>OX104024.1:12036844-12068332 GCA_944470205.2 Schistosoma margrebowiei
GACGACTGTGGATGGACATTTGACTGAGAAAACGTTAAGAGATTGAATAGAGGGAATTTTAAAAACATCAGAGAATTTCTAGAACCTTGGCACTCAGGTCAATTAGTAATCAACAAACTTATTGAAATCGATCGAGTTTATCAATCAATCAGAAAAATTGTTGAGAAATATAGAACCAAGAATCAAATTAATGGGAGATACAATAAAAAAGGAAGGGAACAATGACGTTGAAGTACAGCATGCACAGAGCGTGCGTGAAGTTAGTTTGGTGTTATTGTTGTTACAGAAGAGATGCGTAATTGGTATTTGGAAATGAAAACGAGATGACCGATATTCTTTCATACATATATAGTTCCGGCTGAACGTGTTTTTATTGATATGGTTGTGGTGGTCTTTCCTCTTTGACAATTTGTTGGGCTGACAAATAGAAATACCACATTTTTTAATGGTTGATAACTATTGTTTTTTTTAATTACAGTTATATTTCTGTTGACATAAATTGTATTTTACAACTTTTGCAAAAATTTATTTGCCATTTTTACCAATCATGATTGGTTTTTAATGAAAAGTGACGTCATAAATTTGAAAATCGCTCTTTACTTATCCCGACACCCAATAATTTTTGTCACGCGTCACAAGTATGATAATCCATTGACGGCAAATGACACTATGGTGATATATCTAATATATATCCAATAATAAAACAAAATAAACCGAAGTTTCAAAATAATCTCAGTATCGGTTTAATATATATGTAATCATTTTTCTTTTTCCGAATACCATCAGCAATAGCCTTCTGTGGGAGAAAAAACCCAACTTCCAGCTGAAGAAGAAATTAGGAAAAGACGATGGAAATGGATAGGACATACATTACGCAAATCGTCAAACTGCATCACAAGACAAGCCCTAACTTGGAATCCTGAAGGAAGGTGGAAAAGAGGAAGGCCAAAGAACACATTACGTCGGGATATGGAAAGGATGAATAACGACTGGAAGGAGCTGGAAAGGATTGCTCAGGACAGGGTTGGATGGCGAATGCTGGTGAGCGGCCTATGTTCCTTCACGAGGAGTAACAGGCGTAAGTAAGTAAGTAAGCATTTTTCTTTTTAAATGAATAATTGAATATTTTGTTCAGTCAACCAGTAGATGAAACAAGATAAACTAAGTATCACTGATATCATTGAAATATTCGACACATCACCGTTAGTAAATTCATGTGATTATTTCAAGTCGTCAATAATTAATAATATAATATCAACATTATATAACTAAATGTAAACTCATTTCTTTGTGTCATTTATTGTTAAATAGTTACTGGGATAAATCTGAATCTTTATTTTTGTCGGCAGCATTTTTCATCGTATCATGATTAGATTTAATAAATAGTATAACAAGTCTCTACGCAGTATTTTGAAAATGTTTTGTTTTCATTTGAAATACCTCTATGGGTAACACAAAATTTATTCAAGGATTAAACACGGAGTACAACCTTATGTCATGGATGCATATTAGTAGAATGGCTTGGAGATTGTTTAGTCAAACGTTTAATTCGTCGACGTCTAAATTCATAACTTCGGAAACAAACTAAGTTCATTCAAAGTTTATAAAATAGGTACTTAAATATAAATTGGTAATTAATATTAGAAGAGGTTTTGTGGAGATTGTACTAATTTTAATATTAATAGCTGAAATCATGAGTCAAGCTAGACCACTATGGAAAATCTGGAAGCAGTGGACGGCCGTTTCGTCCTACTTTGAGACTCGTCAGCAGTGCGCATCCACGATCCCGCCTGGCGGGATTCGAAACCAGAACCTATTAGTCTCGCGCGCGAACGCTTAGCCATTTCACCACTGAGCCGGTATTCAACGGTGTTAATGTCTAACTACAACTAATCAACGAAATTGAGCGACACGTCCACCATTGTCATCAGTGAGTTACTATCTCACAACTTAATAGATGAATCGCCTAAGTACCGCTATATTAATTTTGCAACCTCTGTTTTTTATAATGATATAGAATATTTTGTTAGAAGAATACAAGTTTTAAACAATTATATCATTTCATTCATACTGCAACACTGAGTATCTGACATTTTTAATCATATATATACTTATATATTGCTAGTAAAAAGCAAACACATTTGTATCTAATTCTCACCTTTCGTGATGAGTGATACTCATTAGATGAAACCATGTTTATAACAGAGTACCAATAAACAATGGCTTTGATCTTCTTGAACGTTCACATCTATATATTCTGTCATATACCCATATAAATACTGCTGATTTTTTTTGTTTAAACCTGAGTGACTTAAATATACTTCAATCATTTTTGTAAGAAAATATCGCAACAATGGTTACAGACAATAATGTCCCTAAAATTTATTTTTATTCCTCAAGACATATAATCTAAAATTTTCACAACACTATCCTTAATTCTAGATAAAATGTAGCTAATAGTGGTGTGGTGTGTGCTACTGATGTCGACAGATATAAGTAATATGTATCATCGATCGAAAGTGAAATATCTGAAGGCAGAAGATTAAGAAGACCAAAGAAAAGAGAACGACAACAAAGAATGATTGTTGTGTAATCGAAAGAACGACGAAGTCTGAGACTATTGACTGACATCTTTCAGAAAGAACTGTCAAGTCTGAGATATTTGATTAACATTTTGCGAGTGAATTATTTACTGCATGGTTCTCGGATCTTACTAAGAGATTCTGTAATTTTATGTTCAAATACGTTTGATTGTCCCCAATTGTGTTCTCGTTCACTACAATGGATGGTTTCAAGCCATTTTTGTTTCCCTATGAGACTAATAAGTGTTAGCCTATAGTTCTAAATTTATTCGTGAATAGACATGAAAAATAACACAAGAGAGAGAAGATTTGGTAGTGATAGGTATTGGTCGTTATTATTATTATTATAAATGCTAATTAATAGACTATTGAAATGTTGCTTTTCTAGTTATGACTTCTTTATCAAAGTTAATAAGTGTTTAACAAATGATCATCTTTAAATAGTTGTATATTTTTTGATCGTTTGTCAATACACTGAGATAAATTATCGTCGGAGAAATCAGGAAAGATAGTTTTACTTTTAGTCATTGCAGTGAATCCTTAACACTTCAACTGCTGATTCATCATTGAATGGTTTATATATTCAGATTAAATAGGTATCTCGTATTATGACTATGTGACTCTTTAGGTTGCTGAACATTTTTAATCACGGTTCTGCATTACAACCACTGAAATCCATCAAGATTTATGTCACTATCGAGCATGCAAACAAACGTTTGATTATGGGCTTTATTTGACTAGGATAAATAGTTCTCAAATGGGATCAACCATCGTTGTCATGATTAAAGTTTATTTGCAGAATTGTCTTTTTTTTAAAGGCAAAGCAATACAAGTACTATTGTTTGAATATTGCTGAAAATGAGGTCACATTTACTGGGTGGCCTATAAAACTAAAATATCAGATACTAAGTAAAAAAAATATTATCTTGATTCAAATCATCAGTAAAGGAAATAAATAATCTTGCATAAAACTAGTAAACTGAATGTAAATAAAGTGAATAGTAAATTGAGTGCTCACTATTCTTTTGTATGGCATGACATTTAATGTATAACAATAAATAAACAATCGTTTACTTTAAATCTACAATTCAGTTCGAAATGGAATAATTACAATTGTGTGTACTTTAATGAACCATAATTTTGGCAAAATATTTTCTACAGTTGTATTGTACATAATGAAGCTGCATTCAGAAAAGTAAAACTGTACTCTGTTTACATATAGCTACGCCTAGCACACATACTATTTGAGATGGTGGAGAAGATTTGTAGCTCAGGTGGATGATTTTGGTGGAGTTTTGTTCTCTGAGCTGGATGGTTTTTTTCAGTTGGTTGTTTTCTTTCACCTGTTGAGTTATCGGTACTATTGTTTGCCTTATTTCCTGTTGTGTTTCTTCACTGATTCAGGAAGTTTTGAGTGATGACTCTAGTGCTGCGAAGAACTCCAGCTTTGAGGCGTCGCTTGTATTGTAGTTTAATCCCTTTTGGAGCAGATGTTCTTCCATATTTGTTAGTGGTTGTTTTGATAGATTGACCACGCAGTTGTTTGTGTTTTCTTTCACGGGGTGTTTTGAGATCTTGATTAGTTTTTTGTTTAAGGTGTTTCTTCTTTGTTCTCTGTGTCGTTTGCATGATATCTCGATGGCTGTTGTCACGATTTCCAAATGTTCTGATGTGAGCATCCTTTGTAGCTTTATCTTTTGGTCCTCTATGACGTGTTGGTATTTGTTGATCCTGTAGTGTGCATCCGTTATCATGAGGTGTACCATTTTTCTTCCACTTTGCTCAGCTATTCTTCATCCTAATGGGCAGTTGATTGGGGGTCTATATCTTACAATTGTTGGTAGAACATGCTGGCGAAGACACTCATGGAGAAAATATAGTTGTTCTCGAGTGGAAGCCTGCCTTTTGGCGAAATTCTACCATTTTCGAACAACAAGAAGCGTATTACGCTCATATGATTTTGAGATGGTGGAGAAGATTTGTAGCTCAGAGAATAAAACTCCACCAAAAACACATACTATTTAATACAAATAATTAATTTCTCTCTTCAAGTAACTGTATAGAATGTTTTTGAAATTCACACAAGTCATCATAAAAATGAACCTTATATATTAGCTAATAAATAACATGTGTAGAGACTTTTCAGCTTGCATTCATTTTTTATCATAGAATTTTATTTAAAAGAAAAAAATGGATTGTCGAAGTAGCACTGATAAGTCATCTCATCATAGTATGTGACTTCGAACAGAGTAATATTTGAATGGTCTATTAGTAATCGAGTTGATAACTTATTAGTGAATTCATTCTGATAGATAAATCGGAATAAGTAGTATTCTATATTTTCTACTGTAGTCAATCCGAACTATACTGTGATCACTATTCAATGATACCAATGATAGTTGAACTTCATTTGTTACACTATATTATTAGAATACCGAGAATGTTTTATTAGTGACAACACGTTTTTGTGTGGTGTCACAATAACACTGTTATTAAATAACTAGATATAAATTTTCTATGTATTTGGGATTTCGAGTATTACGAATAGTTCTTTTTACTTCTTAATAATACTGTGGTAATATCTAATGTCATCCATTATAACAACTGACTAAGTGTTGACTATTCCATATGTAAGTGATTAAACTTATTCGTGAAAAAGCACGTACAAATAAATTTGTTCAGTTCAAATGATCATTTTAATAGTTTAATAACGACATGATTAATAAATTGTTCAAACATAATAATACACTAGCTGAATATTCTAATTAGTTGTTATTATTAAACATTTATGCGGGCAATCTAAGTAGAAAAAATATAAAAAAACTCCTAATTAATGGTTCTCTTTCATTATTCTCGGAAACCGGTGTTTCCTGATGGATAGAAAATCAAAGGAAAAAATATGTTTCTTCATCATTAAAAAAAGAACTAATGCTTGCTAGATCAATGATAAAAACCAGAAGCACTGGACAGTCGTTTCATCCTGTTATGGGACGCCTCAGTAGTTTACATTTACAAACCCAACACAAGAAATCGAACCTAGGACTTCAGTATATAGTGCATAGACTCAGCCTTAAGAATACTGAACCGATATCCAGTGGTGCACATCTTATCTACCATGGATAACGGTTTCACACTCAACATGGTTGGACTGTACTGGTCACGGCTTCTGACTAGTAACTCATTCCAAAATCCCGAGATAAGACGTCTAGGGTTAAATTCACTATTGAAGAGTAGGGAATGCTTAACTCCATGAAGTTCTATGTCAGAATGAAACAGGTGTTGATTAATCTGTGATTTACAGTGATGATCTAGCTAAGATTAGTTCATGATTGAAATTATAAAGATTTTAATATTGTCAAACTTAACCTCATAAATTGGTACTAAAGAGTACGAACCTATAGTCGAAGATTTTTCAGGTTTATAAAGTTTTATTGAACTTTTCAGTTATCTAACGAAAGCTCTAGAATTTTCATTTGTATTGATCTTTATTTCTCGAGCTGATTGTCTAATGTATATTGCATCATATGCCTGAACATTTTATTTTTTGGATACAAGTAAACTGTGAGTCCATCAGTACTTCATCTTTCATATGAACCATTGTACTCTGTTGTGTGTCTGATATTCCAAAGATTATACCGACGTTGCATTTGCCAAACACCAGTTCACTGAAAATTACAGACACACCTTGCCAACGAGTGCCAAGTAGCACGAAACCCGGGTTCATTGTTTTCTGTTGACTACCTTCAACCACCATCCCATCTGATGTGCATGATCCTCATACAATGACGAGTGTTTCGGCCCACGATTTTGTTTAATACTTGTTGTTCATGTTTAATATTGTTTCTACTTTCATTTATTTGCATTGCAGTGTTCAAATGACCACTCGACATCGCCCATACACTCGTCACGATGTTGTATTTCGATTTAATATATGTTGGGGAAAACGTCTGCTACAAAGGGAACTGTGTTCACTCGATGCCGATTGAGCCTAAGACAGATTATGATCATTGTCACAAACTGGATAATAAAAGCACCATTAACACTGACTGAAGCCTTTGCAGATGTTACTGAATCTCCAGCATTTCAATGGTACAAGCACTGTCGCGTTTTATGTGCAATAAAAATGATAAACTTACATCAGCCATCGTAGAAATAGAACTCAATAGAGGAAGAAATGCTAGGGAAAACTGATTAAGTACCACTTCCTTAAATATACTTAACAGGTCCTTGGTATATATGATATATCATCTCAAAAGACACACTCGCAGTGCATGAGCTTCGACAAGTTAGAACGGCATTACCAATTAAACGAGAGTACTTTCAGCCGGGTGCCACAATATGAATGAATGTCTTGACGGCATATCGATCCTTATCTAGACTTCGTTACATGCGTCTTATCGTCATCCACAAGCGATATTTTGTAGACTACACCATGGGGATACACAACAATAATATGGAATCAATGTGGTCGAAGCTAAAACAATTTTCGCCACCTTATCATGACTCCAGAGGTCAACTGTTATGGAGTTACATGAATGAGATCCTGTATCGCATGCATTACGATTTCAGAACAGCACAGCCTCTTCCTAACCTTCAAACTTCTTTAAACCGTGTTAAAGAAGTGAATCAAATCTAACGTTTTAGTTTTGCATAACATATATTTACTCTATACCAACTGTTTTCTGATTGGTTGAAGTTTTGCAAAATCACTTCGGAGTTGTCTTGCAAAGTTTGTCCATAAATTATAGCCTCACTATAAATATCCCAATGAATATGATAATTTGTTATATACTATACAAATATATCACGTCATGTAAATGGTGAATTATCTTAGTTATTTAATGTTTTCTATAATTGTTAACTATTTTATTTATTTATTTAAACACATAAACATTAGTACAAGGAGGCACCAAATACATATACGCCACATAAATCATTCGATTTGTGTGAGGGCTGGGATACTGCCCGGGTGCCCAGATTGAAGCAGGTGGTTTTCTCAGGCGGCCACACCCCGAGCCTTGGACCTAAAGGTTTGACCCACAAGGCAGTGGAGCATCGTGAGGAGATGCATTCCCATGGTAGCCGGTGACCAACGATTGGTCCATACACCATTTATTCCCGCAGGATACTGGAGCCCATGTGCACCATTGGTTTGGAATCCGGTTAAAGCGCCAGACAATCGCTTTTCGTCCTGCCAATTTCGTAAATAACACCCCCGCCACATGAAGGCAGTGAGTAGGACTTCCCTGGAAGAGGCTGTATAAGCGTGGCCGTGTGAGAGCATTTCGAGAGCGAGGGTGGGCCTACCCCACTCTCGATCGTACCAGGGAATTTAGGGGCACAATTACTAACTAAACTTTATTGAATCAATTTATATTACCAAGTATTACATTTAAATATGAAAAAAAGAACAAAAAAAGGAAAATATTTTAGCTCATTAATTTTCTTAATTTTCTCTGATGAACAAGTGACCTGAATTCATTTACTAAAATGAAAAAGTACTTAATTTATGATGACAAATATTTAATTGACTTTTATTGTAAAAAAAATATATATACAAACAAACAAAACAACTTGACCTAATGTTAAACATTCTCTTCTTTATAAAAAAAAAATATTTTCTTTTTCCACTCACTTAAATCTTAACCTGAATACTAAGCTAAGTGTATTATTGAGCAACTTTCAAGTATGTCAAACTTATATGTAGATACTTAATTTAAAGGTGAATTAGTTTTAACACCTTAATGGTTATTATGTTAAGAGTTAAAATATTGACGAACTTAATTGTTAATGTTTTTAGCCCCTATATATACATGTTCATCTTTATAGAATTCGTTATATTTTATTGAATTATTTAAATACTATGGTTATACATAATGTTCAACTATACAGTTTCTTAATTCACATACAAAGAATTCTAAGAATCAAATGTCAGTCCTTAAACACAAAGTATATATATATATATATATATATATATATATATATATATATATATATATATATATATATATATATATATAATCGAAGCTGTATTTCAATTATTAACACAATGATGATCGTCTTATGCTAAAGAGAATTGATTTTGGTCGAATTTTTCAAAGGATATATCTGAAGTGTTTGAATTATAGTAAAAACTAAGAATCTCAGAAATAACGTAGTCGGATCAAGAAGTACTAAATAACCACAAACGAATGTACTGTATTTAAAATTCGAACTCAAGCATTTAATAAGTAAAAAGGAGTTATTAGTTTATTCAAACACCACAAATATACTTTATATAAAATAGAAATGAAATCGACGAAGTATATTTTGTTCTATACGGGACCGATAAACTAGATATACATGTACCCTAGTGTTGATGTTCGAATTGAGACAGAAACCTAATACTTTTAACGTCAGATATCAAACACTTTATCTATAAACCTACTGACTTCAGTCAGCCTCGAACCTTTATAACTTGGATGAATTGGATTTGTAAGTGTTTGTATTTTTTTTTCACAAATATTACGGATTACAATCAACCAGCTACTTTTGACATATGAGCATTCTGAGCGGATTCCCTCATTACTACCAAATATTCAGAAGTATTTCAGTAATGTTGAAAAGTATCATCCTAAAAAGCCTGTTCATTTGTTATTTTTTTACTTCACAAACTGGATAATAAGATAGATTTCGGTACACATTTGTATGACAAATCATTTAACCCATTTTATTCTGATAAGTAACTTTCTATAAAACGAGACTGCAATTATGAATGAAGGTCACGTAGCATATGTTTAAAGGATTTCAAACATTATAACTTCTCTGATTGACTCGTTAAACGTTCACATAACCAAACTTCCAATCAATCAGACATGGCAATACATTTTTGCTCCATAGATTCATCTTCGTTAAATAATCATGTAAGACAACTGGATGTTAAGTTGTTCTGAAGAAAAAGCTTATTAACTAACAAGAAGTTCAAATAAAGCCATCATAGCGACTAATATATTCTCCTATTCATTTTTCAGTTTCACCATGGATGTAGTAATTCTGCGTTTACTGTTGATCACAAGCTTCAGCAAAAGAGAAGAGTAGATCTAAGGGTCAGAAATCCAACTTAGTAAGAAAGAACCTTGCTAAAACATTTCTTTTTTAACATTTTGTTGAAATAAAGTATGATCACAATGAATATATTATGTTATTTAAAGAGTCTCCAGGAAAAAAAACCCGTATGTCAGCTTATCACTGTTGAAGCATAGATATTTTATAAATAGTTTATGCTTTAAAAAGTAATTTAAGGGAATGATTTATGCTGTTGAGGTATTTATGCTGTGAATATTTTACTGTAATTTAGGAATAAGACGATCATGATTATAATTATTATTATATTTAACCAATTGGTTGTTTGTAAAGTTATTATAAATAGTTAACCATAGGAACGACTGATGAGACTCCCACTAACTGTTTTGATCTATTCAATGCTGTTTGCATTGTTTAGTAAATTAAAGTTCACATTTTCTACCGGTTCCGACGCTTATGTCGCTATCTAGTTTCCAATTGTACATTATGTGAGTTTGCTTCTCTTTGATGCCATTAGTTTGATCAAGCCAATCTTGCAAATGTTCATTATGTCCATTATGTAATCATTATTTTTTTTAAAAATATTCTCAAGTGTATTTGTTTTTTTTAAATGGATGTTATAGCCAGTAATTTATAACTGATAAAGGTATCTTAGGCAATCTAGATTCTTAGATAAACGTGTGACATGAATTCACACATATGAAATGGGAGTTACATAATATTACGTAATAGTCTAAGAACTTTTGAAAAGATTTTATTTCATAATGAATAGTCCGAATAAGATAAATTTACAATGAAAATAGCTAATCAACATAGAGTTTGTTATTTTAGAATCTCAATGCTTACTGTAATAGCCTATTGTAGTTTTTAAGTAAACTGAATTAACTTGACAGACTGACATCAGATATAGAAGTACTGAATGCACAAAGAGAATACTAAACAATGGTACTGTCCTTGTTTGAAGATAATTTTTATAATGCTGCATTTAGTTTTATATCAAAGATTAAAAATATACTACTATTTAAAAATGGATTACTTTTATTACCATTCAAACTTAAACTTTCTATACACGAATCGCTGTTACATTTTGCTCTAGTTCGCATTACAAGCTTTTAACACTATGTTACGGTTGCTTAATATAATATATCTGTCATTTATAGGCTTATACTTTAAGTTATCAGAACCCTTGGCAATTTATCAATAATCAAATAAATGCAGAAACGATAAACAACTCAAATAATTCATTAAAACAGTTGATCAGTAGTAGCACACAATATGACAAAAATTGAAAGAAGGAAGTTAATTAATTTCACAAAGCAAAAATCAAAACTAATGTAAATTATTCCTAACTGAATATGTTAAATAAGAAAATGAATAAAAATTAAATACTGTTTTCATTTTAATCCAGATAAATACCTTTTTCTACAATAATAATCTGTCGTATTAATTGTTATCTATTCGAATCGGCCATATTCAGAGTCCTCCAATCGTCCGAAGCAATAGTTATTCGAAATAAAATCAAATTCGAAAACTTGCATCCCAGATAAATCTAGGCGAGACTATAATTTATGGACAAACCAATCACGTATAAAAAAAAGGTCTCAGATTTTGTCGCAAAATTCATTCATCCATTTTGCTAAATAGAGTTTCAGCATTATAGCTGATGTCAGTTTGTGATGAACACCCTAAATCTAATTCCTAATCTTAACCATCAACTGTATATCATAATTCTAATTCCTCACAGTGGTTTATAACCCTCATTCGATCCTAGTTGTTAGGTGAACACTCTCTAGGTTAGTTTACCATTGCTGAAAGGTTGTTCATAAATCATAGTCTTACTCAAATGTCTAGCAGATCTTTTACGCAACCCAATCAGGACCGGTAGGTCCTGGGTTCAAGTCCCGCGGGGCGGAAGCGTGGATGCACTCTGCTGAGGAGTCCCTTACTAGGACGAAACGGTCGTCCAGTGCTTCCAGGTTTTCCATGGTGGTTTAGCTGCAATTGACTCATGATTTCAACCTGTGTAATTGTATATTTACTATAAAACATTTAAGTCATTACTCAGAAATGAATTCATCACATAAGTCTAGATATCTACCAAGTTAACATTCTAGAAACTGTTTACTGTACTCACTGACATTCAATACATTAAAACAAAACAAAATGAATAAAAATTCCATTAATATAACAAATGATTAGTTTAATTTGATAAAATTTGTCTGCATACACTTATATATGAGAATGTAACATGAAATTGATTTCTGGATGAAACTAATATGAAAGATAACACATAATTTGATGCATATAATTTATTAATATTGAATGGGAATTGAAACATTACTAATGCTTTGTAAATTTAGTTAAAATTGACTTGGTATTGTTTATTTGAATCGCCCCATTGATGTTTAGCACTTCAATTGTTCAGTCTGTTACTGGCATATGTTCATACTATGCGTATTACCTCGATGTTGCTTTAATTCACAAGGATTATAAGCAAAGATGGATAGTAGCTAGCAGTGGAATCCAGAATGCGCGTTTCGTCCTATTTCAAACTATTCAGCTAGAATCAGCTGCATCTACCTGAATAGGCTGAAATAGGACAAAACGCGCATTCTGGATTCCACTGCTAGCTACTATCCATCTTTGCTTAGTTAAAAAATTTTTAATAAAGCAATTAGTAATTTTCCTTCTTTATGAGTGATTTTACATACATGCTAAGAGTCAGTATTTTGCTTTTCTTTTGAATGGGTATTTTCTAAATATTAGAAACACTGCATGATAAAGTAGGTCAAAGTTGACATGTCAGATTCCTAAAATGCATGTTATACATCTGATCCCTCACAAAGTAGTGGATTTGTACTATGGAGAAGTTATCTAACATGAAGAAATAACGTATGTTTTCCCTTTTTTCAATTGAAGTTAAATGAACATCAATCCTTGACGTATTACATGTATCACTGTGATTAGATGGTGGTCGGAGGTAGCCAACGTCGAGTCACCTAGACTGGTGGCCACATTGGAACTTGGTCGATAGCATTCGATCTGCACTAGTAAGAACTTGACACACATGACATTGATCACCACCCAATGACCAATCAACTGTGACCAATGTGATAATTATTATTAATTATTCCGTTTTTTAGCAATAAATACCAATTTAACAGATGTCTCATGTAAATATTAAGAACTTGAGTAACAAATGATTTACAGTTGCATTTTTCATGAGATTCATTAATGAAGAGAATATGATACATCCCTTCAGATATCACTTTTTTCATTATGCTTCCTTCAGCTTTGCGATTGTTATTAACAGATTATTTGTTAATTAAAAACATAATTATAAATTCACTACTGAATTAATGAAATGTTAAATTTTGCAAAACAAAACCAGTCAAATCATTAAAAATCTAGTGAATCGACTAAATCAATGGCAGTTTCTACAATTAAGATATGAACTTTATTTACATAAGTATGGGATACAAATTAAGTATTAGGTCAACAAAATGTCGACTTCTCTATTAAATGTACAGTGAAGTGTATTTATGGTCACTTATGATTTTTTAGATTATGTAAAATAAGGTTTTAAATTATTAGATTGCCGTACATTTTAAACATTTTGTTTTGAATCAACTGAAACTTTCCGAAAAAATATTTTTCATACAACAAACTGTCTTGCGATAATTGATCACTGGACTTAGTTTGTTTAATTCTTTGATAATTTGTGAAATATGTTGATCAAATTTTGATTTGACCTGTTGGTTATGTGACGTGACATCATGAGACTTTGAATTTTGTACCTAGACATCAGCTGCAGATATTACTTCCATGAAACATAAGTCCACCAAACAGTTTTTTTTAAACAAGTTTCATGTCCGAAATCTTTTGTACTTTTGAAGTTGAGTAAAAATATCTGTACAAATAGATGACCATTCACTCAAAACTGTGATATTATTCTACAATAACTAAATGAGTAGACCTTGCCAACAGACACATCGATGGGGCGTTAGAAGAAGCAGTAACACAATATCCTAGATGAGCACCATTTCGTTTGTAAAAGTGTGCAGTGATAGTCTTGCAGCAAATTCGTTATAATTTTCACTGTAATGTCTTCTACTGAATAAAATAAATTTGAACATGACAACTTTGACTGATTGCAGAAAAGGCTTTATTTTTCTATCTATTTCTCTTAATAGTAATAATCCTGAGTTACTAACTATCCTCCATCAGTAAGCATTATTATTAGGTGTGACGTAATCTCAAAACTTCTCTTTTTGTATTTGTTGGAGCTGTGTTCACTGATGTAGATAATTAATGGCCACCTAGCTCAGAGAACAAAATACGACTAAAAGCATTCACCTGAACTAGAAATATTATCCATTATTTCAAAATCTCAATTTTGTCAACTTGTTAGAGTAAAAATGTTACCATTATCAGAAACAGTGCTGGTAAAGGATGTAACATAGCCTCCAGAAGTTCTAAAAATTTGACTCATTACTTATCAGTTTAATTAAGTTATTTATCATCATACTCCGTTCACCGATTAACTATTTGTAAAAGATGACTTCGGCTCATTTCCTGAGAAATTTCATATTTGATATATCGCTTGAGTATGTTCAGCTAAGTAATAAGTTGAGAATTTTAAAAAAGAATCAAGATCACGATAATATCTATGATGCATCAGTTAGCGTGTCAAACGTTTGAAAGCATTGAAAATGATGATCTACATCCAGGTTTCATGGTAATCAAGATACGTCAGCAAGGTATGGCAGTGACATAATGATCCTCCTCCGCTATGAGACTTAAAACTCATTTCTTAACGTCAGGATCACAGACGTTCATAGAGATTTTGTCAGGTGCCTACAGTACATAAAAAGATATACGGTAGGCAGTGAGAATTTGTTTTTAAGTTTATTTTCTTTGAAGTGAAAAGTATGGTTATGGTCTCTTTTATTTCACTGAATGTACGAGTAAAATATGAAATTTTTTCTATGGAACAGAATAGTACAATGTAATTTCAATAATTGAAATCATGAGCCAATTGAAGCTAGACAACCATGGAAAACTTGAAAGCAGTGGACGGTCGTTTCGTCCTAGTATAGGAATTCTCATCAAAGCGCATCCACGATCCCGCCTCGCGAGATTCGAACTTAGGACCTGGAGGTATTTTCTGGAGTTCTAGTGAGAAGCAGTGGCCAGTGGAGTTCAACCGGATCTGTTGTGAGATAATAACTCGCTGAAGACAATGGTGGACGGTGGTGCGATTTTGTGGATTGGTTGAAGTTAGACAATAACACCATTGGATACCGACTCAGTGGCCTAGAAACAAAGCGTTCGTACGTGACACCGATAGGTCCTGGGTTCGAATCTTGTGGGGCGGGACCGTGCAAGAGCACTGCTGAGGAATCTCATACTAAGATGAAACGGTCGTTCACTGCATTCAGGTTTTCCATGATGATCTAGCTCCAATTGACTGACGAATTCAACCATTAAATAACAATATGAATCCATTCCATCTATGTAAATTGCGTATTTTGTCAAAAGGTAATATTTTTGAACATGAAATGATAATTTGTACAGAGTTGAATAATTTTCCTCAACTACAAACCTATAAAATGAATTCCGCGACAGGTGACACGTTGTATTTTCTTTTTACTTCGAACTTAAGATTACAATGTGTTTATCGACAATCCTCATAATTATAAGTAAACCTTATATTTGAAAGATAAATAATTTCAACGTTTCACCTAGTAAACCTAAGCCTTTTTAGGGTAACAATCAAAATCATAGTAATCACAATTAAATGCTTGTCCAAACATATTTTTATGTTGATTTTTTTATACAGTAAGATCAAATAGGTAATAAGCTGTAAAAAATGTTTACATTGGGAAAGAAGAATGTGTCTGCCTGTGTGTGTGCTTTAAATCTTATTATTCAATCGAATTCAATGTATAAATGAAGTCTCTATCCACCGATCCCGTTATTTATTAAAAAAAATTAATTAGACAAAATGAGAAATAAAACTTAGATTGTTGAGGAGTATGTAGAATGAAGAAACTCAGACAAGCTTCCTGGACGAAAAATTGAAACGATTTAAATTTCTATTCCTGAAATCACTTTAAATGTAACTTTTAATTATAACATCTTTCATAAAATAGACGCCAGATTCCTGTCACGCTGTTCAAATACTACCGAATGTTTATATAAACTTAATATAATTTATGCGATTTTCTATTACCGTAATGAAAATTCATTCTCCAAAGTACCTTGTACCGCTTCTTTATGCAAATTATTTATTATAAGTGATTTCACAATTTTCTTCAATTTGTTTATGAATTCCACATATGTGATAACATTGTGTAATAGGTATTTTGTAAGCACTATTTTTACTGAAATGTTTTATACCGCTAAAAGTTTTCAGTATCTTCATTCTCCTGAAATACATGCAAATCATTAAGTAGTAGAGAGTAATTTTTCATTAGTGTACAACATTTTAAACACATTTTTACATTAAACTGGTAAATCCTACACGATGATCAATTTTCAGCGATCAAAGTCAGAACTCTGTAGTATTTGTGATTTACCTAGATACACTAATATCATCAGGAGAAAGATTTTTCAAACTGGTTAAACTATAACTATCATTGATAAGAAAACACATCTTGATAATAGCGAACTTAATTTAACTTTCAGCACTAAAAGGTGATAGTAATTAGATAGAATAAGATCTCGAACATTATCTGGCTGCATAATATCAAAGTGTCATATTTGGACTCTTTTTAATATCAAATATTATTAATGATTTCTTATACGCTATAATATGTACATTTGCATATACACACGGGAGAACGTTAACCAAACTATTCTTACACCCAACAGCTATTTATACCACACATACTTAAGGTTATTCATGAATATGATAACCAATTATTTAATTTGTATATTTCACATTAATTTAAATACAAAATCTATGCTCGATTTCCTATAAAACTTGACTGAAAAATGTTGTTTTTAATTGCTTTGATAATAAATATTTAGTGTTGGTTACTATGCTAAATCCATATAACTTATTTTACCTTCTGGATAGGTCAATTTATCCATTTTTCTTGAGTCACGTTTTGACCTTGTTAATTATTCACTTATCAACCTTGACTATTTTTATGTGAACGTATGTGTGTGCACATCTTATCCTAATCACCACATGTCTGTAAATTATTTTTGTGTGACTATAAATATTGATCAACGCTTGATTAAATTGAGTTGGCTCATACGCGTTCTCTACTTCGCGTCATTTCGCTTCGTTTCTCCGATTACACTGTATACATCAATGAGTGTACAAAATAGACGTATTCAGAAATCGATTCTCGTATTAGACTTATTTAATTTTGCTATTCACTGCCTCGATTTAAGCCGATAAAGATATACGAAAATAGTCAGGATATATATTTCGACAGCAACAATTTAATAATGATTATTTGTTCGATCTAACTGGAGTCAGATTTAGGGTCACTAAAAATATACTAAACACTTTATATTCAATGTTATATTCAATGTAAACTCTATTTTTATATGATACAAACCCTCATATTTCAAACTTTTACAAACATGATGTAAAGTCGTTTGTCAACATCTTAAATTTCATCTTTATACGATTAACTGACTAGAAATGTGATAACAAACTAAAACAGAATGTTCTATTTCTTAATTTAACTAACCGTACACATTGCCACATTTATTTAGCAAAGTAGAATGTATTATTTGACTTGAGATTGATAGTATATTCTTAAGTGAGTTTCGACTGACAGATTTTTATTCAGTAACTAATTATTTCACCAAAATTAAGTTTCTGACTCAATGCTGTAGAACATATTAAAAATCCACTATATAAATAGTTCTTAACTGAATAAAGAAACATAGATAACTGGTTGATGAATACAATTAAATCATTCTTATCTTTGAGTTATCAGTAATTGTCAAAACATTGATCCTTTAATGTAAAAACAAACAAACTGAAATGCTGAATTCGTTTATTTACTTATTCTAGTATGATTGAATCTGGGTTTTTTTTTTTAAAAATAATAAACAATTTGTTGATGTTTACTTAATTGAAAGTTTATTCAATCAGAATCACTTATCTTCATTCGGAATAAAACAAATCAGAATCAGAAAATATTCATTTCTAATGTGTGTTTTTTGTTTGTTTTTTTTGTTTTTCTTTTCTACTTTTTTTTTCAATTACAATGAAACTGTAAAAAAAAATTCAATCAGTTGAATGAACACAGGATGTTGATGAAGGAATGAATGGATGAATGAACGGATGAGTTCATTTGAAGTATATTGATATACAATTAATCTATCTTTCAATAAGCATGTTTATTTGTTAAAATCACTTAATTGTCTCTTCAAATAGATTACTTGAATTTATTAATTCATATGAATAAACAAAAATGAATAATTAATTAATTAATTAAGTGAACACTTGTAAAGCTTCTTTCAATTTTTCCTCAGTTTACAAATGAAAACATCTGTGGATTCAATTCAGTCAATTATTCTTTTTTCTCATTTTAATATAATAAGAATAAAAATAATAAAACTGTCATCATCATTTTCTGTTTTTTTTTTTCGGTAATCACTTCCCATTAGTTGCTCAGTTTGTTTATTTGCGTAAAAACATGCATTCAAAATGACAATTAATATAATAAATACTCTATATTACGGACTGTTTCAAATTTAAAAACAGCTGTTCCGTTCTGGTGTGAGACTTTTTGATAGTAAAACTTTACCAGTAGTCGAATTCACAACCTTCAGGTCTCTCACCAAGCACTTAACCATAAGATCATGGAGCCGACATTGGATTGTTTACATGTCTAACTTTAAAAGTATAATTTTATGAGGTGAATTCTCAGAGCTCTAATGAGAACATGTGAACATCATGGTTCAACCATATCTGATGTGACTCAGTTGAAGTCATTTGAAAATGACTCCATGATACAGCGGATCAAATGAAGTTAGACATTTTCATCATTAGAATCTAATTCATTGTTCAAAATGTTTAGCTCACTGGCTCGAAGAATCTGGGTTCTATCCCCAGTGATGTTATTGATGCTCATTCCTGAGGAATTCGATACTAAAACGAAGCTTAAATGTCCCACAAATTCATTCATGGGTTAACGTTTTGAAATTTGTCGATTTGTACTGACCAAAAAAGAAAAACACTTATTCTCAAACAGAGTTTATTGATATTATATAAACTAATATTCCGTGATCCAAATTTGCTGTTTCTCAGTCTCATGTATTTACTGTCACCTTTCAATTTTCCTTTATACTAAAGATTATTTTTTCATATAAATTCTGTAATCGATATAACAATTATCCTGTCTCATCGAATTAGAACTCTAGTAGACTAGATAGATAATTAAATTTATTTTCTCTCGTTGTTTCTCTCGCTTAAAATCTAATTTAACAAAAATTAATAATGATATTGATAGTTGATCGATATCTAAAAGTGTACATTTATCAGACACCGGTACAAGTGTTTGTATAGTTTAGTAAACAGAAATAATTTACTTATTAATATTACTTTTCTATGATCAACTGTAATAAAATCGGGCTTGACAACAGAATAGAAAGTTTATACAGTTTGTCAATCATTTCACATTGTTATTGTTTTCTGTTTTCAATTTGCCTATCAACTAATTTCTCGACTGACTAGTAGTAAAATGAAAGATAAAACAAATGTGTACTTATATTCAAGGTGTTCAATTAGTTAACAAAAACCATAATTCGAAACTTTTCCACCCGTTTGTTCTATATATATGTGGTTGTGAGCAGTGGGAAAAAGGATTTTCAAAATAAATGGTTGGTCAATATTCTGCACTATACTTGTTCCTACTTTATTGAAACAGTATAATTATGGATGGTGATAAGAATAATACAAAATATAAGCAATGATGAATGATGGCTAGCAGTTGAACCCAGGACGCACGTTCTGCTCTATTCGGAACTCGTTAGATGGATGTGCCTGCAACTCAGAGTTGATGTTCACTCCAGGACTCGAATCGAGTACCGTTCGTTTCAAACGCCAACGCGTTATCCACCTAGCTACTGAATCCTGTTAGCTACTCGCTTGTGCTCATAAAGCTTGTAACTTAAGGCCATATCGTGGCAATACGCACAGGATGTGCATATGCTAACATGAGTCTGATCAATCGCAGTCCTAAACAACAATAGGAAGATACAAGCAAACAGTACCAAGTGAATGATACAAAGTAGTTCGAAAATGCAAGGTCAGTTAATCCATTGATGTGAAATTTTGTGGAATTTTAAAGAATTAAGTGATGATATGAAAGGGGTATAATAATGTGAGGACCTGAGAATCGGGAAAATGTTTTGTGAATTTCTTAATTTTTACTATTTATACGAAAACACAACTACCACTTTGAACACAACCACCAGCGACATCAGCTTTAAGTACGAAATATGTTTAGAAGATGATCCTAAATCCTTTCGCTTCGACTATCAGAGGACCATAGTCGCCTGGAGAAAAAATTGATATTCTGATTAGTTACGAGTAAGGGTTTGTAGAGATTTTTGAATTTCATTGAAGTTAATAACTGATCTGTCTTTTTCGAAACTTAAAATGATATATCAGGGATTTAGGTAATTGTAGTTTTTTTTCGCAAATTTTGATTATTTATAAGACTGATATGTTAGGCAGTTTAAATGTGGGAATTGAGAATGTTTGATTCTCTTATCCATCCAGAATAAATTTATAGACAATCTAAACAATTTACATATTTGTATTTGTACCTATTAAAAACTAAGTTACTTGGTCGACATATTAGAAATTATCTTCTGAATTCAGTGTACTCGCTTCCATGACACTGGATATATCAACGACTCGGTATTTTCATTTGTCATGTCATTTAACTATTGATCTTCCGTACCATTTATTAATGATGAAGTGATTTACAAATCTGACAGTCATCCAAATAATATTGATGAATACCAACAACATACTTATCTTTAAATAAATAATTCAACAGTTGACATAATTTTTCAGGTGTTTTTTTAGATATATTTCAACAAGTTCACAATCAACCTGCTTGATGACTTTCACAGATTATTTTTATGTAATATACCAAAAAACGCCTTTCTAGTAACGGAACCCACTTACCGTCTCTCTCTCTCTCTGCAAAACAATTATGAGAAACTAATGTTTTAGTAATTCCTGCCATATATATATAATGCTCAAGGGGCCACATAAAAAGTCGTTATTTGTGGTTCACTCGATGCAACTTCAACTTGAAACATGGTTTTATATCCTTTGAACGTATCCGCAGTAATAAAATGACAATATATTATAAAAATATATCACTATTGAAACATACCCATAAATGTTTGAGAAATAGTTGGCGAGGTTAATTTTGGTGGTCGAAAATTCCAGCAGATAATAGATATATTAATTAGGAGAGAAGATATTGTTTGGAGAAAACCAATCTGTTCTGTTTAATTTATCCAGCCAGCGCAATCTGTTTCATTATAAACAAAGCAAATTAGAACACTATATTAATTATTTTTTGATTCAAACTAAGACTTTTGAACATCTTCAAAAACGTAAGACTTTTCATTTACTTTTCATTAGAAGTTGCTGTGAGATGTAGTGTGAGTTAACTTTTTATATCATAAAATTTATTGATTCAACAAAGTGGTCATCTAGATGTGTAGTTCATAGTTAGTTGTTTAACAAACATTTTACTTATCGTCGTTAGCTGTCTACAAAAATTTGAAAACCGTAGACTAAATACTTAAACTTAATAATTTGAAGAAATAAATGATAAATTACTGCATTACAAAATTTTGGCCAATCGAAGAACTGACATTGGTGGCATTTTTCAAGTTACGTAAAAGTCCAATTTTACAAACGGAAACTGCAATCGAAGCCGTTTGACGTATTATGGTACTTAAAATCTGGAGATAGATGAGTAAAAACTTTTAAAGTGATACTAAAAAATTGTAATTATAAATCATAAAAACCGTATTTTTTAGACCATGTTGTTTCATCAGTCATGTCATACATGATTATCATAATGAAAGCTAAGAATAATCTACTTGACTTAAAGATAATGGTTGCTTGAATAAAAAAAATAAAATGATCGCTTAGTAATAATCCAAAATTTCACACAACAACCTTCACCAGTTTGAATGGGGATATATAAACGTGGTGAAACTATTTTTATGATCATAGAAATTGTTATATATAAATGCTTTTGTATTTATGGGGTTGTGAAAATTTGAAATTCATTGAAATCATGAACCGATTTAAATTAAACCATCACTTAAAACGGTAAATTGATTAGAGTTAAAAATTAACACTGTTGGATGCTGACTCAGTGATCTAGAGGGTGAACTTTCTAGCCCAAGACAAGAAGTCCTGGATAAAAATTACACTAGAGGGGTCTCGGGTGAGCACTTCTGAGGAGTCCCATTCTAGGACGAAAAGGGCAGTCTTGTGATTCTAGGTCTTCAATAGCGGCCCGAGTTAGAATGGTTCATGGTTTCACCAAGAATACTTCTGTTAATATAAAAAGCATAAGTTTCTTCGTTTAATTAGGTAGAGATACATTAGAAAATGAAGCTAATTAAGATTAAGACAAGATAAAATCTAGCTGAGGTACCTTTATACTTAGCAAAACATTCGTTCTCTAGTCAGTCTTTAGAAGTGTAAATTAACATATGTTATTAAAACGCTGAATGACTGAAACTTAAATTACGGGCTTTTCATTAATTTTTTATAAACATTACTTTAAAATAATGATTTTCCTGAAATGTGTATTTCTTTTGTTCGTATAATAATAATAGGTGTTAAAGTTTGTGTGGTTCACTATTTAAAAGAGTATAATATTTATATGAGCAATAATACTAATCTTCATACATGAACAAAAGTTTCAAATTAAATATTCGAATAGACGGATATTGAACTATGAGGGTGAATAGGAACAGTCATGAATGTAGACAGCTTTTGAGTTTTTGTGAAGATACCACATATACCATGTAAAACTTTCAGTTCATATCAATGTATAATTTCCCACCTAAAAATTGAAACTTAAAATCTATTAGTTAGGATTAATGTTCGACTTAGTTAATTGAATGTGTGAAGGAAAAATTACTTTTCTCATCAATAGGCTAAATTTATTGATGTTTCTTAGTGAAAAAAAAGAATACAAACATCCCAGTTAGTAACACACATAAGAAATAGACTATATAATAATAAGGGAGTAATTAATACGATTACAGTTAAGAAAATTTTGATAAAATGTAAGTGTTTAGAAGTATTAGTTGCATTATAATGAGCAAACTTTGCAAGTTACTATAAATGACCGATAATAACACAAAGCACTGGATTCAATTTGAAGTGATTTAAATCATCCTGTTCTTGACATTTGAATGCAATTTGATCAACATGCAAATTCTGTATGGTTTGCTATGATGTAGCCATTATTCCTCAAGTCCAAATAATATAGATGGACTGTAGCTATTGATAGTATTTAAAACCTTGAAAATTCAAACATAACTAGTTCCTTTCATTATGTAACCAAAGCTCCACTATGCCTGATCGTGATCGTTGTACCCTAAATTGTGGGGTTATAAGTTGACTAGTAGTAAACACTTTCTTGACTTTAATATGGATTAATAACTCTTAATTACTCGTACAAAACTGTTGTGCTAATTATTAATTGCTCCGTACATTATTCAGAGCATGATTTAAGTTGTAAAATGAAATACCTTCCAGTATTCTAATTATTTTCTCTATGACTTGAATGCCTACCCATTCTTAACTATTTGAGGACATAGCACCTATTTAAAAATGCCTCAGAGCTCTTTCACGTAAACAAAAACTGTTGCTAATTATTCTGAGGTGATGAACCATCTTATTTGCAAAATGATAAACTTTGAGTGTAAATGTTTTGTTGATTTGTTAGGTGAGGTGTTGGGTAATGATGTGATGATTAGCTTCTGATTGTGTGATAGAGTTTGTATTGGGAAGACAGAGTGTTTATTTTTTCATTTAATTTTCTGCTACTGAGGCTTTGCGTTGATGTGTGTTGTAACCGATCGTTCTTGGAAGATTACCCTCTTCAACATTTTGACTGGCACAGATAAAAAATTATAGTGAATAAACCATACACTTAATGTATAGTTAAACGTTTTATGTTAATCTTAAACCTATCATAATAACACAATACAAACTACGTAATTTGAATTTGAGTTCATGATTGTTTTCGGATGAAGTCCTAGACTTAATGATATTAATTTTATTTCGTCATATTATCTCCAATTCATGTCTGGCGTCGCAGTTCAAACTGATTCAAGTAACTTGGAAAAATAACCCAACAACGCATCATCCCGAAAAGTGGAAGATTATTTAGGATGTTTTGATGTTTGGTGTTTGTCACATAACTTCAAGTAAGAAAGCATTTCAGCCCGTCTTATTACTGCTATTGGTAGAGAAGCCCGTAGTGTATTGACGAACCATGCATATCCTGCAAAATCTATTCTGCTTTCGTTCAACAAGCTAAAGAGATTACTGACAAATCATTTTCACGTGACAACACTTGAGACAAGTGAGAAAGCACGGTTCCAAAATTAGTTCGTTCTTTGAATCAGAGTATTAGAAACTTCAAACTACAGCTTCAAATACAAGCTTTTAAGTTCAGTTTCAGCGAACAGCTGAGTTTCCAACTCCATAGCCACCTGGTCGTTGTTATGAACGATTCTAAACTGGAAAAGCAGATCATACAAATTCCTTTCTCCACTTTTCAGAAAGCTAAATACCTCTATTTCACTTATAAATGCGCTAATAATGATTCCTGTGGTGCCCTTATGAAATAACATGGAGTTTCGTTATCGAATGTAGATAAATCTTCTATACTACAGAAACCTCAGACTTTCGACAAGAACAGTTCCGATTCATTCAAACAAGTGAATAATCCAAAAATCACTTGTGGCTCGTCTCCGAATAGTAAACCCTGTCTTTAACATAGTAAGATAAATTTATTGCTTCTTTATAATGATATCCATTTAAACCCACATGTAGTATATTTACTGGTATCTCCGGCCATTTGTTATCCGTGATCGGTGCGGTTAATATTTCACTGAATAAAGGAGGGGGGTTGTGTCAATATTCCTTTCCTAGTTAGTGAGTATGGTTCATCTGTCCATGGTTTAAAGGGTCTAAGATCGATAGATATATCCAGTTCTCTGTGTATTAATTCTTCTGACACTACCTTAATCAAAGATCTGGTCTTAGAATGCTCGAAGGCTATGGAAGGTATGAGAATTCACCTAGTACACTCAGAAGTAGAGGGAGAGCCATCTTCTTGAAGCATAAACTAATTCCATATGGTTAAAGAGAGACTGTCAAAAAACGAACTTGATGAACGTTTTGGAAAAGGATTAATAATCACAGTTGAGTCGTACAATTGGGCTACACTCGTTGTGACTCTATTGAAGGCGGATGGAAAAAGACCTCGAATTTTCGGTAATTACCGCTTAACACTAAATGCTTGGCTACTGCAACTTAGTTATACACTTAAAAAACTGAAAATGTTCTGTATAAATTACAATGGTCAAAATATTTTTTCTAAAATTGGCTTTAAAAATTTGTGGTTGCAGATTCAATTAAATCAAACTTCTAATCAACTAACTACTATTAATACACTATTCAAGCTGTTCAGATAAGAATTTCCACAGTTTGAATTAACTGTTTACCCTGGAATATTACAAAAGGTTATAAATCGGAATATCCTCGATCCTGATGGTAATGAATACTATCAAGATGATATCGTAGTTTATACTGAAAATATTAAACCACATAATGAACGTGTTTCAAAGCTACTTAGACTCTTTCGTTACACATATTTGGCCGTAAATCCACCAAAATGTCAGTTTCAACTTAATTATATCAAGGCCTAAGATATGCTGTAGATGCTAAAGTTATTAAGCCTGATATGAGTCACCTAACTTTACTGATTCAGGCACCGTCACCTACGAATATTTCATCAATCAGACCATGCATTGGTGCTCTTCAATTTTATTACAGATTTATTCTCAACTTTACAGAAGTATTATCTTCACTTTTCGTATGGAGTTCTAGTAAAAAGTTAGAATAGGAACAAAGACACGAAGATATACTAATAAACAATATACAGCTTTTAAATAGTGTAGCTTTTCTTTGACCGTTTTCACCGGTTGAATAATCTGTCTTTGCTACAAATGTATCTCCATTGAGTTTGGTGGAGTGCTAGAGCAAAGTTGAATGTCCATTATTTTATTTCTAAACTACTATGAAGGAGTGAACAAGGACATTCTCAGATCCAAATGAAATCTTAAGCTGTGGTATGGGCTGTTTAAAGATTTCCAAAGTATTTGATTGGTGTGGCTGATCGTCAGACGCTGAAGTTTGTCTATCATCCAACTAATTCTCTCCATTAGCCATCCACTCGCATGGTCAAGAGGTGAAATTTATAATTAAGTGCATCAATGAGCACCGAGTATCCAAAAGCATACCACATGCAGGTTTCCGGTTACTCTATTCATATTTTGAAAGACCAATTAAGGGAAGTGAATTTAAGTTAGTTTAACCATTACGTGTCGATATCATAGAACTTAAAAAGGATACTCATAAGTATTTTGAGACTGTCATAAGTGCGGTGAGAATAGGTTTAAATACTCATTGCGAGAGTAGGTATTCTGAGTTTTACAAGAGAAGAGAACATATATTACTTCATTCCGAAGGCTTCTTGTGACATAATGATAGAGTAATCCTTCTTTCTGCATTTAGATCATCAGTATTAAACGACCCCCATTCTTCTTATCCCGGAGCATGGAAAATGAAATTACTTGCTCGTCATGCTTGCTGGTGACCTGAAAATGATGGTGATATAGCTCTAAAATCCAAACACTGTCCCGCTTGTTTACACGAGCCGTCGTACAATAAACCTACTTGCAATCTTTGGCTTGCATCTTATGAAATGTGGTAGTGTAATCATGTGGATTACTATGGTCAGAACTAGTACTAAGGAACAGTCGTAACGGACACCTTACTCAAAGTGCATTTAGGAAGATATCTAGTCGTGGAGGAATACATGATGTGTCATTATCGAATAATGGAACGTAATTCCACGGAAGAATTTAACAATTGCTTTACTGATATTGGAGCCGTTATCTATTTACTTCTCTAGGGCATCCTCAGTCCAAGGGTTTAACAGAAAATTTCATTGGGATTTTAAAGAGTGCCATCACATCAGTGAATCCAAGTAATCTAGAGGAGCTATAGCAATGCACAGACAATTTATTACTTCCATACCACAAAGCAGACAACTCAACAACTCATGATAGCCTAAAAAAATTTTATACTTCGAACTTTAATGAACAAAACATAAAAAGTGCAGTTTGACGAGGGTAGTGACCAGCAACCGTCTACGTGGATTATAATTCAGAGGATGAGTAATCAGATGATAAGATCGTTGATTTAAATAACCATTCAGCCCACAGCAAACACGTAGACCGAGTGAAGAGTAATGAAGTAGATAATTCCAATTTTATTTCTGATCGTTATCTAAAAAACCATAATTCTGTAAGCAAAGTTTTATTCGTATTGACAGATGCGTGCTTCGGTGCATTTGTGAGTATAAACGAATTCTGGAGTGATAGTGATTATGAGGCGAATTTTTAGTGTTATTCACTGAAGTATAGAGTGGCCAGTTCATTAGATCAGACTCTCAGATGCGACTGATTGGACGGTGGATAAGCCTTTCAACAACTAGCAGCTAAAAGTGATTACTGGGAGCTTTGCACCAGAAATCTATTTGTCATAAATGAATCATGCACTCAGTATTTGGTGATAAATTGTCGTCATTGCATGATGATGGAAGGGACTGAAGGGTTTAGTTCAAGGTTGATAGTAGCACACTTATCTATTGTAACGGAAAGAGAACGATTAAATCCCTCCGCAGCTTTTTGTTGAATGTTACTGTCATTTATTTGTTTCTTCTCCTTGCTGTGTATTTTAACCTATGTTCAAACCTCTATTGACCACATTATGTGTTCTTCAGTCTTCCTCGTCTCAGCTTTTATTATGTGATTTTAATTAAAGAATTATCTTTGTTGCCTAATTTTCCATTGTATGTTGCCGGGTAATCGACAGTAAGGTCGTGTTTGACTAAGCTCAAGGTCATGGCGTGGTTCGGTGTGTAGCTGTTAACCATTTGACTGTCTGCCTGGGAGAATTGCTGGAATTCATGTAGATGGATATTTGATCCCATCTTTTTGGGAATATTTTTGTTGATGCTCAGGTATCAAACCCTTTGGTACTAACTATTTCTTTTATTGTCTAGCGCGCTACTTTGCGTTAGAGAAACTTCTGACTATATAGCACAGGCTGTACTCTTCGAAGTATTTTGTATTTTTGATATAATCTGTTCTATTTCCTAAATTAGAACCATTTAAATTGAGCACAGAGTTTGTTTTCTGATATAATTTAATATGCGTATCTCGAAAACGCTTCGTACGCTATACAGAATAACGTAGTCTGGCCTATTCGAGTAAATTTTGGTTTGTCAGTCCTGCGTTCAAACCGACTACTGGTAGTCCGGTCGTTACTTCTATACTATCAGAATGATGGAACCAACCCAACACTGTGGAAATGCCAAGATATGACCACTTATTTTACATGATATTATATGAACGCCGCATCATTGCCTATAATGAATCGTCCTATCGTGACAGTGTGCTTTCTGTGAACCCCTAAATAACAGACTCGAGTTGGGGATAAAATAATATATTTGGTGTTTGAAGGAATGAGTTAAACTCAGTGACCACCACCGCGTAATCGAGAGATGCTGTCTAAATCAAATGTTTAGGAGTTCTTAGATATGTTGTTAGATATGGCATGTTCAGCTCCAAGGGTCATATTCTTAGGAACGAATGCCACTAAGTTAACCTCATAACGTCATGCGTCTTTATACAAACGACAACTAAAACATCTGTGACATTGTAGGCTTGCACTGAAAAACTTGTTGTATGTTAACGGTGATGATTCAGCTCTCTGTGGAAATGAAATAACCTATCAATATAGCATTATATTATCCACTCAAGAAATGACTAAGTGGAACAATTATATGCACCTTCACTCATATTACTCCCACCCACCTCAGTTCAACTCAATTCCTCTTGCTTCTCCAAATTTCGCTTCACAAGTCAGCGACACATTTCGCCACTCCCCACTACAACACCACTTCACTTCGTCTCACCACACTCTATTACACAACACCACATCATCCCAATACATCACTCTGTTGTGTTTAGATGAATGCCAAATCAGACTCATTTTATACGATCGAACAATTCAACATTCGAATGCTGTTAGTCAAGCGGTGCAACCAGAACAAATAAGATAAAAAAATAAAGAAATTCCTATGACCAGACATACATTATTACAGAAAGCAGTATTTCAACATACTATGAGGAGTTTCATTGTTGTTTACCGTCAAATTGCTACTCATGATGTACACTGAATTGGTGTTCAAAGTTTTCATTTCCAACAAACGTGCTTTACACCAGATGTCACCTGGGTCAATAGAATCGATCAACTTGAGCAAGTATGTGTATGAAATGACATTGTAGCGGTAAATAAATCCCCAAAATAAATAGCTCTGTAAGTTTTCCACCTTGGATGCTGACCACGTGTTTCAATGGACTCACCTAGTTGAAGGCGCTCGGTCATGCATCCTCACCAGATCACGTGTGGGAACGTCATGCTCAACATCTACTGCAATTGCTAGCCAGATTAGATCAGACAATTCCGATATGTTGGTTATCGCCAAATACACTCTTCCGATCTCCTCGATTCTGTCTTTTGATTTCTCTTAGTGAGTACGAGTTATGCTAGAAGGTGTTACTTGTAAAAGCGATGTCAAACACTCAATACCTGTGCCATCTTCATTAGTGAGCCCGACGTGATCTGGTACACTTAATTGCAACTGTGAGTCTGTTCCATTTTGGGATTTTTTATATTATTGCCTTATTTTTTATTTTTTATGCATTTTTATCCCGTGTTTTGGGATATCTATATATTTTTTCCTCGTATTCTCGTACTTAATATTCCCCTATGACCGAACAGACTCCTAAGGTATTTAAGAGTAAGACTTTGTCCCTACCCTCGTTCCAACTCATGCTGTTCTGGCCTGACAATATCGAAGCCGGGTTCTGCTACGCAGAAGCCGACTTCCACGAGCACGGCGTGAACTACACACGTGCACAATTCCTCGCAGTAGTCAAGGCACTACCGCGGGAATTCAACCTGTACATAATACTCAGTACGTTTACTAGTGATGTTTCTGAACCGTATGAAACCTTAAAGCGTTCTATCCTCCAACGAGGAGACCTAACCGATCGACAAAGGTTAGACCAACTATTTAATAACATAGACCTGCAACACGGTTCTGCGACGGACATGTTACAAAGGATGAGAGAGGTTATAGGCCTAAGAACCTTCGACGATGGCCTAATCAAACAACTCTTCTTGTCCAAATTTCCCCAACAGGTGCAAACGGTTCTCGTCTCGTATCAGAACAACGCATCAGACGAGCTAGCTGCATGTGCCGATTGTATCTTAGAAATTACCAAATCTACTATCGAGGTTCTTTGAATCAAAGAAAAGCCTTAAACGACTCAGAATGACATAGCCGAGTTATGTCATACACTTACGCGGTATCTTAATTTTTTAACGACCGTAAGCGATTACACACCCCACGTAGAAGCACTGCACATAAGCGATCTGTCACCAGACCACAAGAGACGGATAATCCAACCGGTGCTGATATCATAACCAGTATGGAAATTCTTCCAGAAATTGCAGAAAACCCTGGAATTTTCCCAACTCAAAACCGACCGACTGGAAAAACAACTCGGGAAACCTCCAAGCCGGTACGCGTTGACGGCAACCGTAGCTGGTGAACGTAACCGTCTGTCATACGTCGCAGATGCGACAACGAGAGTTCGCTACCTCGCCGACACTGGCGCAGAAATTAGCGTTCTCCCAGCGAATTCAAACGACCAGCTTTTTGAATCGGCTTTAAAATTACAGGCAGCAAACGGAAAATCTATCGCTACGTATGGCAAGAGGTATGTTTACCTTAACGTAGGTTTACGCAAACCCATTCATTGGATTTTCGTTGTTGCAGATGTTTCTATGCCAATCATTGGTATGGATCTTCTACAACACCATAATCTAATAATCGATACGCCCAAACGGAGGCTAGTAGACGGAAAAACTCAATTATCCGTTTGCGTAACGTCGTTTTCTGGCTGCAGATTATTCCAGGTCACAATTAAGCATACGATAGAGTCATTTTATCAACCACTACTCGATAAGTATCCTGGGATACACCAAACGCAACCGAAGTTATCGTGTGTCACCAGCATTGTTACACATCACATCACGACTACAGGACCACTTGTATTCTCCAAAGCACGCCGATTAGCACCCGAAAAAGCAAGGTTGGCGAAAAACGAGTTCGATCACATGAAAGACTTAGGAATTATACGACCATTCAAAAACGACGTTTTACGAGGTCCCAACTTTGTACATGCGTATGTTGACGACTGCCTAATAGCATGTTCGGATAGAGAATCGCATCTCAAGCATCTGCTTCTTGTCTTCGACCGACTACAAAGACATAGCATTACTGTTACCGTTCAGAAATGCCAAATCGGAGCTGACTCATTAGACTTCTTAGGACACACTAAAGACACTCAAGGCATTCGACCCCTTAGGATCAAAGTT
>OX104024.1:12068429-12106166 GCA_944470205.2 Schistosoma margrebowiei
TTACTTGTAAAAGCGATGTCAAACACTCAATACCTGTGCCATCTTCATTAGTGAGCCCGACGTGATCTGGTACACTTAATTGCAACTGTGAGTCTGTTCCATTTTGGGATTTTTTATATTATTGCCTTATTTTTTATTTTTTATGCATTTTTATCCCGTGTTTTGGGATATCTATATATTTTTTCCTCGTATTCTCGTACTTAATATTCCCCTATGACCGAACAGACTCCTAAGGTATTTAAGAGTAAGACTTTGTCCCTACCCTCGTTCCAACTCATGCTGTTCTGGCCTGACAATATCGAAGCCGGGTTCTGCTACGCAGAAGCCGACTTCCACGAGCACGGCGTGAACTACACACGTGCACAATTCCTCGCAGTAGTCAAGGCACTACCGCGGGAATTCAACCTGTACATAATACTCAGTACGTTTACTAGTGATGTTTCTGAACCGTATGAAACCTTAAAGCGTTCTATCCTCCAACGAGGAGACCTAACCGATCGACAAAGGTTAGACCAACTATTTAATAACATAGACCTGCAACACGGTTCTGCGACGGACATGTTACAAAGGATGAGAGAGGTTATAGGCCTAAGAACCTTCGACGAAGGCCTCTTTTGACCACACTTTTTGTTCTTCAGTCTTCCTCGTCTCAGCTTTTATTATGTGATTTTAATTAAAGAATTATCTTTGTTGCCTAATTTTCCATTGTATGTTGCCGGGTAATCGACAGTAAGGTCGTGTTTGACTAAGCTCAAGGTCATGGCGTGGTTCGGTGTGTAGCTGTTAACCATTTGACTGTCTGCCTGGGAGAATTGCTGGAATCCATGTAGATGGATATTTGATCCCATCTTTTTGGGAATATTTTTGTTGATGCTCAGGTATCAAACCCTTTGGTACTAACTATTTCTTTTATTGTCTAGCGCGCTACTTTGCGTTAGAGAATCTTCTGACTATATAGCACAGGCTGTACTCTTCGAAGTATTTTGTATTTTTGATATAATTTGTTCTATTTCCTAAATTAGAACCATTTAAATTGAGCACAGAGTTTGTTTTCTGATATAATTTAATATGCGTATCTCGAAAACGCTTCGTACGCTATACAGAATAACGTAGTCTGGCCTATTCGAGTAAATTTTGGTTTGTCAGTCCTGCGTTCAAACCGACTACTGGTAGTCCGGTCGTTACTTCTATACTATCAGAATGATGGAACCAACCCAACACTGTGGAAATGCCAAGATATGACCACTTATTTTATATGATATTATATGAACGCCGCATCATTGCCTATAATGAATCGTCCTATCGTGACAGTGTGCTTTCTGTGAACCCCTAAATAACAGACTCGAGTTGGGGATAAAATAATATATTTGGTGTTTGAAGGAATGAGTTAAACTCAGTGACCACCACCGCGTAATCGAGAGATGCTGTCTAAATCAAATGTTTAGGAGTTCTTAGATATGTTGTTAGATATGGCATGTTCAGCTCCAAGGGTCATATTCTTAGGAACGAATGCCACTAAGTTAACCTCATAACGTCATGCGTCTTTATACAAACGACAACTAAAACATCTGTGACATTGTAGGCTTGCACCGAAAAACTTGTTGTATGTTAACGGTGATGATTCAGCTCTCTGTGGAAATGAAATAACCTATCAATATAGCATTATATTATCCACTCAAGAAATGACTAAGTGGAACAATTATATGCACCTTCACTCATATTACTCCCACCCACCTCAGTTCAACTCAATTCCTCTTGCTTCTCCAAATTTCGCTTCACAAGTCAGCGACACATTTCGCCACTCCCCACTACAACACCACTTCACTTCGTCTCACCACACTCTATTACACAACACCACATCATCCCAATACATCACTCTGTTGTGTTTAGATGAATGCCAAATCAGACTCATTTTATACGATCGAACAATTCAACATTCGAATGCTGTTAGTCAAGCGGTGCAACCAGAACAAATAAGATAAAAAAATAAAGAAATTCCTATGACCAGACATACATTATTACAGAAAGCAGTATTTCAACATACTATGAGGAGTTTCATTGTTGTTTACCGTCAAATTGCTACTCATGATGTACACTGAATTGGTGTTTGAAGTTTTCATTTCCAACAAACGTGCTTTACACCAGATGTCACCTGGGTCAATAGAATCGATCAACTTGAGCAAGTATGTGTATGAAATGACATTGTAGCGGTAAATAAATCCCCAAAATAAATAGCTCTGTAAGTTTTCCACCTTGGATGCTGACCACGTGTTTCAATGGACTCACCTAGTTGAAGGCGCTCGGTCATGCATCCTCACCAGATCACGTGTGGGAACGTCATGCTCAACATCTACTGCAATTGCTAGCCAGATTAGATCAGACAATTCCGATATGTTGGTTATCGCCAAATACACTCTTCCGATCTCCTCGATTCTGTCTTTTGATTTCTCTTAGTGAGTACGAGTTATGCTAGAAGGTATTACTTGTAAAACGATGTCAGACCCTGAATACCTGTGCCATCCTCAACATTAATTCTCACTTACCTTAGTTGCGTTCACGATAAATCCCATGTGTTTCCTCGGATTGCTTTGCTTAACTCTGTTGTGGTCAAATACATGGATCGCATCACATAATATCGCATTATGGTGCCTGCGATTTCGCCCCGAATATATCTTCCTTTGGTAACTGGTATGTATGGTCATTAATTTTTATTTGAGTTCTTTCATTCTGGCTATTTGTATCGATTAATTACTGACAAGGAAGATTAGAAAACCAAAATCCTGCGGCATTTTTCCGAGAACCAATATGTTCTCAGAAGAGAAACTTAATGGACGCGTCAAAACGTGTGTTGTGTCATCCTTCATTCTGTTACTAATGTCAATAACGTTTTCTTGGTTATGCTTGTTATTAATTCTGGCAGTGATTCTGTTAGTTTTGGCGATAATATCCATTTTAAATTCTCATGTACACATGAGTTTATGTCCGTTCATGTGTTTTCATAAGAGAGTATTTTTGTCGACACTGAAACTGGTATTTGGCACGTAAGGAGTAAGGAGTTCGTTCGATATTGTTGTAAGTTGCAAATAGTTTTGTAAGTAGTAGTTGGGGATAGAATAAAATTGAATAAAGTAGTGTGTGCATCAACTGTCCTTCCGGCAAAGACAAACGTTAATCAGATAGTCAGAGTGTTTGCAAAGTAAATATGCTGGAAAGTGAATAAAAAAATAGTCACTCGATCTCGATTTAATGGCTAATATAAAAGGTGTTTTGTCTGTTATGGTGTGACATTTGTACAGGATTCACCTGATCAGTGTGTTTAATTTGACCTTCCTTACAACTACGATTTTGCTTATACACTTTCTTCTCAAGATCTGTGAATATCTGGGTTTATTCAAGTGATTGTTTACAGAGAAATATATACGTATTCAAAGTCAGATTTTCTTGAAGGGTTCATTTCTTCAAAAGGTTTAGGGAAACCTTGAAAATTTGTATAAGTACTGCTGAAGTGTGACTTTAAAGTTTCTAACCTCTTCTATCTAAGTAATTAATCCTAACTTACATATATTTCAAACTTAACAGGGCGGTTCAACTTATTCAACAACACAGCTCAATGTGCCCTCTCAGGAACTATTGTATAGTAGAATAGATTGGAAGAAAAAGAAAATTATTATATTTTGTTATCACTCATTATCGCGTCCACTAAGTCTAAGTCGAATGTGCCTCGTACGGCTTTTTTCGTAGAACGGACTATCATACTGCTAAATAAAAATGCAAAACATGTCCGAAATAGTGAGCATGACTCTGTTAACGGTGAAGTGCCACAGATATTTGGATTTTGACAGTACTTTAACCAGTAACACCGTATCATATGAATCGTGTCCACCTAGTGAAATCAAAGGTCAGAAGCGAGGAGGTTCGAAGGTATCTTTGATAGCCTATCAGTATATCGAGAGTCGACTGCTATAATGAGGCTAGTGATTGCAGGGGGAGTTGAACAAGACATTCTCATTCTTGATCTGGTGAGGATGCATGACCGAGCGCCTTCAGCTAGGTAACTCCACTAAATCTATTGTTATCAGCGTCCAATGGCGAAGACTTACAAAGCTATTGATTTGAGAAATTATTTACCGCTTTAACGGAGATAGATGATTAATAATCTTAAAGGCGATCTTTTTCGTGTGATGGATACTTCTTTGATATCCCAATACTATGAGACCCTACGAAGATTGCATTATTTCAAAAAGAATACGTATGTAGTTCATCAACGTTGATGATTTACGATGAACAATTGTGGCCTACTCGAGTTAAACAGGAATGGTCTGACCAATAGCTAACGTCGAAATCACACCTCGTGGTCAGCACCTGACGTGGATTATCCTTTCGTCGTATCAAGTTACTATGGATGCCTTTTAAACCGTAAAACACAAAAGACGTTGTTACGGAAATGTATTAGTAAGAATGAGTGCAGAGAAGATAGTGAGACCACCACCGTATCGGCGATTCCATGACATAAGATTAACTGATGCCCGTTGGTTGTTCTTTACCTTCACAGAGATCGATGATCTGTTCTATATTCAGTGACCAAAGTGCTGGATGGTCTGGTTAGGGCTCAGTGACATTTCACTGACCTTTCAGGTACCCTTCACATTCAACACTTTGGATCTGGATACTTATAAAATTAAGAATCGTGGTTGAAATTTTTGCTTCCCACTGCAGCTGAGGTTATGGAAAGAGTCATCAAAAGATTCCTCTGAAAATATTCAAGCAATCATCCCACAGCCTCCAAATAACAATGTATCTTTCTCCCGAGTAAATCATTTAATACAAAGCTATTGGTTATTTTGAATTTTCGACAGAAACAGCATTGTTTTCAATTCTGACAAATGCAGAATTCCAGTAGTGAATGCCTGAAAGAATTAACATATAGGGTTAAACGTAGAAAAGATATCAAAGTATTTCGTTTAGACATTATGACTTTTGGAATCAATTGTTTATCAAACTCCTTACTCGAAGAGATATTAACGACAACCCATGCGGAATCCTCTAAGGGATGGCTCATGAATACTTTAGTTTGGAGGATATTTTACCACTTCTATCGCAAAATTTATTTGACATTTCACTCTCATAAGAAAGCATAGCGATAACCACACCATTCCGTGAGCACAAACACGCTTCTCTCAAGTAACAAACAGGTTATCAGTTGCATCTTGAAAAGTTCCCAACTTGAAGGACAACTGAAAGACCATGTAACGGTAAATAAAGCTTTGAAACAAGGAGTTTTTTTAAGTATCTGATGTTGATGCTGACCTCAATAACTTTATTGGATACACCCTTGGTGAAGGTGTTCGGTTACGCATCTGAATCAGATCGTTACAGGGTACTCAATGCTATTAGCCGGCTTAGGTCAAAAACCTCTCTGTATATTGAAAACCCTCCAAATTTACCCTTGATCTCCTGCATTTTCGACTTTCATTTTGACAAGTTTTAATATATTTTAATCATAAAATTATTACAACAGCGTTGTCAACCAGGAATATCCGAGACGACCTTAGACTTGCTGAGCGAATTCAAACCCAAAAAATGATTCAAGTCCCTGCTGAAAATAGGTCTCCTCACCTGATGAACAGCTCCCAAGCCCGTCAATTACATCTGTGCATTTATATGGATCACTCAACGTAAGCTAGAAATAAACCAAACATGTCCCCTATGTTCTTAAGCATTACTCTGAATTCAAACATTTTAAGGCTTACACGAGCAATCAAAATACACATGCTTTTTAGCCAGAACTATAAATACAAGATTATATGCATAGTTATTGTTTTAGATGCCAGTGATTTATTCGTACTATTTTGATTAGTTAGAAGTAACCTAAAAAAGGCGCAATAAATGATCTAGTAATTTCTTATCCGGTAGGCCCTTAGTGCGATTCGTATCGTTGCGTTTAGTGGTGTTAGGCATTTTGAACATTTGTGGATGGATCATAATGCTCTGACTGCATCCAAGGTTTTTTCTGCTCAAATCGTTTTACCGATCTCAGTATTTATGTACGTACCTGGTTCCACACGCTTTAATAAAACATATTCGTTATTCCACTTGTGGGACATCTTATTTCTCGATGCTTCACTGAAAGTTTTATTTTATGTTCTGAGCTCACAGTCATTCACCTAGCCTTCACGTGGCAACTTCACAACAATTATGCATGTAATTCGCATTTACTTTAACACTTTGACCTAATACTTTTTTATAAAAAACAGAGTTGCGTTAGTTGGTTATAAAATGTTTATCTCAACATTCAGTCTCAATTCAGTGATTTGTTGTCTGAATAATATTTCCGTAGGCAAAACAACCTTTCATATCAGAGATTCGGTTGCAGAATAAAGTGTTTAAGATAATTGTAATTAACCCTATCCCCGTTTTTCAGGCTTCCGGAACGACCTAACCTACTACTGTTACTTTTTATACCGTCTCGGTCTTGTCGCCTCAGCCTCAAGCATGCGTTACACAACTAACTATAAAAAGGTGTTTCTTATCGCGGTGAGACTGTGATTTATGGACGACCTTTGAGCGACGCCGAAGTAACCTTGAGTGTCTACTAAAGCTGAATGAGGATTATAGAGCAGTTTGAAGAGTAAGGATTAGAATTCACAGCTGATGGTTTGAGCTAGGAATTAGATTTACGGACTAGCATAAGCTAAAATGCCAAAACGCTATCTGGCCAAATGAGTGAGTGGATTTCGTGCCAAAATCCAAGATCTGCTATCCTAAATCTGATTGGTTCGGCTATAAATTATAGCCTAACTCTTATCGCTTTCACTTTTCACTTCATTACACTGCTCTGATCAGTAGTCTTTTTTTGGGGTTCATTTTCATTATATTTAATCGAACTTGTGTCTTATTGTTTGATATAATTTGACTTTTTTTAATAACACCTTAAATCATTTATTGTATTTCAAACTTGACTTTTTAGGTGCTGATGCCCTTAATCCAAGCTACTTTATCGTTTGTTGTAGAACTACGAGATTTTCATAATATTGATCTCTACCATCGTGGGTGAGTTATTTGCTGTTCATGATAATCATTAATTGAAATAGCTATTACCAAGTTCGTACTCACTTAAAAACAGGTGTACAGACAACAGGGACTACTGGATCTAACAATGGTAAATCGCCGGCCTTTGTTGAACCGCCATCCCGTTGGGAACGAGCTAGTACACGATTTAAAGTGCCAGAAGCTGTAAAAGCCAGTTATATCGAGCCGAGTGTTTCTGTTCCAGCTTACACACCAGACAAAGCATGTAGTAAAACATTGTTGATCATGTATCGAGATGAATCGGCAAAGTTATGTGATGTGTTTGAACAGAGGGTATTGGTCCAAGTTGATCCGATCAATTTAGAGGAGTCTTTAATAAGAAACGATCTTTTCCTATGCGTTGAGCTATGGTTTGTCGAAGACCCACTTGACAGGCAAGTCAAATTTTTTATATCTAGTAAATAAAATGTGTTGGCTTTTAAATACCTTTGTATTTCTGCTTTTATCTTTCCGGTAAGTTAACTATTCCTTTTAACATTCCAATAGTTTCTGTACTTTAAATGATTTTGAGTAAGAACGAATGGGGCTCATGAATTATGCTCTTTTTATAATTTTTGTCAACTGGAAAATCGTGATTCCTAACACAAATAAATGGATGAGAAATATGACCTAGATAATAAAAGTGAAACAAAATTCTCAAGATTCAACCCACCAGCTCTCATCTACTTTGCTATAATGAAATTAATGACACCAATAGTTCTTGCATTCCCAACAGAGCATATATTTCCACACCTTACATAGAAATGAATTAATCGACATCTGATACCATATAGGCTTGTCAAAAATGAGACTAATAAATCAGAAAATAACGATAAGAAACTGATCATCGATAGATTTTAAGTCTTCGAGAGCAATGCTAGCAGTAAGTTCAATGTTCTTAGGATATTTATTACCTCGACATTTTAAGAGACTTTAATTTAATATTGTGCAGTCCATTGCATCTCTTGTGATTACGCATCGGTAGTTTATAAATATGGCTAGCATTGGACTTGATGTGTCCGTATTTTATGTTTACTTCTCTAGCACCAGGTTGTCTTTTTCAGTGCATTTCCAATCTATGATGATATTTATTCTCCTTTTGATACAAAGCAAAATAATTTGGCTTTGTAAAAGTTGGCTATTTGTAGCTTGCTGTCGGTTATGTATCATATCTCGTAACGTTGAGAGTATCTCTCATATCCAACATAACGAATACTTCGGTAAATCTTATGTTCAAAAGAAAAGTTTAAGGAACACAGATTTCTTGTAATTAATGCGAGAAAAAAGCCATTATAATTCAAGTATTGTCCAGTTCATTACTTTTTTCTATGAATAATCTCAACTGTGTTATATTTTTCCAATTCTTCATATAAATTTGGGAAGTGAATCCCTCTGAAACAGATGCATCGTGGGATTCATTTGACTGTACAGATGGTATCATTGGCTAAGCGAGGGTTTTTCAAATCTTCATTTTGAATTTATCTCATCTACGAATGTTTTCCAACTTATACTTATTGGTCGACGATTAAGTACTTCTCAATATTTTTCGCGAACACCCGCTCACTTCACACTATATCATTGTCAGTTGGAGCTGGCATAAACCACATATCTCTCTTTATCATCTGAATTGTCGGTTATCTAGTTGAAGAATTACCGGCGAAATAGTGCGCTTTTTTATTGTGTATGTTTTTGTCATTGTCCTCGGTTTCTGAATCACCTTATCGAGTCAGTTTGTGATAATCATGGCAAAATGCAACAAGTCTTAACTCATTATATAATTCAATAAATCTTAGACTTTGATAAATGTTGATATTTTCCTTACCAAGCCCCAAGTATAATTTCAGGTTCTGAATTGAATTCAAAATTGGAGGCTGGCTTTAAAACCCTATTCTTCTTTTATATGTCACTAACTGAAAAGTAGAACGGTTTTGGGACTCAATATTTCTGTCAGCGCTTGCTGTTGGACATTAGACTAATTATGTCATTTCGTTAGTGATAATTCAGCTTCATCTAAGGTTCAAGACATTCTCCAGAGTTTGTCCCGCCACCAGTTGATGGTTACTATGTCAAAGTTTCACAAATATATCTTTCGTTTTTCTACCTCATAATATTAATACAGTACACATTTTCGAAAAAAACACTGAAACAAACACTTAGATAACTATAATTATTTTCACTTAACAAGCGATCAATGAATAATTGTTGGTCCAAGTATTGATCAGCATTTTTTCTTTAATTTTCATCATGAGCTGAAAACGATTTACTGTGTTTTTGCTGCTAGTGCTGATAAGTTCTACTGCTCTAAGGTGGTTTTTTTTGTAAAACTATGTGAGTGAATACGTTGATCTTGTATGATACGTTAGAATTTAGCTGTCGCTTCTATGCTTTAATTTACTGCATGAATCGTTTCTGTGATTACGTCATCTTTGTATTTTTAATAAGTATGTGCAGACAATAATTGTCTGTTTCTTCAAAATAAAAAAATATTCTGTGCCGAATTATTCAAAATTAATATACTCCACTTTAACAAATAACAAATCAAGGTCCTGCACTTGTTCAGTGGGTTTTATATCAAAAGAAAACAATTATTAAGGTATCAAATGTAAAGTTTCTGAAAGCAGTTGACACGATGATAATATTTATGAAATATGGTTTCTTGATGGATAATAAAATTACTATTCTGTCAACTATTTAAACTTCACACCAAATTTAGTTGTCTACTTTGATTTTTAGCCAATTTCTATCAATTATAAGCTTAGGAACTGTCATCGAAAGACTTTATTGGATGTCATCCAATCCCCTCAATAAATGATTAGTGACCATGTCTTTTGATAACAGTTTATCCATATACATCTCTAGGGCACTAACACTTATATACGCATAAACGTAAGTTTCTCTTCACAGTTCTAAAGGGTGTAAGTAGGCATGGATTCTTCGCTAATTTATTATATCTGATGCTTTTCAGTTTTCTCATTATACATGATGCCTTTAAAACGATACGCATCCAATTACCTTCTAATTCTTTTCTTTTTGCCTCTATAATTCTATCAATAATTTTAGGATTTTATAGCATTTTAGTCAATTCTAGCAAATACTTGATCTTACCCACATATTATCACGTTATTTGCATACACCAATTTTCTAAATGCTTAAGAGAAAATGAATTATTGGTTCTTTTGACCAAAGCCCTCTTTTTACAAGCCATAACCGTACAGTCCAATTACATTTTCCCTCCTTGGCTAACTCGATAATAAATTAATTTCTCTTGGGATTAGCTAAATAAATAAATAAATCTTATTTCACCCAACAGTATAAGGATAGCGCCTTTTACACGCTCTTCACTGTCGCTGTCATTATTTTGCTCGTGTGAAGTTTTCAGTCTTTCAACTTGTTTTGTATTTTTGAGTACCTTTCAAAGCAAATTTTACTTACAACCTGTGAAATAACACTCTAAACCACTGTTCTGTCTCGTCTAATCACAAGCCTCATCAATAAGAAAGTCGTCAAGTATTTTGTTACATAACGGCCATCTGACCAGGAAACGATGCACAAAATTTTAGACAGTTGATGTCAATTAAGACAGAAAAACATCATCAGTAATCTTTCTAAACCAGTCACTGTGTTAGAGTGCTTCAACTTATTTCACATTAACTCGCTGGTTGCTAGCGCATCTGTATTGCTTATACCCATCATGTTAACTTACACGTACGCATTCATGTACTTTATTTGTATTATTTTCCGTTTTGTTCATTTATAATATCTCAATTTCGTTTGATTGCAATTGAACATCGTTTATAGTATGCGTATATGTATGCACCGTGCACATCTTTGAAATATTACGTGAGCTGGGATATACTCCTCGGTTGATCAAACTGAAGTAGGTGATTCTCATAAGGAGCCACTTTCTGAGCCTATAGTCAGTCAGGCAGTCAGTAACAACGTAGAAATTCGTACGTACGTACATCAGTTCGAGTTGCCACGCCACATTAGCACAGAGATGCCGTGGTCGATTCAAATCCCATAGTGGTAGAGGTAATAAGAGTATAAGCAGTAATCGGAAAGATTAGTGTTTGGAGATGTTACTTAAAGAGTATAATACAGGGAAATAAACTTGGGAAGAGAAAAAAAGAGACAAGGGGGAATCAGGAGATCAAAATTTGGGAGAACACAAAGAGTGGATGCACCTGCGCCATTGCAAACGATTTTGAGCCATGTCATTCGAGGTCTCTAACCATCGGTTGTTGTTGTGTCGCGGATCCCAACCAGGTATTCTACACCTACCAACATGGCTCAGTCCACTTGTCAGTGACTTCATGGATTTGTGCCACGTTTCGGTCTGGCCACCCCTGGCTTTCTTCCAACCTATTCCTATACCACTGAACATCGCACGTCGAGGCAGTCGGTCGTTGGGTATACGTAACACGTGTCCCAGCCATCTCAACTGATAAAGTTTCACTAATTCGTCAATTGATTTGCCATCCTTACCTAGTACCCGTTTCCTAACAACTGCGTTACTTATTAGATGGTCCCAGGATGTATGAGCAATGTTTCGAAGACACCTATGATCAAAAACTAGTAACCTACGAATATCCTCTACTCTTACCGGCCATGTTTCACTGTCATAAAGTAGGACGGAACAAACTGCTGCGCAGTAAACCGGTCCTTCGTTTGATAAACAGATATCTCGGCTACGCCATAAATGACGCAAGTTGGCAAAAGCTAGTCGAGCCTTCTGTATCCGTGCTGAGATTTCGTCACACACCAGACCACAAGGGCTGATGAGACTTTTGAGATAAGTGAAGCGATCGATACTTCACTCCCTATCATTAGTTCGGGTGTCGATGTAACCCAATCCTGAAGCAACATTTTGCATTTCGAGGGGGAGAATCGCATCCCGAACATGCTTGCATTGTTGCTTAGAGTGGTCAGAAGTATCTGCATTTTGTCAACGTCTTCACCAAATAAAACTATGTCATCAGCATATTCTAAGTCAACAAGTGAACCTCCCGGTAGAAGTTCAACCCCTGGAAATTTAGATGAGGAGAGTGTTATCTCTAAAAGTACGTCGACCACAAAGTTGAACAAGAATGGGGAGAGTGGACAGCCCTGACGAACACTACTTGAGGTAATCAACTCTGATGACAGTTCGCCATAAGCTCTCACTCGACCAGTTGTGTTCAAGTAGAGAGCCTGTATAAGGTTAATATACTTCTTTGGTACTCCTTTCAGTGACAAACACTGCCATAGAACCTCACGATCAACACAGTCAAATGCCGCCTTAAGGTCGAGAAATATTACTATTGTGGGACGTCTGAATGTGTGTCTATGTTCTACCAACTGATGTAGTGTGAATATCTTGTCTATACAACCACATTCAGGTCGAAAACCAGCCTGATTTTCTCTAGTCTGATCTTCACAAGCTTTGGTTAGGCGTCGAAGTATTATTGAAGCTAATATTTTAGACACTATATTTGTCGAACTGATTCCTCTGTGATTGTCACAAGAGGACTTTTGTCCTTTCTTAAGACTAGCACAATCAGTGATTGAGACCAGTCAGATGGGATTGCGTCCAGTTCCCAAATTCTGCCCAAGACCTCAGTTAATCTCATTGCTAATACTGAACCACCACCCTTAAAAGTCTCAGGAGTAAACCTGTCAGGGCCTGTTGCTCTCCCTCGCTTCAGATTTCCTATGGCTTTTTCAACTTCATAAAGAGTTGGAGGACCTGCATTAACTTGCCATTCAGGTAGACTGAAGATCGTGGGAAACCGAAGTGTGGCTGAAGGCCAGTTGAACTGATCCCTAAAGTGTTCTGCCCATCGATCCAATCTCCTGGATTGAGAATGAATAATATGTCCATCTTTCTCTGATATTGTTTCGCTAACGGTCGGGTTCCTAATTACGGTTTCCTTAACGAGTCTGAACAATTGTCTGCTATTACCTATTGCCGCTGCCTTTTCCATCCCTCTTGCTTTCGCTACCCACCACTGTTCACGATCATTGCGTAGACTTCTTGTCAGCTTGCGCTTAAGCTGATTCTGCCCTTCGTTATGTTCAGAGCCAGGTGGAATGAGTTTCCGAGTATTTATCAGTGCGGTAGATGCTGCTGAGATCCAGTGTTCCTCCCTAACCTTACGGGTTACCGTACTAGCAGATATCACTGCTGCTTCCACAGCTTTTCGGATATCATTCCATGCTGCTTCGGGGTGGGCATCACATACATGGCTGCCTAACTGTTTTCCTAGTTGTTCCTGAAATATACTCTTAGCTTGAATATCATTAAGTAGACCCCTAAGAGGTTTACTTGCAGCGTCTTTCCTATGTCCAGTAAGACGCAGACAAATACGCGCTCGTACTAAAGCATGGTCTGAATCTAAGCATGTGCTCCAGAATGAACGACAGTCTTCTATCGAGCCCCTCCATCGGTGGCTGATAGCGGTGTGATCTATTTGGGTCCAACGTTGGGATGAATTAGGGGGTCGCCATGTTAAGAGATGTTTTTCCTTATGCTTAAAGTTAGTATTTGCAAGGAACAGGCAATTATTTGAGCATAGCTGCAACAGACGGTTGCCATTATCTGTTCTTTGAGTCACGACACCATAAGATCCACCCAGGTGTCTTTCCCTATCGCTTAGTTTACCTACTTGAGCATTAAGGTCACCGGCCACTATTAATACATCAGAGCGACTAGCTTTTCGGAGAAGGTCGGAAAGCTTTCTGTAAAACTCATCTTTTACATCATCTAAGCTGCAGTCAGTGGGAGAATAGGCAGAAACGACGAAGAAGCAACGACGAGTGTCCCTATATTTCCGAGTCCTTATTGTTCTGTTCAGTCGGACAGCGCACAAACGGCTGTCTACTGGGATCCACTCTAAGAGAGCTAGTTCTGCTCTGGGACTCAATGCTATACCTACGCCGGCGAGTCCACGGGAAGCGGAATCAGGGCTTCCAGATACACGATGTGTAAATCGAGTCGGTTCTTTATTTTGGCATGGTGAGGTCAAATGAATGACGCTACTCGGATCCTGTATGCGCGTTTCGGAGACGCAGCACACATCGATGGCACGTGATTCTAAAGTCCTAGCTAAGGAAGCCTGTTGTCCTATTTGGCACAGTGTTCGGACGTTAAAAGCTCGTACGTGTAGTTTAGAGCGTGGTTTCAGGAGACCAGGAATAGAGTTCTACGTACTCGAATCGTTTGCCCTGGCGGTGCGAGGTGATAAAGAGACGTGAGGACGGTTAATCATGGAGATAAGAGAGGTATTAGGTGTAGGAAGGATTTGAATGTGACCAACTTGCTTACGTGCGCTTTTACGGGTATGAGGGCTGATGTGACTTCCCGGCTGCCCACACCGTGGAAGGGTATTTCTTGAGGAACCTGAGAAGGAATTTGGATTAGTGTTGGTCTTGACGACCTGGGAGCGTGGCCGCAAAGCCCAAGGGACAACTGCTTGAGGCCGGTCGCGCACGGCCTTTTTGTGGAAGGTTTTTGACGTGTTAGCTCCGTTCTTCAAAGGGTCTTACCGCCGGAGACGGAAATCCGTGAGGTAAGGTGAGGTGTGACATTTTTAGGGTCGACCTTTTCTAACCCCACCCCTCCTTGTGGGAAGGCAACATCTCTGTCATGCTGGTTGTCTGAGGGAAACACCTTACTGCTGTCACACCTCTCTACAGTCAGCAGTACGACTTCGCCCTCAGATCTTGAGTTGCTGCTTTTAGTCTTACCGTTCACCAATCGACCTGCCTGGCATGGTAGAACCTACAGGAACATATGTTCCAGCCAATATAGCTCGGTCGGGTCATCACGATAGGCAAGCCCGACCACCGCGTCAAGGTAGCAGCTTCGGTCGGGTTCTGAGCCTGTAACCTAAATGTCTAATCCATAAGGCGAAAGGACAACGTTAGATGCGATCCCATGGTAAAGAGTGACCAACAATAGATTCCCGATCGTTGCTGCTACTTTGATGTGGTATTTGGGCTTACCTATCGTAACGAATCAATCGAGCTACACTGGCTGGAACAACCGTTACTAAAGGTGCTACCATGCTAGACAAGTCGGTTGAGGAGCGGTAAAACTAAAAGCAGCAAACCCAAGGTCCGAGGGCGAAGTCATACTGCTGACTGTACAGAAAGGTGACAGCGGTAAGGTGTTTCCTTCAGACAATCAGCATAACAGCGACGCTGCCTTCCCACAAGAAAGTGTGGGGTTCGAGACAGTCGACTCTGAAAGTGCACACCTCGCCTTATCCCACGGATTTTCGTCTCCGGCTGTAAGGTCCCAACAAGTACGGAGCTAACACGAAAAGTACTCACAAGAATGTCTTGTGTGACCGGCCTCAAGCAACTGTCTTTTGAGCACTGCGGTCACGCTCTCAGGTCACTAAGATCACCTCTAACCCAATTTCCTTTTCAGGCATTTCAGGAAGAACCCTTCCACGGTGTGGGAAACGGGAAGTGATAACTCTCCTCATACATCTAACAGCACTCAACAATAGATTCATACGCTATTTGCTCCCTCAGGATCCTAGATCCTGTGTGCACCGTTGGTCTGGAAGCATGGTTAAGGCACTCGGCTTCCCACCGTCAGTGACAGGTCATATATTAGAAACTCTCTTCATTTACGTTGGTTTGAACATCCCTCACATAATCATCGTGACTCAAAACCAGGATAGCCATAAACAACATAGAACCTAGCATATGTATTTCGGAAGCAAGTTATATGCACATCATTTCCATGAAAACCTGACCAATATTGATTTTTTTTCAGTAGTGAATTCATTTCAGTTAGCGTGTAATCGAACTAAGTGTTACTTTCATGATGACCTTTAGACCATTATTATTATTATTATTATTATTATTATTATTATTATTATTATTATTATTATTATTATCACAATGTATTTGTTTTGAATGATTTTCGTCGAACTTCAAAATAAATCAGCTTTTTTGTTTTAAGATGTAGTTAATGATAGTCACGTATTGGTAATCCTTACCTTTGCATTGTGTAATATTTATTTTTCCATATGATAATATTTTTAAGGTCAGCTTCTCATTGTGTACTAGTACGACTTGTCTCCACACAAAGTCATCTATTGACGACATGTCCTCACAGTTGTTCCTTATTGAGATATAGTGTCGACCCCTGTATCACAAGATTCAGAGCATGGTTTATGGTCATCGCGTTGGCATTATGCTAGACTTATTCGCTTTGGAGATCTAGGAAGTGAATTGAATACGTAAGCTTTCTTCAGTTACGTTTCCGATATAGAGGGTTACCGAACACAAAAAAAAGATAAATTCGGTTCTTAATCTTCAGCAAGTATACGTTATATGTATATATGAAGTATACAAGAAAGGGACATTTTTATTCCAGAGTTTACTCATAGGCATAGATGATGTTTCCACTTTTACTGCCTCAGAATGAAACCTCAACACACAATATTAATACGTTATCTAGTGGGTTGTCCAGGCTCATGGTATAATGGCTGATTAGTTCGATCCCTATCAACCACCCATATTAGTTCATGTGACACAGCTCCAATATCCTCAGGGCACCACGAGGTCTGGGTTGGAAGTTTCCCCACCTGCCTAATATTTATTATTTATTTATTTATTTTATTTATTTCAACACATAGATAATGGTACAAAGAGGCACCAAATACATATGCGCCACACAAATCTCATTCGATATGTGTAAGGGCTGTGATACTGCCCGGGTGCCCAAACCGAAGCAGGTGGTTTTCCTAGGGGGCCACACCCCGAGCCTTCGACCTGAAGGTCTGATCCACAAGGCAGTGGAGCATCGTAAGGAAATGCAGTCCCATGGAAGCCGGTGACCAACAATTGGTTCATTCGCCATTTGTTCCCGCAGGATACTGGAGCCCATGCGCACCATTGGTTTGGAATCCGGTTAAAGCGCCGGACATTCGCTTTTCGTCCTCTCATTTTCGTAAACAACACCCCCGCCACGAGAAGGCAGTGAGTAGGACTTCTCTGGCAGAGGCTATATACACGTGGCCGCGTGAGAGTATTTCGAGAGGGAGAGCGGACTCTCCCCACTCTCGGCCGTACCAGGGCATTTGGGGGCGCCTAATATTTATAACCTACGACGAAGTGCGACACTGACTGACGTTAAAGTAAGTTGTAGAAGGTTATGCATGATTAGATGGATATATATATATATATATATATATATATATATGTTATATCGTGATGTTGATTTCTTGATATACTGCGTATAACAGAGCACTAGAACAACAAAACCCTTCCAAGTCGCAATAAGAAGACAGGAGCCTAATGAAAGGAATATTATTCCAGACTGTCAATTATAGTACAAAATTGTCAGGTATTTATAGTTTTGAGTAAGAACGAAATCATCATTACAGTCCTCCAATCCGCATACAGGGGGCTATTAGCATTATCTAATCGGGAAGCTACACGTAGGAATTCTAGAATATTCTTCCGAAAGGTGATTGGATGGAACATCTTCGGCTCCTTCTGAGCCTCTTACAGGTTTCTCGAGTTCACCGGTGGTCCGTCGTCACAGTATATAAATTATTTAACAAACTGTTCTGGTTTTCACTTGTCACAAAAGATTCTGTCTTCCTTCTAGACCCTTTGCTCCTGAATTTCTGACTAAGGTATGTGAGCGTCAACTACGTATTCATTTAACACCATCTCGTGGACTTCACTATCATTTCACCGTATTCTTCGATTATTTTCATTTATGTGCTATTGAATTAGCAATTTATGGAGCATTAACAAACATCACTTCAAGTATTATTAGGTAAGTACTTCTTTAATATCCATTTTAAATAAATATATATTGTAAAGTATTCTACAAACTACTGGTTTATGTATTAATCTTTGAGTTATTTCGTTCGTACGGGGGTTAGTAAGTAACACTACCAGTCTGTTCAAAAAAAGTAAGGCAGGGTTAGAGCCTACCATCTATTGGTTAAATAAGCTGGACATTGGCTATTCTGGAGCAGAAGCCTAATGGCTTAAACATTCGTCTTTTGTTCGATATATAGTTTGTATTCGTCACAGACTGATTTCAGCTCTGATACTAGTGGGGATAATCGAATGTATTTAATACAAAATTACAGGACTTCTTAATAAAATCTAACAATCATAAAGTAAATGCTTAATTTGCAAAATGTCCACCAATTGTCTCAAGATGACTCAGACTTCATTGTTCTTGCATTTTCATACAAATTGCATCCTGTTTCCATTCTTTACTGTTCGATCCTCTTGTTTCTCTGCTGCCAGACCTTCTGTTCACGACTGACATCATGTACTACTTATGTCAATATAAGTAGCACACACCACACAAGGAGTACTGGGCAGCCTGTGCATCTTAGTGGGGGACTCTTTAGCAGTGCACATTTACAAATCAACCAGGACACTTCAGGTCTTACCTGAAAAGCTTAATTATTAGAACTACTGAGTTAACTTCCAACGATACAACTCCAACTTCAATTAGTTTGTGAAAAAAGGGAGACAACCATCCAATATCACTGATGACAACTATTTGACTCCCAATATGTCAGAACTCCATCAGTCATAACTAAATACTCAAGAACCTTTTGGATTAAGTCATTGTTGAGCTGACTACCAAAGTTTAGTTGTAAAGGTTTTGTGGTGGTCTGTTTCTTTTGTTGGTAGTATTCGTCAAGGATCAAAAGTTGACATATTTCACTCTACCTAGTTCGATATAGGCAATCAGATAGTAATTCCATTTCGTATCTGTAAAGCTTAAATCATAACCGAGAACACATACATTTGCTTACTATGTTACACTGTTTTTCGGTCTATAAATTGCTAACTTCTGATTCATTTGAAAGTCGGTTATCTATCAAAATTTGAACGTGATTTCACAACATAAATTTATTTTTCAGAAAATATACTTCAGAATTTCCTGTCTTGTTTAAAAAATTATTAATATTTATGTCTTCCTCAATCTTTTAAAATTTTAAGTCATGCTTCCAAAGCCATTATGAATCTACAAAATTAAAAGTATATTTCCGGCTTTCAATCTTTTCATTTACTAACTAATCATACTGTTTTGCCAGTCAATTCAATTTTCACAATGAGAATCTTTAAAATTCAATATATGACATATAAAATCAATTCAGATTTTTCATACCATCTTTTCGTTCAGTCCTTTTATGAAGGCATTGGCTTAGTGGTTTAGGCGTTTGACGTTCACAGGTTCGAACACAGCCAAACCTACTTCGGTTTTAGCGACTAGGTATTATCACTAATCCTCATACCTAAGAGTGTGGCTCAAAGCAATTTACATGAATCTGTACCTGGTAAATGAGTTGAATAATCAAAATTTATGAAAGCCATCTTTTATCTATATACTTGTGTTAAACGATAATTACTGAAGTTGAGTTACTTCGGTAGTTTCTATACTGCGTATTACGAGCCTATGCTTGTGCTAGTTGGAAAAGCGGAAAGATGTAGTTATTGTATGATATTGAACGTCACCATGAATCTTTAGGTACCTAGATATGCTCCATGGTTAGCTTCTCGGTGTATGTTCCTGAGGATTCTCACACCACGATAAAATTACTTTCCACAACTTCTTAGTTTTCTATGATTACCTAGTTAAAGTCATTCCATAATGTAAACCATAAATAATTGTTTTAATTAAATGAGTTAAACTTGCAAAACTGTATTTTACTTCAGTAATTTCTGCTATTTGCTTATAACAAATAGTTTCGAAAGCTGTTTCTTTCTCTTTTATACATAGTTGGCCAAAATTTTCACCACATAATACACCCTTACAAACAAACAACCAAATAATTAGTTTAGCTCAACAAACATGGCATGGTATCACTTGCAGTATCAAACAGGTGTGTACATTGTCTGATTATTTATTTATGTTCTTATTCTTATAAATCATTCTGATTTAATAAAATTATTACTATGAATTTCGTAAAGATAACAGGGTTCATTTTGTTGGTCCAAAACTGTGGATGAGTTGTTTAACTAACCACAGTTTTAGTTTAGCACCACTTATCTTTTTACGTAAAATAACATTTTGCGAAATTTTCCATTCATACACTAATCTTGAATAACTATTGAAAACCAGGAAACTGGTTGACTGTTTCGTCCTGGTATGAAACTTATCAACAGTCTATATCGAAGTCATCACCAAAGAATCAAATTCAGGACCTTTGTGTTTCACGCTGAGCCCTTTAAATCACTTACTTATCATCTAGTGGCTTGCATGTCTAACTAATCAACTCGTGATACTGTGCGACGACCTTCCGCCATCTATCTCACGTTTAATATGGTTGAACAGTACTAGTCACTTTTCTTTACTATAACTTTTAAAATTATCTATCGAAGCAAATTACTAATGAGCATATGATTATTATTAGTATAAGGCGGTTTGAGGAGATTGTTTGAATTTTCCCGGTTTACATCTCGAACTGAATCTAGGTGTTACCGTCGATATGGACAGTTGCAAAGTTTCCTACTGCGACGAGATAACTGTCTAGTACTTCCTAGTTTTCAGTCATGGTTTACGATTAAGCCGTTATGTAAACTGTTAAAAAAATTTTCGTTGCGATGTTTCCGGTGGTGAAATAAGTAGTCACTGAAAATTATTTATTTGAAAAATGTCGAAAAAGACTATTCCCGTCTTTTCTTAAAAACAATTGATGTTTATTTAAACAACACAGTTTTTAATCAGTCTTAATGAAGTGGATTTATTCACTTTTTATCTTAAAGCACCCATACTTTTTGTTCCATGAATTCATTTTTTCGTATGGAATTATATTGTTTTTGCTTAGAATTTTCTACTAATTTCTACAAATCCCATTTCTCTGTTATCTATCCTGATTTAGTGTCGTAATTTGAACTGATTTATTTATATTCCAGGTTCTACGTTGCGTAAGACTAATTGATTCTTATTGTAAATGACTACTCTTAGAAAAAAGACTATTAATATATTATAACATTAACGCTTTTATGAGATTTTTCCATGTAATATTAAATTTATAGTCATACTTTTTATTCAATTAATCTCTCAAAACAACTGCTACAATAATTCACCAAATAATGTTTCATAAACAGTAAAACTATAAAAAAAACTATGAAAAAATAAACTACTCCTTAAAAAAGAAAAGAAAGGAAAACATTATGTATCGATCAATACATTTTAATTGAACTATAAACCAATCGAAATGTCATCCAGTTAGAAAGTGGATATTGCTGACTGGGGAAACTTTACTAGAAAATTACACCAAGATTGCTACAAGCTTCTATTTTTAAACAATATCTGATAATGCTTCAAGACACTAGGTTGGATTAATACTTAGACTTAGCCCAAAAAGTCTTTGTGAACTAACAAATACTAATCTTTATATATATATGTATATATATGATACCATTAATATTTATCCATTTTGTCTTACAGGCTTTCAAGTAAAATCGCCTGTTCATAATATATGAAGCCCGAAACATATCAATCTACATCGGTTTTAGAGTTCACTCTTTCAGACTGTCTCAAAATTTCGTAACAACCCTTATCAAATTTACTTAACAATTAGAACTGATAAATCTTCAATAAGTTTTATTTATCTACCCAAGACTGAATTAATGAATCACTAGTCTATCAAGTCATTAACTGTCGGTCTGATTCATGTAGAGAGCTGCGTAATACCTGATTGAGGTCCACATGATAACGACAGTCAGTGGTTTGCGACTTTAGGTGATATGGCTCAAAGTCATTTGGAGTTGAGCAGATGTATTCACTCTTTATCCTTTTTTCGATTTCGAATTTCAGTGTCCTTTATACATGTCTTGCTCTTCTATCTTCTCAAATCACATTCTTAAGGTTTAGTCTTTTTATCACTGCTACTACATGATGTCAATTTTTCCATCTTGTGCCAATCAAATAATGGCAACATCTTTGTCAAGCTCCATTTTGATAATGACTATCTGTCTTTACCCAATCATTTTTAAAGAAAATTGAAGCATTGATCTATAAATTGAGTAACTGTGAATACTTTGTTCATTCGCCGTAGACCAGGCTAATCACAACTAAAATAAATAATCTGATTTCGATTGTTTTCAGTCACCCAGCGTATCATAGCGACAAAAAATATATTGAAATCATTAAATAAACGTTAAAATTTAGCTTTACAAATTCAACGATTATTTTTATTATTCTTTAATTTCTGCATTATAATATAGTTTCAGTCACTAAACAATATGATGAAGTAACTTCTTTAATTTCATTTTATTTTCCCGCATACTTTTAACCAAACATAATGCTTCGTTTTTCCATGAACTAATCAGTTATTTTTCTCGATAGAATGGATACATTCTTAATAGAAGTTTTGATTATCATAATCTTTTTCTGATGTTTTGTGATATTGTCTAAGTCTTTTTGTTAATTTAAGTTCGTGGAGGTAAAATAAACATTTTGTAAAACTATCAATGTTTTCACACCAATGATCAACTCATGGTTGAGCGGCTTAGTTTGTTTCTGCTGAATACAATAATTAAAATCAGCATTTTTTCCAAGACTATCCGAATTAATTTGATCAAACGTTACGAATACCTCAAACTTGTTCATTGTCATATGTAAAATGATGTCCTCAGATTATGTAAATGAGATTTATGTCGAATATAGTTTTTATACATACATACTTAGTTATTCTATATTATACCACTTCTATGATGAAGAGGTGACTCAATGTTAAAGTCGTTGAACTTTCAGCAACGAAGTCTCGGATCCGGACTCTAGCTCTACCGGATTCATTTACGGCAACCAAGTAGTATCACCAGCCATCGCAATATGAGTGTTGTTTCAAAGCTAAATACACAATTCTTTATTTGGTAAATGAACTGAATAATTATAGAATGCTACCAATAACTTACTTTCACATTAATCAAACCATATCTTACGAACCAACTAATAAACAACTAGTCAATTTGTTCTTAACTTTGATAAACTAAATATGAAACTCATATATCAACTTTACCTACCATACATATTACTCTTTTGTTATAATCTCTGTCTCTCTTAATTAAAATGATTTGTTGTAATTAAGATGCAACGAATTGGAAAACAATAATTTCGGTTAAATTGTAGGTCAATTATTAGTTTCGGTGTTTATATCTTTTATCTATATTATTATTATTACGATTGTTATTTCCATACTATCCATGTATATAAGCAGTAATTTTATTATTAATTCTCTGGAAATAACTTATAACTTAATTTCAAATTCTTTATTGTAATGACTTTAATTAATTGACATATTGATAAAACATTTAAAGAAAAACCTAAGTTATCTATTATATATAAACGTAAATGTATTCTGATTGAATATGTTAATATATTTGCTCATATATCTAATAATGACCTCTTATAAGTTTTGTATTCACTGAAAAATATATTAATCAACTGTTAATATTATTTTCTTGGTAGTATTCAAATAAAACAATTAAATGTCTTAACATTGTTTATGATTTATTTTAACCTTTAAAAAAATATTTCAATTTACTAAAATACAAGTTCATTTACTGAGCTTTTAGTTATATCTTGATTATTTAAGCGATTGTGTTACTGTTCGATTTGTTCTTAAATGAAATAAGTCACATGAGGATTGCATTTGAACCTGAGGATAGTTATTTACAACCATAGGACTCTAGGTGGGAAATTTGTCTGTTTAGTTCGCCTATGTTAACGAATACAGCAACTTCAATACCTTCTAAAGTGCACATACAAGAGTAATGGTAAATATATATTACCTAGAAATTACAGTCAAGGATGTGCTATCATATCTTTTTACCTTGAATTTGTAACTTGATTAGTCTTATATTACACTTAAAATCATGTCATAATTTGAACTGTACCACTGATCGTGTTGGATTTGATTGCAATATGAATCACTAGATTACTCCTATGACATTTTTTTCTTGTTTTCTTACGTGATTTTATAATCGTTGAAATAGCTATCATTCTCTGTTTACACTCCTTCATGCTTTTATGAATATTGATTTCCAGTATGATCTGGAATATTTCGGTCTGTATTTTGAAGACTAATTGGTTTGGTATAACTATCGAATTTCCAAAAGGCTTTTTATCCTATCTTTAATTGTATTTTCAACAATCAGCTAAAGGCATAGGACTTCTGTGTTATTATTTTCTGTGCACATTGACAAGGTTTATCTTCGAATTTAAGCGGTCTTTCGAAAACTGCAACTCGCTTTACACAACATCACGTTGAAACGTGTATTGCCTCACGTCTTACGTCGCTCCCTCATCTTTTCTGATAGTGATCCCCTTTACTCTAGCTTTACAACGGCTCAATTACTCCTCGACTACGGTCAAAATAATATTTATGATTAATATTGGCTACCGTCGCTTACGATGTTATTTTCACACTATTTATGACTTAGTCATAATCAACGTACATTATTTTGCGGATGTGCATCAGTCTCAGTTGTCATACTATATCAGTACGACACGATTAAATGAACAATGTGAATAAAAATAGTGGTAAGACAGACTAAACATTGAAGGATAAGGTGTGAAAACTAGAAATAAATTCCTTAATAATATTGAAGGTGAAGAATTTATTTTGGTAATTGACTAACATAATATTTTTGACTGTTGAATAATCACTGCGACTAATGGGGATAAGCATATCTGTCTTCAAGAACACGTGATTTATTATTATTATTACTGTTGGCAAAATGTTATACGTGCTAACAATTTCTGCGAAAAAAATCATCTCACAGATACGTATGTTCTGTCCTACTGTTAAACACCATCATCGTACAGAATCACTTTTATTCTTTTGTTTATGTAGCGTTCAAATGAAAATCCTTATTCTATCATAAATTGAAGAATTAAAACTATTCGTTGAAAGAGATACATTACTAGGTGTTATGCATTAATTTTATTTCAATTGACATCAATTCATGTGTAAATTTAATTAATAACGCTATATTCAGCGCCGATTTCATATTCGCAAATATTACACTATTGAGATATTCATTTCAGATTGACCACAGTTGGTTCAAAAACTGATAATCTAGCTGTAAACCAACAAGTCAGATAGTATTTTTTTCTCAAATTGCAATACTGACGTTATGCCTTTGTACTATTTAAATGTCCCACTCACTGCCTTCTTGCGGCAGTGTTGTTTACGAAATTAAGAGTACGGGTTGGTGAATACGGGAAATCTACCTCTGGAATGTGGAAAACCCTGATTCCAAACCAATGGGGCACATCGGCTCCAGGATTCTGATAGAACAAATGAAGTATGAACCTAATGTTGGTCACCGACTACTATGGGACTGCATCTCTTGATGTTGCTTCACTGCCTTGTGGATAAGAACTGTAGGTCAAAGGATTGGAGTGTGACCCCTTTAAGAAAACCACCTGTTCCTTCTTTGGTGTCCGTACAATATTCCAACCCTCACAAAAATCTAATGACGAGGTGTGACGCATATGTTTAGATAAACAAATAATTTAATTAAGCTGTTTATTTACTCTCTGTAGAAGCAAGTTAAACTAATCTGCGAAACGTCAAAAATTCTGATTTTTATCCAATGAGGTATCACAAATGTGTTTTCACTTTATCATCAACAATCTACCCAGTGCTTAATCTATTTGAAATTATTAAATCAAACCTTGGTAATGAGTAATAACCCTCAACTCTTATATTTAATGTTTGTTTTCACTTATCAAAATTTATTGTGTTCCTATTTTTATCTAATTTATTGCCTCATTAACATTTTAAAAATTTATTTTAGCCTAACAGACGTCATTTTGCACTTGCTATTCATCGACATCTTTGTCAAATATTATTAGCGGCAAGAGAATCCATGTTATTATTTTGGCGTGAAAGTCTTCCGTATTTACCTTCATATATGAGACCACGTATTGGTGAGTTTCTCTTCATTTTCGTCATTAACCTTCAGTTACTTTTTTCGTATATTTTAAATAAAGGATTTTAGTAGTTTATATGACATTAATTAATGATTAACCATAATAACAACAGAGATGATTCGATTGTCATGAATACTATCAGCGCGTGAAGTTACTAACTATTGATCTGAACCGTATTTGTAGGTACTTGGTTGTTTGTCTTCATGAATACAAGAACTCGTAGTTGAAGGTGTTGGGTGAGAAGACTCAGAATCAGCCTCAGTGGTACAGATCCATCCTCTTTCTTCCCCTTGCCTTATATTTTAAATGTTAAAATTATCCCATACTTTTTTTATCCTTCGAATTCACCCTTCTCAAATCATATGGTTTATCTTCAATATTTTAAACTTCCACTACTACTGTTACCAATTATACTGCTTAATTATTTATCTGGATAACTTTACCTAGTTGCGCTGATAGAATATATCAAATTGAATTGTTATACATTTGTACCGGGTTCTATGTTATTCATTACTGAATACTACTTGACCTTTAGGTGGAAAGCAAAATAAAGGCCTTACATATAATTGATTGAACTTTTCATCATTAGCTGTCTCTAATAATGAGTTCAGCATTGTTTATGATGTATAACATCCATTTGAATTTTTTCAATAATTTACAATAAACTATATTCGAAGTTATTTTCAATTTTCCGATGAAATTCCTTTTATAAACTGTCTTGTATGTATTTTTATTTTTGTTTTAATTACATTTAAACATTTTTAGCATAATCATAAAAACGTCACTTATAATGATTTTAATACTGAAGTAATAAAATATAACTAGTAATAACATAGATTATGTAACGTCTGTAATATAAATAAAGAAAAGATTTAATCCTAGTAAAAAAAATACTCATTTTGTTGTATAAAATTAATAAGATACACTAGTTCAAGGTTATAATCAATTATTGTCCTGGGAAACAATTGTGAATAAGAAAAGGAAGTTAAAGGGATACGGAAAAAAACAATTCAAAGAAAGAACATTCTATAAATATGAGAAATAAGTGTAATGCGTTAGTTGAAATAAATAGCTTCTGTCTAGAAAATGCAGTGCGTAATACACGTTCTCTCCTAGTTGAGACTCATTATTCGCATTTATCTACGTCCACAGTATTGTCTGTAGTGAGACTCGAACGCAATATCTTTCACTTCTAACAATCGCTTGTTATTCACTGACCTGTTCCCAAATGCCCTGATACGGCCTCTCGAAATGCTCTCACATGGCCACGCGTATATAGCCTCTGCCAGGGAATTCCTACTCACCACCTTCTCGTGGAGTGGGTGTTTACGAAATTGATAGGACGAAAAGCGAATGTCCGGCGCTTTAACCGGGTTGGTGGACATGGAGAGTCCACCTAGGGGAGTTCGAAAACCCTGGCTCCAAACCAATGGTGCACATGGGCTCCAGTATCCTAAAGGAACGAATGACGTATGAACCAATCGTTGGTCATCGGGTACCATGGGACTGCATCTCCTTACGTTACTCCACTGCCTTGTGGATCAGACCTTCATGTCGAAGGCTACGGGCGTGACACCCTAGGAAAACCACCTGCTTCGGTTTGGGCACCTGGGCAGTATCACAGCCCTCACACAAACCAAATGAGATTTGTGTGGCGAATATGTATTTGGTGCCTCATTGTACCAATATTTATGTGTTAAAATAAATAAAAATAAAATAATTCACTGACCTGAATCCATATGCTGAAAAGTCTGACCGAACTTCAGTCCTGAATATCAGCAACGGAATAACTCAAAACCTTTCTCGTTCCGATATAACATATTGGGGACAAAGTGTAGGAAAGTAATGGATGTATTCCTTCTTCCTGTAAGACTATAATATATGGACGACCTTTGGACGAAGCTAGATTGACCTTGAGGGTGTTCGCTTAATAACCAGGACTTAATGAGGGTTATGAACCTTTGTGAGGAAATAGAATTATAATTTACAGTTGATAATTAAGCTTAAGAATTAGATTTAGTGTTTTCATCACGAACTGATATCAGCTATAATGCCAAAAGTGTATTTAGCCAAGTGCATGAGTAAATTTCGCTCCAAAATCCGAGAACTATTATCTTATTCGTGATTGGTTCGTCCATAAATTATGTTCTCGCCCTTTTTTCTAGAGTTCGGATTTTAGTTCATACGTAACTAACTTTTTATTGTTTTGAAAAACCTAATACAAACATTCCAACAATAATACTATATCTGTTCGTGGATCTCGTTTTTTGAATTACTAATATCAATAACGTCAAATGTTGCTGATCATAGTTACTGTGGAAAATCCATCTGAAATAGTATATTTCCAATCATCAGTTATCATCGTTTCTCTCAATAATTCAGATTTTAAATAATAGTCTGTTGAACTACACCGTATAATTGATTAGGGGAAGTTTACTAACTGTAATATTGACTAAATAAAATTGCCAAAATTATTAATTGCTTTGTATTTCAATGTTATATCAAGTGAAATACTTAATATTTATGTCTGAATACGGTGTATTCACAGTTTGTAATTACTAGCTAGGAACATTTGTACCATATACCTTTATTGATTTACGAAATGTTTATGAATTCAGTGTGGTAATTGAACTTCGGAGTTGCTCTAATATCTCTGATTAATAATTTATATACACGCAACAGTCAATTGATATTTACCGTATATACTTTCCTACTGTTATTATTTATTCCGGTAAGTAATCATAATACAATTGCACAAGAATAAAACAAATAGAGTATTGAAAACCGATGTCTGTTAGTCTTGACGATATATATTCTTCAGTTTAATGTAACTTTTATGTATGAGCAGACAACTAATCAAAGGTTAAGAAGGTTTGATTTCATTGTAAGCGTCTAAAAATCAGTACTAAACAAAAATAAACTTTTGCATACCATTTTCAATTGTACGTGAGAGAAAACGTGTTATCACGTCCTCTTACGCATTAAGATTGTTTTTTTCTCTTCATTGAATTTGTATCACACCTGATCCTTTTAAACGGCATTTCTTCAGTAGATTCTCACTGCTTACTTTTCGTCTTGATAATTTTCTATTGATGTGATGATATGTAGTGTGGCAACTTGAACGGATAAACATGTGTACAACGTTTCATAATGATGATAAGAAACTTTAAGTCAATTAAAAACAGGTATTATAAAGTAGCCCCCAAATCAAAAAGTAGTCAATCCATGAGGTACTTATTCTCTGGTTAAGGTCTGCCTGATCATTAGAGTCAGTGATCGGAGAAATTGTCTAATTTGTCTCTAAACCAGTCACAATGTCCCAGATTCTCCCACTCTTCATCATCCTCTTGATCTTCAGTCCCAGTATTTCTGCATACATATCGTCTCATTTTTGTGTTTTCGAAATATCCTTTCAATTTTTAGTTGTTTCCGGCGTTAAACAATTTTGAGTCCTTTCTATATTTTTAAAAAATTCATATAGTCGTTTTAACGTAACATGACAGCATGGAAAAGCACACACTTGTGTCAGACTCTACGTTATTCATAACTGACTGACGGGCTGACATTTTAAATCCTTATTTATTGTGTTTGTCTAGTGAATAACTTGATTTTTCTTTGAAATTACAGAACCTGTTGACTTTCAAAGTAAATTGGATTCACTTGTACAAACAGCTCAAGTGAGTTTCATTAATTTAGTTGTCACTGAATAATCCTTAAAAAAATTAACCGTTGACTGTCTATATTAGGTGACTGTGAACATATTAATATTCAAGTTTAACGTTGCAGTGCTTCTGTCGTGGTAATGTAAGTGTTTTAATCTTGTCCTAGATGTAAGTCCAAGAATATGTTACTGACTAATCTAAATGATAGCTAGAACAAATAAAAACTCTTTGTCCCTTGGTACCAATTTAAGATAAAATTCCATTTCTAAATTATCTGTTTTAGTAGCTGTTATTAAGAGTTGCAAGTCCTTGTCATCTGCTTTAAGAGAACACGATTTTACACATTATGTTGTTTGAATATATACACGATTATAAATGAAAAATAATATATTTGTAATATCCCAATCAGTAGAAAAGTTAAATTTTCAGACGTTTCGTAACTCAGTGTAAACCACTTCTTCAGAGAACAAATAACCGAATTGTTAGAAGTGGCTTACACTGAGCCAGGAGACGTCAGAAAACTAATTTTTTCTACTCATTGAGATATTAGGAATATATTATTTTTACTTCTAACAATTTACCCAATGCTCAATTTATTTAAATTATCAAGTCAAACCTTAGTAATTATACCTATATACACAATTAATTTGTCACTAAATGATGAACAATGTCACACTTGCCTAGTTCGCTAGTTCTCAACGAATTTTTACGATCAGTTCACTAAACGTTGCAGTTACGTTTTGCCTGCGATTACCAGCTGTCGACTGTAGCTGCTGCCTTGACGTAATGGTCGGGCTTGCTTATCGTGATGATTTAACTGAACTATATTAGCCGGAACGTATGTTCCTACAGGTCGATTGGAGAACGGTAAAACTAAAAGCAGCAACTCAAGGTCTGAGGGTGAAGTCGTACTGCTGACTGTAGAGGGGTGTGACAGCAATAAGGTGTTTCCCTCGGAATACCAGAAACTGCAGCGACACTGCCTTCGTACAAGGAAGGAAAGGGTTAGAAAAGGTCCACCCTAAAAATGTCACACCTCACCTCACCTCACGGATTCCCGTCTCCGGTGGTAAAGCCTTTTGAAGAACGGAGCTAACACGTTGAAAACTTCTCACAGAAAGGCCTTGAGCAACCGGCCTCAAGTAGTTGTCCTTTGGGCTCTGCGGTTGTGCTCCCAGGTCGTCAAGACCAACACTAGTCCAACTTCTATTACAGGTTCCTCAAGAAACACCCTTCGACGGTGTGAGTAGCCGGGAAGTGATATCAGTCCTCACACTCGTAACATCACGCGAGGCCAAGTTGATCACATTCAAATCCTCCCCACACCTCCCAATAACCCTTTTCACGTCCCTTTATCACCTCCCATCGATAGTGCAAACTATTCGATAAAGCAGAACTTTATTCCTGGTCTCCTGAAACCACACTCCAAACTACATGTAGGAGCTTTTAACGCTCAAACACTGTGACAAATAGGACAACAGGCTTTCTTAGTTAGGACTTTAGAATCTCGCGCTATCCATGTATGCTGCGTCTCCGAAACGTGCATACAGGATCCGAGTAGTGTCATTCATTTGACCTCACCATATCAAAACAAAGAACCACCTAGATTCACGCTTCGTGTATCTAAAAACCCTGATGCTGCTTCCCGTGGCCTCGCTGGTGTGGGTATGGCTTTGAGTCCTAGGGCAAGACTAGCTCTCTTAGACTGCATCCTAGTAGACAGTCGTTTGTGCGCTGTCCGACTAAACGGGACAGTGAGAACTCGGAAATATAGGGACACTCTTCGTTGCCTCTTCATCGTCTCTACCTGCTCTCCCACTGACTGCAGCTCAGATGATTTAAAAAATGATTTTTACAGAAAGCTTTCCGACTTTCTCCGAAAAGCTAGGTGTTTTGATGTAGTGATAGTGGCTGGTGATTTTAATGTTCAAGTAGGTAAACTAAGCGGAAAGGAAAGGCACCTGGGTGGAACCTTCGGGAGTCACGGCTTTGTTGCAGCTATGCTCAGATAACCGTCTATTTCTAGCAATTAGTAACTTTAAGTATTAGGAAAAGCAGAGTCGGCTTAAGCGCATGCTGAAAGGAGGCTACGTAATGCTCATGAACAGTGGTGGGTAGCAAAACCAAGAGAGATGGAAAAGACAGTGGCAATAGTTAACAGTAGACAACTGGGTGAGACTATAATTTTCGGACGACCTTAGAGAGATGTTAAGGTGACCTTAAGGATGTCCACCTAGTTACTACGGCTAAATGAGTGTTATAAATCAGCTTGAAGAATAAGGATTATAATTTACAGTTGATAGTGAGGGTTAGAAATTAGATTTATATTTTTCATCACGAACTTACATCAGCTAACATGTCAAAACGCTAGTTAGTCCAATGAAGGAATTTCGCGTCAAAATCCAAGCCCTGTTATCCCAAATCTGATTGGTTCTTCCACAAATTCTAGTCTCGCCAACAACTGTTCAGAATTGTCAAGGAGACCGGCATTAGGAATACAACTGTTGGCGAAACTATGTCGGAAAAAGATGGACATATTATTCACCCTCAATCCAAGAGATTGGATCGATGGGCAGAACACTTTAGGGATCAGTTCGACTGGCCTTCAGCCACACTTCGGTTTCTCACGATCTCCAGTCGACCTGAATGGCAAGTTAATGTAGGTCCTCCAACTCTTTACGAAGTTGAAAAAGCTATAGGAAATCTGAAGTGTGGGAGAGCAGCAGGCCCTGACATGTTTACTCCTGACATTTTTAAGGATTGTGGTCCAGTATTAGCAGTGAGATTAACTGAGGGCTTAGGTAGAATTTGGGAACTAGACGTAATCCCATCTCACTGGTCTCAATCACTGATTGTGCCAGTTTTTAAGAAAGGACAAAAGTGCTCTTGTGACAATCACAGAGGAATCAGTTTGACTAATATAGTGTCTGAAATATTAGCTTCAGTAATACATACGTACTTACGAAGTTCTACATTGTTGCTGACTGACTGACTGCCAGCTGTCTTGAAACCTGATTCCAGGTTTTCCTGTCGACTGATTCCCACCACGTAACAGCAGGACATTAAATCACCATTGAATGAGAGTTAATTTGTACAACAATTTGACAAAAGGTAAAAATTTCAACAGTGAACTACTGAATCTGTGCATTAATGATGATAACCAGTCGACTCCCGAATTCGTGTCCTTATTTCGAATCAATGTAAATGGCTTCTGAGTGACCCTTGTTTTCAATAATTCACTAACAGATACAACTTAAGTGACGATTTAGTGAACAAAAGTATTCTAAGTTCCGTTTTACTGTCGGTGTTGTATACTAATAAATTCTACCACACATATAATAGCTTCAACTAAAAGTCTCAATTCATTGATAGTTCTCACTCCACTTTCACAAATTTTATCTTGAAGTCAAGTTCTTATTCTTCTGTTTTTACAGAGCCTAGAAACAGATGATGATTTAGCGAATCAACTTTCATTTGATATTGCTCGTCTCTCGTCTCAAAATACTGTTCTATTTAAACAACTATGTAAATCTGTCACCTTACAATCCAAGTTGGCTGCTTTTTTACGTCGAAGGTTTCATCAAATTCGTGTAAGTTATGTTAATTTTTATCACTGAATTTGTTGTGCTCTTGGCTGTCTAGCACTTACGGGATAATGCACTTCGTTCTATTTGATGTGATCGACGATAACAATGAGTTAAAAACAGTGTAGTGTATATTTTAAAGCGTCAAAATTGATAGTTTCGAACGTATGAAATCCTTAATTCTCACTTTTTAAGCTGTACATAGCAGTCAATTCGACCCCTTTAACCTGCTTTTCATTCATATTAGCTTTCGCAAATTAAAATTACAATATAGTTAACTGCTTGTTTAGTTTATTTTAATTGACCAACATTACTGATTGGTTAAGACTAAAAAACAATACCAGTTAATTATCAGGTACGTTTTAAGAATACGATTTATTTTAACTGTAGATCGCCAATAAGAATTTCAATGTTGTCATGAGATTTCATGCCTTGTATTACATATCTTTCTTTTTTTTTCTCACTTTTGAAAAATAATTTAGATGAAACGATTGGCTGAGGCATTTTTTTGTCAAGAATTATCACTTGTCAATTTACTAGCTATTTATGACTCAAGGTAACAAATAATATTTGTCTTTATAAAGCTAATTTTACATCATTTATGTAGTAGACCTTACTTTTTTTCACAATTTGTATAGTCTTAATGGAGCTGTAAATTAATGGTTACAAACAGTTAGTTCGCAGTCGTTAAGTCACAAAATCTTATCCTTATGTTGTTATTTAGGTATGGACGATATGCTAGTACCGTGAACTTCCATTTAAACCGTGTATTTCAAAGATTAATATGTTAATATGTATCTACAAAATAATTCATTGTTTTACAGTCTTGTTTTAAGTAAACTCCACCTAACTGAGAAATTCATCTCGTACATGTGCATTTCACTTCGAATTGTGACATCTCCATTAGTGCAAGCTTCACGACTTCAGTATTTTATAATAACAACGTTGTGATTGTATTTCACTCGTTAGAGTGCATTTAGAACACGTTCAACTGAAATTATGATTTATTCACATGACTTAAATTTATTTAACTAATATTGATATGAACCAAATGTCAGAATAGAAAACACTTTACTTGTCAGTATGCAATCAGTCACCTGTAGTAGTATATGTAATGTGACTGAGTAACCGGCACTCGAAAAAATCGAATTATTGACTTAAAACTTCTAAACTAATGAGATATCAAACTACGAAACAACCGACCATTAAAAAAGCCATTCCTCCTTCAGAAACATGGTGCACTCTTAAAAGCAATTGTATCATAGTTTTTCAGACCACTCTCTACTAACAAATGAGATTTAAACTTTAATGCCAGACTTACTTCTTGTTCTTCATATCATTTGCATTACTGACCACTTTGCAACCACTATAGGATTAAATTGAAATGTAAAGTATTGCTAGGGTATTAGCTTAATACATTTCAAATAATCTTATGTTAAACAAACAAGCTGAACTAATGGTCACAACGACATGCTAACACACACTACTGATAAGTCTCATACGAAAATTAAAAGACGAAAAGTGAATGTCCGGCGCTTCAAGTGGGTTAGTAGATATGGAGGATCCACTTAGGAGAGTTGGAAAACCCTAATTACAAACAAATGGTGCACATGGACTCCTGGATCCTGAGAGGACAAATGATGTATGAACCTATTGTTGGTCACCGACTACCATGGGACTGCTTCACTGCCTTGCAGATTAGAACTGTAGGTCAAAAGATTGGAGTGTGGTCTTTTAAGTAAACCACCCGCATCGGTTCAAGCGCTCGGACAGTATCTCAACCCTCACACGGACACGGATGGAATGATTTGTGTGGTGAACATATATTTGGTGCCTCCTTGTATCAATTTTTATGTGTTTAAATATTTGGTTGCGATTTACGTGTTTACTCGATAGAGGGAATATATTCTAATTGAACTAATATTTGTAGACAGGGCAGCTACCTATTGGAATTCATTTTGTTTCCTGACGGAATAACACCCTTATGTTCAAAATTAACGATTGTAAGGTATGGTACATCATTTCATATTGAATTGAGCCTAAAATCTTTAGCCATCTTTCATAACTAGCATAGTGTGTTCTATAGCAATGAAGTCCAAAATCAATGACTTACAGTTCCTTTGATTTTCGATAGTAATTCTCGTTATTATCAATTTATGTTAGAAACTGCTTACAACTAAGTGAAAATTATACAACTCGGACTTACTTTAGCTCAACAATATCTGAAAACCAGGGAGCACTAGATAGCTGTTTGTTCATTTAAATATGTTAGGTAGTGACTAAGCTCTGGTTCGGTTGGAACAACACAGATCTTTTCACTCTCTTTGTTCTTTTCTTGAAAATTTGAGTTCTGGAATTATCTTATGCTTTTTTCATTCCACGATTTCATTCTTTTTCCTCACATTTGATTGTTCAATTAATATTGATACTGTTACTACTTTGAATTCCTTAGTATTTGTCTTGATAATTTAATCTCGGTATCGTGACGAAGTGTGACAAGTTGAATCTTTGCCCATATATGTGCTATGTTCTACATTGTTTATGCCTGATTGAGCTTAAACATCACTTAGAAATTTTCTATTATGTTGTTTGATTTTACATTATTTTTATAAAAACTTCAAGTTATTTTGATGCTTAAAGATTTTTCTAAGAAATTTTCATATTTCAGTGTTGTAGGACATGAATCACTTGCTAATGATGTTCGCCAATCAGTTTATTTTCAAAAACTTCCAACTTTACCAGTTACCTGTCGTGAGTTAGACGGTGATGTTACTAATCTACCGATTATCTTCGAAGACATCTTTTTACCACATAATAATAATAACAATAATAATAATAAGACAAAATCATTGAATTTATCTCAACCAATTAATGGTAATAATAATATTGAAATATATACAACCAACGCACCAAAAACAAAATATACATCAATGGAGTTATTGTTAACTCATAAATCCCCATCTACCATTGATGATGATGCATTTACACCAGTAAAAACTCGTTCAGATGATAATGAGTCCGGTATTTATATGGAAGAAGATGCAGTGGGAGTAGGAGTATTATCAAAGACTGCAACTAGAAATAAGTCAACTGATTTATCTAGATGTGACACAACACCAGGTAAATGGATTTAATATTTTTCTTCATTTTGTGTCTTCTTTTCTACACTCACTATGTATTTTCCACCATTTTCAAGTGTAATAATGACTGAATGGTTAAAACACTAAACGTCATCTTCGTTTAATCCCCACGTTCAAACCCCTGTCTATTTAATTTAGTCTGGACGGTCGAGTGGTATCATCTAGTGCTTACATAAATTATGTAACTTCCAACTGAATCCAAACGAGTATTGTTATGTCAATCAACTAATGTGCATACTTTTGTTAACAGGAAGACATCTCTTTTAAACTAGGGCTAACTGATACTTATAATCAAATGTTAAGAATAGAACTCTATAGATAAGTTAGTTAGTCAGTCTGAGCAACTATGTTACTCCTCACCGTCAAATTGCACATCGACCGAGGCCAACCTTGGAGAAATAAATAACTCATCCTGAGAATTTCTCTTGTTGCTTAAGGTGTTCAAAAGGCTGTGTTTCTTCAGCTATTTAAATATGCCTCACCGTAAATCAATCTATGAATGTTAAAGTAAAAGAAGTTGAATCAAACAAATATTAACTTTTGAAGCATGTATAACGATACTAGGTAAAAAGAAAAAATATGGAAACTGTTTGACATGACTGATTTAACTCATGGTTCAATATAAGCTCCAACCAAATAACCACTTTTTGGGTTATGTACTTGTTCTATAAAAACGTTTCAATGACTACAAATTGAACATGGTTCCTAAGGGTTTTGGAGGTTTTTTTATTTTAACAAGCGTTGCCTATGTTATGTTTACATGCTGTTGTCATGGTATCCTAACGTCATATTTTGTTTACTACAGTGATAAATAGCATCTTAATATACATATACAACAAACAAATGATTTACATAATCTTTGATTTCCCATAGTACTGATGTTACTTATGACGTTGTGAATGCAAAAATACCCTTTTCCGTCCTATTTTTTGGCAACGCCTTCCTTTAGTTAGGGTTTTATTGGTTTTTGTAGAAGGGAAGTGTTAATTACATTTTTTTTCGGACCGTTTTGTATATTTAGTTTGTTATCTACATATCCGACTGTTAAGGTAATTGTTGAACGAACTGGTCTCCTCAGCTGAACTCCTTTTACCAGTTACACGTCATGTACTTGGCTTCGAGTCACATCCTTATTGTTACAGCTAATGATGGTACTTGTTTCTCCAAACTGAAGTAAATAAAGTTGGGTTCGAGCTATGACTTAGTGGCAGAGTCGAACACCCTAACCATACTTAGTCACAATGTAGTTTCAAATTAACTTCCGTCATAGGTACTGAATTTAACTAGATAATAATTGGAAATTAAGGAATATTAAATGGTTGCTACGTTATGTACAAAATAACTAAAGAAATATT
>OX104024.1:12106357-12193201 GCA_944470205.2 Schistosoma margrebowiei
TTGTGTCGCCCATTTTTTTGATTTTTGTTCTTATGTTTGTGCATGATTTTTCTGATTGGTCGATAAATTGGATTGATTTCAATATGCTTGTTGATTGCTGATTGACCTGAGTGCCAGGCTTCTAAAAATTATCTGGTGTTTTTGGAGTTTCCTCTGTCTAAGATTTCCACATTTTTCCAATCGAATGAGTGTCCGCAGTTGTCCACGTGTATTGATATAAGTGAGGAGATATCATGCCGTTTGACTGCTAATTGATGTTCATGTAGGCGCAGGTGAAGGGGGCGTCCGCTTTTTCCGATGTAGTGTTTTTCGCAGTTGGCACAATTTATTTTGTTGATGATGTTTGATTTGTTTTCTTTTGTTATTTTATCTTTTGGTTTGCATAGGATTGTTTGTAGTGATTTTGTTCGTTTGTGTGCCACACCTATCCCGAAGGTATTCAGCAGTCTCGTTGCGGTTTCTGATATTCCTTGTATGTACGGTAGGGTGATCCTTTTGTTGATTTTTGTGCTTGACTTGGGTTCTGATGCTGTGTGCCGTTGGTGCTTTTTGATGAAGTTGATTGGGCAGCCGTTCTTTTGAAATATGTCCTTCAGGTATTTCTCTTCATTTCTTCGTGCTGCCAGTGTACTGCAGTGTGTTCTCGCCCTCTTGAACAAAGTGTGTACGCAGTTGATTTTGTGAGCTCTTGGGTTGTTGCTATTATAGTTGAGAATTTGATCTGTATGGGTCGATTTCCTATATACTTGAGTCTCCAGTTTTCCTGTGTCGGTTCTAGTGATCAATATATCCAAGTATGCTAGTTTGTTGTTTGACTCCTGTTCCATGGTGAACTTGATGTCATCGAAGACGTTGTTGATCAGATTGTAAGTGTTTTCTAGTTCATTCTTTTTGATGATGACTAAGGTGTCGTCTACATAACGAATCCAAATTTTTGGTTTGATCACTGGTAATATAGCGGCTTCTAGTCTTTGCATCACTGCCTCTGCGATCAATCCTGATATTGATGATCCCATTGATGTTCCTTTCGTTTGTTCGTAGATTTTGTTGTTGAATTGAAAATATGTTGTTAGGCATAAATTGATGAGTTCCTGTAGACTTTGAATTTGAAGCTTCGTGTATTTAGTGAGGTTTGTGTCGTTGTTGAACAGCAGGGATATAGTTTCTTCTGCTAATTTTGGTTCAATTGAGGTGAAAAGTACTGTTACGTCGAACGATATCATCAGTTCGTCGTCGTTGATTTGGATGTCCTTAATTTGGTCCAGGAATTGTGTATGGGGATTTGATGGAGTAGTTGACTGAATCTACTAAATGTCTCAGTATTCTTGAAATTTTTTTTGACAAATTGTACGTTGGTGTTCCGGGGAGTGCTACTATTGGACGTAGTGGGATGTTTGGTTTGTGTATTTTGAGTCTGCCGTAGAATCAAGAGAGTACTGGTCCGTTGGATTTCATTATCCATTGTTCTTGTTTTGTTATTTCTCCTGCTTTGACTAGCTTGTTTAAGGTCTTTGAGATTTGGTTGTCTTATTTTTTGACGGGATTCGTATCCGTCAGTTTGTATGTGCTCTTATCTTCCAGTAGTTCTTCGGCTTTTTTGACGAATTCTTCTTTGTCCATGATTACTGTGGTGCGTCATTAGTCAGCTGGTATTATGACAATATCCTTTCTATTTTTGAGTTCTTTTAAGGCCTTTTGTTCTTGTGGAGTCAGTTGGTTGTTTTCCTTCACCTGTTGAGTTAGCGGTACTATAGTTTGCCTTATTTCATGTTGTGCTTCTCCACTGATTCCGAAAGTTTTGAGTGATGACTCCAATACTGCAAAAAATTCCAGCTTTGAGGCGTCGCTTGTATTGTAATTTAATCCTTTTTGGAGTAAGTGTTCTTCCGTATTTGTTAGTGGTTGTTTTGACAAATTGACCACGCAGTTGTTTGTGTTTTCTTCCACGGGTGGTTTTGAGATCTTGATTAGTTTTTTCTTTAAGGTATTTGTGTTTTGTTCTCTGTGTCGTTTGCATGATATCTCGATGGCTGTTGTCAAGATTTCCAAGTGTTCTGATGTAAGTGTCCTTTGTAGTTTCATCTTTTGGTCCTCCTTTTGACGTGTTGGTATTTGTGGATTCTGTAGTGTGCGTTTGTTATCATTAGGTGTACCATTTTTCTTCCACTTTGCTCAGCTATTTTCCATCCTAATGGGCAGTTGATTGAAGGTCTTTATCTTACACTTGTGGGTAGAACATGCTGGCGAAGACACTCATGGAGAAAATATAGTTGTTCTCGAGTGGAAGCCTGCCTTTTGGCGAAATTCTTCCATTTTCGAACAACGAGAAGCGTATTACGCCCATATGCTTTTGAGATGATGGAGAAGATTTGTAGCTCAGGTGGATGATTTTGGTGGAGTTTTGTTCTCTGAGCTGGATGGTTTGGTCGTGAACACCAATTAGCAGTCAAACGGCATGATATCTCCTCACTTATATCAATACACGTGGACAACTGCGGACACTCATTCGATTGGAAAAATGTGGAAATCTTAGACAGAGGAAACTCCAAAAACACCAGATAATTTTTAGAAGCCTGGCACTCAGGTCAATCAGCAATCAACAAGCATATTGAAATCAATCCAATTTATCGACCAATCAGAAAAATCATGCACAAACATAAGAACAAAAATCAAAAAAATGGGCGACACAACCAAAACAAAGAAGTAAACAATGAAAAATTTAAGGTTAATAAGAACCAATCAATGTCGAGGTGCACAGAACAAGCTTTGAAACACATATGGAGAAATTCAAACACTTCACTTCTATTTGAAGTTTGTGCTGATGATGTCGTTCAGAAGAACGATGAAAGCTCCGCGACCAAACGATCCAGCTCAGAGAACAAATCTCCACCGAAAAAAGAGAAATATATGTTGTATAATGTACCAAACCACTGATCGCGTTTACCTCACGATGTATCAACCAAAACAACCAATCTCATGTCTTGGCCCACGCATCCATAACTCTCTTTCAACCTGCTTCTAACTCTTTCAACAACACTTAGATGAACTCTTGAACAGACTGGCTGCATTAAATCCACCGGACAGCAAATCAGCACACACAAAAATTCCAATAGATGTCACTTCGTCAATGACGGAGCCTGGTGGGATAATTTTTCAATTAATCAACTCAAAGTTGTTTAAATATCACTGCCAAACTATATCTGAGTGAACACTTTCATAATCGATTACAGGCTTCTCCAGTTCCTAAGATATACTCTTGACTGTTTTATGGTTACCCTAAGCTCTAATAGCTCTTTCAGGTTTTGACTCTTCTATGCCAGGTATGAAGCATGTTTATAGGGAAAAATACATGAGCATGAAAAATCTGTTTGTCAGTAGATCATAAACTGGTTATACACCGGAAAAAAGGGTATATGAAGGTAATATGATAAAGGTTAATGCCATAGTGTATTTGCAATTATTGATGTTACTTAAAAGCGAAATCTAGGCAACACAAAATTAAACTCAGATTATAAATGAACAACAAATATATATTCACATATAAAGCATTCAATTCACCAATCAATGCATAGATATATAGTTATAATAATAGTAATTATAATTATCAATTTTTAAAGCTGTTTTCGTTGCACAAATGACATCAGCCAAAGAAAAATTGAAAATCACTGATTACCATACAAGACACCAGCAAAGTATTCATGAATTTTCAGTGATCTTCCGCCTGATATTAGTTAGTGATGAAAACTAACTTTATATTGAACAGCCCTCACAGATATACCAATAAAAAAATATCTATTCGAACTTTATAGTCTTTGAAATAATGAAACCATATGATTGAAAATGATAAGTAATTTCTTCTAAAAATGTACAAGGAATTTGCTATGCTTTCAAAGTGTTGAGCATTTTGTTCTTAAACTAATTCCTTCAACTATTTCAATATTATTTCTCTCATTAATTTTATTATTGTGTCTTTCTACAGTCATTCTGAAGTAAAGACTACATTGTGTATTTTAATAAAACAAAGTTCTACATCTGCTTTTTCAAGTCCTCCTAAACAGTGCTCTATGTTTTGCACATTTTTCTCTTATTTAATCTTTTCGTTAGAAGTTACGTAAACAATTATAAGAAACAGGCTACTGATTTTAGCCTAAATCAAAATTAGTTCGAACTCTGTCCCGTTTCGAGCAAAATTGAATTAATATTGCAAGAGCTTAGAACTCATTTTATTAAAAAATTAATTTATATAATTTCTGTTTAATCCTACTTTTGTACAAAGGATAAATATTCCGTTCGTAATAATACAAATATGAAGCACTCATTGACTTGCTAAGGAATTTTCGCATACATATATACGTACATATTAATTTAAGATCCTAGTGTATAATGGTTTACTGGGTTATAAAGTATTTACAATTTCTGGTCGCTTGCATTACCGTCTGGCGGATGAGGTGAGACTTGAGCTTCTAATCTGTTGAACGCAAATTCATTCACTCATCTATTGAGCTGTGGCTTGACTATGGTTTGTCAATAATCTCCTACTGTATAAAGATTATATATATCGGATAAAATCATCATCAACATGTGCATGATATATAGTAGACAATACATGTTACGTTTTAATTTTTACACACAACAAACTAAAAAATTGCCTAAAATAAGTCATATGTATACATATATACATGTATATAAATAGATACACTGAGTAAACAAACTTTGTCCAGTTTAAATTTTATAGGCTTGTCGTATCATTAAGTCGAAATAAGCATCATTGTCAATTGATGCGCTGATACCAGTGTAATAATTGAAAAATTCTTCTCTTGTCACCTGAAATATTTAAAGTTAGCGTTTTTTTGTCTTGCCTTATCACAATTAATATAGAAGAAAGATACTTATCTTTAAAATAATAATGGTTAACAATTACGTAAATTGTGTTAAGTAAAAATGTTAAGGAAATCACAACTACCGAGAAATAGCTATTATTCTGAGTTCAACATTCGACAAAGTTGAACATATATACATTCTCAAAACGTTGTCAAGTAATGAGAAACAATTATTCATTTCTGCATTCGGATATCAAGTCAATGTTTAAAACTGTTATGTTATTTTTCCAAAATCAATTCTTTACCAAAATATGTTGATTTTTATGGTAGGTAGAATTAAAACAATGATAAATTTTACGTTGTCCCCGTATAAACTCGTTTTCTGTATAATTTTCAAATTACTACTTTAAAGAATAGATTATTTATACTGAATTATATTATATGATTCGATCAAATGTCAAAGTTGATGAGCTATTATTGTTATACATTTGTGATGACAATTATAGTATGTAATGGCACAATTTTAAAGTGTCTCAAATCTAAAAATCCGACATATACCTGCCACAAGTAATCCATTTTTATATTTGAAGCAAAATATATTTCGCCAGATAGCTTTTTGCATCATATTTCTGATCGCTATTTTGAGATAACTTAATGTTTAACTGAAACTATGCATTTTTTTACTTTAAAAATTACATCTGTAAATGTTAGATTAAAGCAACTGTAGTTTTTTTAGCATTAAGGAAAGGATTCAAAATTATAGCGATAGCGACAGATGAAATTAAAAACAGTAGTAAAATTACTGACAAGAAATATTCAGAATTTCTGTTCATGATGTGGTCAGAAAACAATATCGTAAGATTTGAAAAAAATGAGTGAATGTCAAAAATACTCATGTCCATAGAAAAATAAAATCATATGCTTAAAACTGCTTACAACTTCATCAGCATTGTTTTGTGGTTGAAATGTTTTTAAAAATTCAACTAAAATTTCATCTTCAGTTTTTTCTCCATTTATAAACTTTGGATGGTTTTTTACATTATATACGCCTTTTAAATCTTCAATCTGAAATAAGTAATTCAAGAAATCAGATGGATTGTTTGATTAACAAGACCACCGGTAGACAACTTACATAGTAGTCAATGAATGATCTCAGTAAAAATGTGATGTGTTCTTGAATATAGATGTAAAATGATTGAACCTAAAAAACTGGACCTAACTCAATGTAAAAACGTTTTGACGTTTTTAACTAGTGTTTAATAACGACCACATCTAATGTATTAAGTGACATCTAAACTTTTCCTCGAATTTGGATGCTTAAAGCTTAAAAGACTGATAATTTACAAAGTTTATTACGTCTACAAAAATGGTCCATTTACATTCACGAAACCTCTTTATGATTGCACATTGCACTCTTGAAGTTTTCTAGATTATCCAACTGCAAGAATGAAGTAAGTTAAAAGATGAATAGTTCATAATAACAGGTACTTGAGAAAATCGCTTGGTAAATCCATATTTAGAATTCCATTAGCTTGACACATCCTGGCTTTAAACCTCAAAGGAGGATTATGTTATAGAGAGAAATTGCAATAAATCAAAATCATTCGTTACTGTCCTATGATAGGACTATTTGACGTTAAATATAGACACCAAAGGAAGTAGTCATTTTCTGCTGAGGCTACCATCATTTAAATACTCAGTGCATAAAAAATATTTAACAAGAACTCAGTTTTTAAGTAATACTGGGACACAGTCAAACTAAATTATTTTAAGGAGCATTCATGATATCGTTCCTCTATGCACCTTATCACAGTAAAAAACAAAGCATTTAATAAGTGTCCAAAGTAAAGTGTCGGTTTTCCCCAACTGCTAAAACAGTATCTCATTTATATCACTTACATCTATGAACAAAATGTACATATTTTACTGGCACAACATAAACTGTCACGTCAGAATACTTGTTTTGAGATTGTTTTAAAATTGTAGTCACTTCCATGATATCAATCGCTCACATATTACTAACTGTAGCGAAAAAAAGATAAAACGTCCTAATTACGATAGAAAACTCACTGAAACTTAAAACGTATAGCTTTAAGATATGTATAAATTGTTATGCTAAACACAGTTTCCATAACCTATGATATAATATGTAGAGGCCAAATAGATCATAGGTCATGAGATTATGCTTTATTATAATGTAAGGTATTGTATTAAGTTTAGGTAATTGCAGAAAGCGAAATAAAGATGAAAGTGAACAAGTTTTCAGTTTTACTATGTTGACTTTAACAATAGTAAGTTATTCTTAATAGTTAATAACACTTTGGTAAAGATATCTAAGACTTTATTACGTTTTGTGAATAAAGGTACAAAATGGCTATCTGAACAAAGAACAAAAATTATTGGTGTGTTTTAGTGAAGATGTAATAAGTTAATAAGCTCTGTGTACTTAGCTTAAGGAGCTTCATTTGTGCTATCCCATGTTCATGTATTTACTTACATATAGGAATAATAATTTGATGTATTCTAACTGTTTAATCCAAGTAAAGGTAACAAAAACGTTTATTGAGATTACAGTTAATACATTTCGTTTAATATACTCTCTCTCTCTCGAGCATCAAGAATAATAGATTAATTTTTCGATCTGAGTTAAAATTTGTACGTGTAGAAACTCCTTTGAGCAGTGGACGCTGTAAATGCAAACTTATCATAAATAAGCAATTACCGTAAAGAGTCTGACTAAGAATGGGTTTTAACTCTAGCTTTTGAAAGCAACTGGCTAATTCCACTTCCTTTTCCAATATACTAATAGTTTTTCCTGGGTTTTATATTTCTGAACTCCCCGACATAATTTGTAAACTGAGGTGTGAATCACGGTTGAATTCGAATATGATAATAATAACCGAATTAACTATCATCAATAAATGTTATAACGATTTCAGTTTAAGTCGAATGATGTAGTGTAATTTTGTGACGTTGGGTATGAAATATTCTGATTCCACACTTAGCAACCTTACAAATGATTTATTAACTTATTCAAACCCATAATATTCACCTAGGGCTAGCATAAATGACGAGTGAAATAATTTATAAAGGAAACGTACAGTTATTGCACCATCTTTCGTCTTATCCATTTTCAGAAATGCTTTGTTCAGAACGTCAAGTCTACATTTGCTCATAGGAGGCTTACACTTTAACAAATAACCAATTCTTACTCTTAAAGACATTAGAAACTCATCAAAATCAATAAATCCACTCTGATCTGTGTCGATTTCATCAAAAATCTCTTTAATTTCATCCTTGGACAGATCCACACCGAAGTCTCTGCACCCCTTCGAAAATTCCTTGAAATCAAGCTTTTTGTTTCCGTCATCATCAATAATTCGAAATTGTCTATTGTCAAAAGAACAATAAAGGCCAACAGTATTTAGTTATTTACCTTCCTATACCAGCTATCCCGGATGCACCACGTAAAAGACACTGATATCTGAGCTTTTCAATCGGCTTAAGATCTTTTGCAAGTTGCTTTCTTGCTTTTTCTTGCAACAACTTGTCACTCCTTTCTGTTTCCATTACGGGAATCAGGACGCTAGTACAAAAGCGAGCATCGATACGAATCAGATAATTCAATTAGTTAAACAAATTTCGAGTGGTTAGACAATTTTCTGATTAACAGGTTTCAAAAAGAAACTGAAGTTAAGAAACACCATTTGAATGGAAATGTGACTTAAAAGTTTTAGTTATGATAATATCTCCAAATTTCTTGTGAAGAATGAAAAACCTAGTTACACTGAGAGATGTGAAGATGCCACAGATATTCAGTGTTTCACAATGCAGTTGTCCGTAATAAATTTTAAATGAAATTTCTCGAACCCAGCTAAACTAAAGTCAGGCATGAATTAACTCGATTATATATCTGGAAGTTGGTCGGTGCGTCGAGAATTATGAAGGGCCAGTGAAATGCATTGAGCCTCAGTCAAATCATCCGACAGTTGGTTCACTGGATATCAAACAGTTCGTCGATCCCATCTAAGTCAAGGACAACCAGGATGCATCAGTTAATCACACTCATTGGACTAACCCATGAAGTAGTGGTCATCAATCTAACTAATATATTTATGTAGTAACGTCCTTTGTGTTATACGGTCTTCAAAGCAGCAATAGAAACTTGATACGGCGAAGGGGGAAATCACGTTATGTGCAGACCTCGAAGTGTGACTCCGAAGCCAGCTATTGGTCACAGCATTTCCATCTACCCCGAGTAGGCCCCCAATCATTCGAAATAAACCATAAACCTAAGAAATGCGCAACATGGTTTGACCAAGAGTGATCTGGTGAGGATGCCTGATTACGCGTCTTTAGTTAGTATGTGTCCAGTAATAAATCTCGGTTTGCCGTGCTATTCTTCTGTTTTCCCTCATTTCCAGATATCCCCGAAATGAACAAAATGTAAATATGAGTGCAGGTAGAAATTCACTTTTGCTTGCGTAAGGAAGAGAGTCATAAAAATACTGTTAATTGTTCGATATACATACACTTGATTTCTTTTATCCAGTTATAAGACTTCACGGATTTTAAAAATTTATATTATATTCTGATTATTTCCACACATATTGTCTTATATAAAAATGGTATTATTTGGTGTTATATTACTACTAAACCTTCAAGTTTGTTATCGCAGTGACGTTTTAAATTACACTGAGCGATGTTTCACTTCATCTACCTAAAGAATAATACATTCAGAAATACACATTATTAAAAAACGGATTATATAAATTGACTCGTATATACTTGAAATATAAAAATCTACTCGAATTTACAGCTGTCACCTGTACTGGTAGTGGCTATTTGATATTTGCGCATCTAAAGATGCCACGAACACTCGAGACTAGACAACGCTTTTGTTTATAACACCCTTTCAATTGAAAGACCCAGTTTCTGCCAAACCAAAACTTAGGAAGGTGTATTTGGAGGTTTGTTGAGAAGCTTTTGGTTTAAGCTGGCTAGTCGTTGCAAGGTATGTGTGTAGTGAACGTTTAGTATCGTTTGGTCCTAACCACTCAATCTTCAAAGCTAAATGCGAGATTACTGGGAAACTGAATGTTCAACAAGTAACACGAAAAGAAGGTCAACAGTGGAGCGGGTAGAAAGCATCCATTCAATTCAATCAGATGGCATGGCTCAGCCTTGCATATGTGATCATTTTGTATAACTTGTTTTTACTCGCATTAAATATATTACTCTTTCTTTGGCTTAAATGTGTTTTTTAGAAACCCGCAGATATTATATTGCTTATTGTTACGATGCGACAAGTCAGAATAGACAATGATGAGGCTTCCACGTAAGATGTCATACATTAAGTAGTTACATGTGGTGTTTGAATGAACTAATGATTCCTTTGTACTTTTTGAGTGCTCGATTTCGAATTTCAAATACAGTACATTCTTTTATGCTTCTTGATTCACTTGCATTATTCCTGGGATTCCTGGTTCGTACTATAACTCAAATACTTCTAATTATCATATCACATCATGAGAAATCTACATATTTTGGGGTTAAGTTTACAATTATAGCAGTACTAATAACGAACAACGCCATAATTCTATGACTGAAAACTCAATTAAACGAAACCAAGTTATCGTTTAGTAGAAAATTACAGAGGGTCTTTTTAAATTGTGGAAACCGTACAATAAATGCTTCATTCGTACATCTTTCATTAGTTACACTTTACATTATTTATGATTTTTCCAATGCTCAATTTCATTCTGTCTCCTTTTCTGTTTTATTCAGTTCAATCTTACCAATCCTCTTTTCACAGGCATTCCACTTCTGATTGGCGTATTATATAATGCTTGCGTCTATCAACGTAAATAGCATACGCCAAATCGGTAACATGGCGTATCCACTCGTGGTCTGGTGCGGATGTGTGACTGAGCGCTTTCATTTAGTCGTGTCCAGTAAAACTAATGATCTCTGCATCAGTGATGAATATTTACAGTCATATTTAATTGTGAGACTTACTTGCTTCTACAGCATAATCACACCTTTTAGGGGTGTAAGATCCATTTTAAATGTTTTGTATGTAGAAATCCCTCCATGTAAACACTTGCAGTTAGTTCCTACCGATTCATATAGAAGTACATTTTGTAAGTCTTTTTCTTCCACATGAGTTGGTAATATTTGTTTTACGACTTCACTAAGTTTCTGTAGTGACTTACTTTTATCAAGAGAAAAATATTGGTGTAATCGAAACAATTATTATTATTCCAGATTTTCCATGGTAGTCTAGCTTCAATTGACTCATGATTTCAACCTGTGAAATTTCCTAAAATCTCCACAAAACTCATTCTGATAATAATCAATTAACTGCTCACTAGTGACTGAATTCAGGAGAACCTCCTGGAGTTCTGGTGAGAAGCCGTCATCAGTGGAGTTCAACCAGGTCCGTTGTGAGATATCAACTCACTGAAGACAATGTTGTTCGGTGGCGCAACTTCGTGGATTGGTTGAAGTCAGACATTTTTCAATATATAAAATCCGGACAACATCTGATATGGTAGATAAAGGTAGGTGTGGTATTAATACAATAGACTCCGATGTATGTGTGCCGAATCTTAGGCGTCTCTCATTCGCGTGACGACATAATCCACGTTCTATCTGAGAAATTCCCCCGAATAGCTAAACCACTCGAGGAGATTCCATCGGTGACAAATCGTGTGATAAACTACATAGTCACCCACGACACCCTAGTCACGACAAAACCTCGCCGACCGGCACCGGACAAATCAGCTACCGCTAAACGTGAGTTTGACAGTTTACCAGCTACTGGTATTACTCGTCCTTCTTACAGTCTCTGGGCCTCACCTTTTCACATGGTGCGCAAAAAAGATGGGGTTAGTTGGAGACCATGCGACAACCACCGAGCATTAAATGTAGTTACACTCTTTGATAACTATCCCATACACCACATAAACGACATCACGGCATCGCTCAAATGCACGATCATCCTTTCTAAGATCGATCTGGTACGAGCATACCATCAGATCTCAGTCGCTATTGAAGATATCGAGAAAACTGCAATCACTACTCCTTCTGGTCTCTTTGAGTTCCCGCGAAAGACATTTGGGTTACGGAATGCTGCTCAAACGTTTCAAAGGTTTATTGATACCATAGAACGAGACTTAGATTTTGTTCACGTCTATATTGATGACCTGTCAATCGCATCATCAAACGTACATGAACATTATCAACATCTTACACTATTATTCCAACGCCTTTCAGATAACGGAATAGTGGTCAACCCGGACAAGTGTGAGCTGGGCAAATCGGAAATAATGTTCTTACGTCACATCATTGAGCCGGAGGGTATTTTACCTTCCAAGGATAAAGTAAGTGCAATAAGGGAGTACACCATACTGTCCACACTCGAAGAACTGAAGGCATTTCTCGGTCTGGTTAACTTTTATCGACGTTTCGTCCCACACTCAACAGAACTTTTACGACCATTACTCGATATACTTTGCGGTAACCCACGCAAATTAGAATTGAACGATGCCACACGTACTGCATTTTCAGAGATGAAAATGGCTCTGGCTCAAGTCACACTCCTCGCTCATCCTGACCCATCAGCTATGCTTAGTATAGTGGTTGATGCATCGGATGTTTGCTATAGGAGCCGTTATGCAACAGAACATCTCCGGTAGTTGGCAACCTCTCGAATCTTTCTCATGACGCCATAATCCCACGGAGACAAGGTATGGCGCTTTTGGTCGAGAACTACTAACAGCCTACTGTGCCGTCAGTTATTTCCGGCACGCAGTAGTTCGCGATTTCATTTTAGTTGCCGACCATAAGCTCTTAACATGTGTTCTATATATGAAGTCTGACCGCTACTCACCACGATAATGCAGACATCTCTCAGTTCACGACAGACCTTCGTCACATTAAAGACGAGTCGAACTGTGCTGCTGATGCTCTGTCACGTATCTAAGTGAATGCAGTTACTTCACCAGTGCTCGACATTCCTGCTATGGCTGCCGCCCATGCAAACGATCCCTTTTGCACAGAAGCACCACGATCTACATCCCTTCAGTGCCAGGACGTACCCGTATCTACTATCCTTTGTGATACTTCTACCGGTCTTCCCCGACACATCGTACCCTCTGCTTACCACTGTCTCGTCTTCCATGCTCTGCATGTACTGTCTCATCCAAGTATCGCAGCTAAATTGCGCCTCATCATTGCATGAAATGTTTGGCCGCTTATAAATAAAGATGTCTATATGTGGGTATAGCAATGCATACAGTGCCAACGACCAAAAATGCACAGGCATGTAGCTGCCCTCATTGGCACGTTCGTCACGCCTGATACTCGTTTCGATCACGTTCATATAGGCATTGAAGGACCATTGCCACCATTGCATGGGTATGATTACATACTCACGTGCATCGATCGTTTTACAAGATGGCCCGAAACTATTTCCATCATGTCTAATACGGGGGAGACGGTTGCTCACCACTTCGCAGAACGATGGATAACGGTGTACGGTTTTCCCTCAACTGTAATGACTAACCGAGGACAATAATTTGAGTACGAATTATTCTCCTCACTGACCGGTTGGTATGAAACCTTACCGCTCGTCCTCTTAGGTATCAGAACGAGCTTGAAGGCAGATATTTAATGTTCCGCCACTGAACTTGTATACGACACGACACTGCGTCTGCCTAAAGAATTTTTGACACCAAGGAGCAGTAACGATTTCAGTGAATTAGACTACGTCCAACGATTGTCTGAATATATGCGAACATTGCCTCCGGTGTCAACTCGATTGCAGGCTCACGAGGTACGAACGAGACTACCGACCCACATTCCGGTCTCCGGGTACGCCTACCCGTACGCTTTCGCGACTAACCGCGCAATCAACAACGGACACGGTATTGAACTTTATCCCCATACTTTATGCATGCTACACCTTCTCTCTTTTTCTTTGATTTTTTATCCTGCGCCCACTCCTCCGACCATCGCCCGTTTGGCACCGTCGAATTCAATGTCGGCGAAGGCTGGCCCAATAACTCACGCTCTTTTCGACGCACTCAGTCGATATTCTGGTTTCGAATCTGTCTGGCATATGTTTGGTCTCACAATTGGTTGTTATGGACGCTTCTGTCTTCTTCGCTCAATGTTGCTCCGTTCAACGTCTGTAGCGTTTTCTGACCCGGACCCCTACAAACGCGATCCTCAGATCTTAGACGCAAACCACTCTGGTGTGGTAAGCTAACGCCAGCAACACCCACAGCACGTTTCTCTTGGTACCATTCTGCGTAAAAGAACTTCGGGGGCAACTCGACGATCACTTCCTGTTCAGCCGAACCTTTCGTCCTACAATCGCACGTTTACCGATCAGTCCCACGAACCCAATCACGTTGTTTTGGTTTCAACCGGGAAAGGGCGCGTGTCCAATCCACCTAGACAGTTATTCTTCAGTTCAAACCTTAGTTTGGATCTAACAGGGGATGTTGACAACCCTAAGAAAAAGACAACAATAAGTTTCGACCCTACCAGCTTTCCTTTATAAACACCCATCTGGCAGCTTACTCTGTTTGTCAGCATCCTGTAATCCTGGTAAAAGAAACAATAAAGTGTACTTTAATGTCAAAAAAGCTGGTAATTACATTGAAAAGCAATATATGCAAAGAAAGCTTGGTATTTATGCGCATACATACATATAGTGAAAAATTTCATGAATTTCGCTTGCTCTTTATGTATCCTTTTCTTTTCAATTTACTGGCTGTTGTACGTAGAATACATAAACATCACCAACCTAACAAGCATTTAGTTTTAGTATAGGGTGGTCATGTACTGATCCTAGTTAGGCAACTTATCGGAAACGTGGGAGCACTAAACAGCTGGTTCGTTCCAGTATGAAACTTGAGAGTTAGCATCCATGACCTTGCATCTGAGAAATAAACCCAAGACTTCCAGTCTTTCCCGTGACCTAGCAACATGAATCCACATATCTAGGAATGAAACCGCCATCCAGTGCTTGGCAGCTAAACTTGCATTAATGTTTCACTGTTCTTGGTTCTGTGTAATTCAGAATGTCCGTCAATCTGATTTTCAGAAGGCGAATATCTTGTACACTAATCGCGTCTCCGTAAAAATACAGGGAATCAGTTCCAATCTGACATTTTCGAATGTTTACGGTAATGCCTTACTTTTGCAGTCGTCCGAAAACAAGGTCGAGATGCTGAAGATGAGATTATCTGTACGAACATGAGATTTATCTGTCATCCATATATGCGTGTATGAAGCTGAAACCTCTAAAGACATCGATGAGTCTCTGAAAATTTTATGTGGCATTTTTAAAGTGAAGGGCATTCACAGAAAACCATAGAGCTGCGTTGGTTTGATAATGGCCATTTTAAGAATGTTGTCTGTAGTCATGAGTTGTACACTTCAATCAGATCGATTTGAGAGAACGATCGTATCTTTTAGGGAGGCTGTGTGTTCGTGAATGAGTGGTTGGTGTAACGGTAGGAAGTGAATTTCGCATTCAGTCGCCGATAATCACAATGCTCAAGGGAGATGTAAATGGGCCGTTTCGATGGCGGAATAATTTCCAAGTATATTGTGTGCTCAAATTAGATTTTGGAAAACCCATCGGTGCGCTCTCGAGAATACAGGTGATCCCATAGTCATGATGTGGTGTACAACACTACTGACTATGCGTGATAATTTTAGTCGAAATTGGCACAGTTCAGAGTACTCGTTCAGTATCTGTTGGAGGCATATATCACTTTTTATTCTTAACCGTAAATGGACACAGCCTGTTACCAGAAAATGAAGCTCCACATATAGACAAATTGGTATTTCCGTCCAGTAACCTCCGCTTACTTGGGTCAATGAGTAAATTATGTTGTTGTAGCAGGTTCGCACCAATGTTTGACATAGAAACACTTGCAAGGACGAAAATTAGGTGAACGAGTTTGCGTAAATCCACGTCAACATTAATGTCTCTTACCATACGTGGCGAACGGTTTTCCATTTGCCGCCTGTAGGTTGAAGACCGGCTCTTGCAAACGGACATTAGAATCCTGCGTCATAGTAAATGAGAAACGGAACTTTCGTCACCACATCGGTGATGTATAAGAGACGACTGTTTCCACCGGCTACAGTTGCAGTAAACGCGTCTCGGCGAGGACGTTTTTCGAAAGATTATCCACGTTAGACAGATTTAGGATTGAGAAACCGATGAATTTTCTGAAATTCATAGAAGACGTACCATACGTTTTTGCTGTACCGACATTAATCAGGGTTGCCTGCTCCTCAAGCCCGTCCAGTTTAGTTCAGAACACCAATAACATTTATACACGATAAAGCTGAAAGTGGCTTTGAACATGGGAGAAGGTAATCAATAAACTAAGTATAATTTAAGGACAGTGAATCGTACAATAAATAATCTGTAGGTAAAAACAAAGCTTATAATAAGATGGACATAAATATACACAATCTAGTAACTGAATAGTTATACAGTTAGAATATATTGGTAATATTAGTCCACTAATGGTTACTCGTAATTTAATCTTCACTAGGCGATAACACCTCCCTCTTTTTTGGAGATCCAGAGTTTAGATCCTGATTTTAAAAAGCTTGTCTGTAACTTAAATTTCACCAACGTCATATATATATCTAACATATACCACAGTTCTGGTGGTCCAGATAGTCTCCCGAATCCGGTCGGCAGATATATTCAGTTCGTTTATTTTAGAGTGAGACAAGAACCGCGTGCACTTCTTGGAGAAGCTTGGACAACAAGAGCTGTCTGAAAAGGCTCTAGGCAAAGGTTCGTCGACAAGTGGCCTCTCTCATACGTAGCGCTATTTCTGTTGCTGAGCTGTGTTGGGACTATACGTTGTAGCAGAGATCACCTAACATTTGTCGGTTGGTTCATTCCCGACGTCTAAAGATAAACTTCTTTAAAGTGTCGAAAGGTTCAGAAATCACCAATAAACATACTAGGTGTGAAGTATTAAATAAAATCGCTCGTTAGCGTCTTCACAACTGAAAGTGACCATATGAGTCTGTTGCGCCTTACCCATGAAAGTCAGCTTCTACGTAGCAGGAGACATAATATACAAATGGGAGAAAAACATTCAAAAATACAAGAACGATAATTAAAAAATATTTAAAAATGATATACTGAGTTACAACAAGGAAAGAACTAACAGTATATTGCTTTGCGTTCCAGATCACGTCGGGCTCATTACTAAAGATGCCACAAGTATTCGGATTTCGACGACTTTACAAGTATTATCTTCGTAACCAAACTATACCAACCCAGTCAAATCAGAAGTTGAAAATCAATGAGTTCGAAGATGTATTTGGAGAGCTATTGACATTTTGAGATTGTCTATTAATTGTAAGGGATACGTAACACAGCATACCCACTAGTAACCTGGTGCGGAAGCGTGATCGAGAGCCTTCAGCTATTTGTGTCCAGTATACTAACTAAGTCGGAATTAATGTCAAAGACTCACAAAGTTATATATTTTCGCTAGTCATTTGCCACTACAACCCCTTAGACCCATTCCCGCAGCCTTGAGGCCGGTCTAGTACTTAAAATGAAATCTTGAATGATCTAACACTTCTTTGCAGGAAAAAATAATTTGATTTCGTGAGGAACTAAAAATGTTTTTGCTTTATTCTGATGAATGTTACCATATTTATTCCTAAGCTTATTGGCGGTGCTTGAAAAGTAGTTTTACGAATGTATGGGTACAAGTAGTCTGTGAGTATTCCTGAGTAAACTACAATTTCCTGTTGCCATTTCGCTATAGGTACCTAAGAGTGATCTTTTTTTCATAATATTTCTATAGGGAGCCATGGAGCTTAATGGGATATATAGCCAATCATATAATGAGCAAGTGCCTAATGGGTCTCATAGTACGGGATCTGGAAGCGCAACTCAAGATCCAGGTTTGTCCCTACTTAGCAATTTTTCTGTGATTCATATTGTATTCCCACTGGTCAGTATACTAAAAGCAGTACAAAGACAAGAACTACCCAAAGGCAGACTTGTGGATGTGTTCCTCCCTTTATGCGACCTAGTTTTTTCTTCAATCAGCTTCTTGATGATAACGACTACTAAATCATCTCTTATTCCAAGTGTGTAATTCGTCCAAATAGGCATTTTGTCACTCAAAGTTTGGAAATGGCTCAAATTCAAATGCAGTCTGAATACTAACGTGTTTACATACTCTGAAGCCTATTAGTCGGAGGGATCATTAGTTTTCGGTTTAAATTCACCATGCATTTGAGACCATCAATCAGATGTTTGTAAACACGACTGAAGATGACGGGTCATTTTGTCTGAGCTACAGCTAATCTAACTTCAAAGAATGGATTGAATATATATCTCTGCGTGTCTGCTATCAAAGAAAATTTAATAGCGTAAGGAAGGTTTTAAGTTTGGATCCTTATGGAAAACAATCTACATCAGGACTGCTACCGACCTCGACTCGGTCGTTTCTAATGTATTTGTAGGGTTTCCACGACCGTATGTGGAAAGTCATGATTCGACAGTTTTTCATGTGGAACTACGATCGTTCATCACACTCCACCATGTCAGACTGACAGCCCACCTTCCTCACAGTCATTATCAAGACAAGCTTGCATACGGGAAGGCATCAAATGTCCTCTATTTAGAGTTGTAGGCCATAGGGCAGCACTACCGTCACTGCCGAGTTGTGCACCTCAGATTAGTGCAGTAACGATGATTTATACTAATAAATTGGGCCTCTACCACTCGTACATAAGCAAATTCTGTTTCGGTGGCCCAGAATCCATCGTTCATGTACAAACTTTACTTGCCGAGTGACGGGGATTTCAGCAGTTTGTTTGTCGTATTACTGTCTACTCAAAGTTGGAAAGCTTTTCCCGAGATAATGGGTATTCATCTCCATGACACACTTCCTTTAGATCTTGTCTGAAATTGTCATTTATAGTTACCTAAGAAAGATGTGCTTTTGCATCTAGTTCAGCCTATGGTTCAGAACAGTTAGTGTATGACCTTGTTATATAGGAATTGCTGTTGTAAAGAGCTTTCATTATTTCATATGGGTTTTTCAATACTTCCCTAGCACAGTTTCAGAATACCGTATTGCTTCGCAAATCAAAGACAAATGTTTATCAAGAGGTATCTAGTCTTACCCCTGAAGAGAGATAAAACTTTAGAAATTCTGTCAGAGACATCTTTGGAGCAAGGCTAGATGAATGGACACCAATAAGTTACGGACACCAATGTTGAAAATAGTTCTGAAGAAGGAACGCTGTTTATTCACTTGAGTTCCATATTGGTTTACTATCGGTTTTATTACTTCAACTTAATTTATCCTTAGATTTCAGACATACTGTCTCATGTCCGTTTGTGTATTTTTGTGATCCACTAAATTCTCTTTTGCGTGCTCCTGGGAAGTGCCACAGCTTAGTTCTGTTACTCTCAGTTTTCTGTTGCAGATTTGTTGTGTAACAGCTTAGAACCGATACAAATGTATACTGTATTGTGCATAGCTAGTACTGTCTAGTATGATTACCTTTTCTACCGCTCCATTTTACCAAAACAGAGCTCACTAGACCAAATAGCGCTGATAGCTCCCAACATTACCACGCTCCTTCAAATCAAAGTTCAAGTGCTTCACTGTCAATAGAAGAACGACTCAGGCGCGTTAGAGCATCTGAACAACTAAAACAGCAGCAACGTTACGCAGCCTACGTAGAAGCCCAACAACAAGCTGAAATGGCACGTATGCGCCAACAAGAGGAAAGAAAGCGCAGGATTGAAGAAATGCGACAGAAGGAACAAATGCGCCGACTTAGTGCACTAGAACGACGTGCAGCCTTGGAATTATCTAACCAAGTAGGCTTTTCCTAATTATTAACTTGTTAAGAATTTGTCTCAGTAGTTTTACATCTAATAAGGTATTTGGGTGGTGGGCTTTGTGTCCAAATATCTCCTGTTGTAGTTAACACTTATGAAAGAATTAGGCCTAAGAGTTAGATTGTAGTCAAAAAGCGACTAACCTACAAAATTAACTTTTTGCATTCCCCAATGGTGTCTGGTCATCCTTATTTTACTACTAGTAGTGCGTATATAAGTATATCACTTTACTAGAAATCATTTGGCAGGTGATCGTTTTCGATATCAAATCACTCAGGATTTCGAGTCAATGATTCTGTTCCAGCAGCCATCACACGGCCACATCATCTCATTGCATTTCATCTATCGATAGGCATTCCATTCTAACAGTTCGAAACCCGTTTACCATTTATTTTAAAACCCTCCGTGATGGAAACCATCAGCTGCTTTTCCTCTACCAAGGTCCACTGATATTTCTACCTACAAATAACATTTTTAAAGATATGTTACAGGTATAAGTTGTGCTAATTTCATCCCACTATCTTGATCTGGTGTGAGAACTAGCTATTACACATTTGCTTCAAACTGGCTTGATTATGACTTGCTGTATACCATGAATCCCAATTCAGAATTCGTTCTTTCGCACTTTTTACTTTATCGTTTGCCAATAAACGGATTATTTTAACAGTAATTTTCATCTCATATTTGTCATCAGTTCTTAGTATTTAGTTTTCCTCTAGTGTAAATTTGTAATGAAAATGGCATTTAAGTTGTTTTTCCCCATGATCTAATTTCATTAAACACAGGGTAGTGTGTTCGACTTAATGTTTGAGGGCTAGTGATACTATTCAAGTGCGCGAACGAATGTGAAAAAGGGTTTCCTTGATATTTTTCGTTTTCTACGTGTTACTTATATTAGTGTTAGACAGACTTCAGATAATCCTGTCACTGGACTATTTTCGATTTTACAATAACATTCATTTATGCCTTAAAAATGCTGTAGAAACTGCGTGTCGAAATTTCGATTTGTGTTGACGCTTTAAATGAGCTTCTAATAACAGTCAGTCAGTCAGTAACAACATAGAACTTTGTACGTACGTTCATCAGTTCGAGTTGCCATACAGAGATGCAGTTGTCGATTCAAATCCCGTAGATGTGAAAGTAGTAAAATTATATGCAGTAATCGGAAAGATTAAGGCTTGAAGATGTTATTCAAGGAGTATAATCCAGTGAAATAAATTTGGAAAGAGAAAAAAAAATAGACAAGCGGGAATAAGGAGATCAAAATTTGGGAGAACACAAAGAGTGTATGCACCTGCGCCATTGCAAACGATTTTGAGCCATGTCATTCGAGGTCTCTAACCATCGGTTGTTGTTGTTGTCTCGCGGATCCCAACCAGGTATTCTACACCTACCAACATGGCTCAGTCCACTTGTCAGTGACTTCATGGATTTGTGCCACGTTTTGGTCTGGCCACTCCTGGCTTTCTTCCAACCTATTCCTATACCACTGAACATCGCACGTCGAGGCAGTCGGTCGTTGGGTATACGTAACACGTGTCCCAGCCATCTCAACTGATAAAGTTTCACTAATTCGTCAATTGATTTGCCATCCTTACCTAGTACCCGTTTCCTAACAACTGCGTTACTTATTCGATGGTCCCAGGATGTACGAGCAATGTTTCGAAGACACCTATGATTAAAAACTAGTAACCTACGAATATCCTCTACTCTTACCGGCCATGTTTCACTGTCATAAAGTAGGACGGAACAAACTGCTGCGCAGTAAACCGGTCCTTCGTTTGATAAACAGATATCTCGGCTACGCCATAAATGACGCAAGTTGACAAAAGCTAGTCGAGCCTTCTGTATCCGTGCTGAGATTTCGTCACACACCAGACCACAAGGGCTGATGAGACTTCCAAGATAAGTGAAGCGGTCGACACACTCAACTACTTCACTCCCTATCACTAGTTCGGGTGTCAGTGCAACCCAATCATGAAGTAACATTTTGCATTTCGAGGGGGAGAATCGCATGCCGAACATGCTTGCATTGTTGCTTAGAGTGGTTAGCGTCTTCGCCAAATAAAACTATGTCATCAGCATATTCAAAGTCAACAAGCGAACCTCCCGATAGAAGTTCAACCCCTGGAAATTTAGATGAGGAAAATATTGTCTCTGAAAGCACGTCAACGACAAAGTCAAATAAGAATAGAGAGAGTGGACAGTCATGACGAACACTACTAGAGGTAATCAATTCCGATGACAGTTCGCCATAAGCTCTCACTCGACCAGTTGTGTTCGAGTAGAGAGCCTTTACAAGGTTAATGTACTTCTTCGGTTCTCCTTTCAGTGACAAGCACTGTCACAGAACCTCACGATCAACAGAGTCATATGCCACCTTAAGGTTGAGAAATACTACTATTGTAGGTCGTCTGAATGTGTGTCTATGTTCTAGGACCTGACGTGGTGTCAGTGTCTTGTCTATACAACCACGTCCAGGTCGAAAACCAGTCTGGTTTTTTCTAGTCTGCTCTTCGTGAGGTTTAGTTAGGCGTCGAAGTATTATTGAAGCTAATATTTTAGACACTGTGTTAGTCAAACTGATTCCTCTGTGATTGTCACAAGAGGACTTTTGTCCTTTCTTAAAAACTGGCACAATCAGTGATTGAGACCAGTCAGATGGGATTACGTCCAGTTCCTCAGTTAATTTCACTGCTAATACTGGACCACCATCCTTAAAAATCTCAGGAGTAAACCTGTCAGGGCCTGTTGCTCTCCCTCGCTTCTGGTTTTCTACAGCTCTTTCAACTTCGTAAAGAGTTGGAGGACTTATATTAACTTGCCATTCAGGTTGACTGGAGATCGTGGGAAATCGAAGTGTGGCTGAAGGCCAGTTGAACTGCCCATCAATCCAATCTCCTGGATTGAGAATAAGTAATATGTCCGTCTTTTTCTGAGATAGTTTTGCTAACAGTTGGGTTCCTAATACCGGTTTCCTTAACAAGTCTGAACAATTGTCTGCTGTTACCTATTGCCGCTACCTTTCCCATCTCTTGCTTTCGCTACCCACCACTGTTCACGATCACTGCGTAGGCTTCTTGTCAGCTTGCGCTTAAGCTGATTCTGCCCTTCGTTATGTTCAGAGCCAGGTGGAATGAGTTTCCGAGCATTTATCAGTGCGGTAGATGCTGCTGAGAACCAGTGTTCCTCCCTAACCTTACGGGTTACCGTACTAGCAGATATCACTGCTGTTTCCACAGCTTTTCGGATATCATTCCATGCTGCTTCGGGGTGGGCATCACATACATGGCTGCCTAACTGTTTTCCTAGTTGTTCCTGAAATATACTCTTAGCTTGAATATCATTAAGTAGGCCCCTAAGAGGTTTACTTGCAGCGTCTTTCCTACGTCCAGTAAGACGCAGACAAATACGCGCTCGTACTAAAGCATGGTCTGAATCTAAGCATGTGCTCCAGAATGAGCGACAGTCTTCTATCGAGCCCCTTCATCGGTGGCTAATAGCGATGTGATCTATTTGGGACGAATTAGGGTGTCGCCATGTTAAAAGATGTTTTTCCTTATGCCTAAAGTTAGTATTTGCAAGAAAGAGGCGGTTTTCTCAGCATAGCTGCAACAGACAGTCGCCATTATCTGTTCTTTGAGCCACGACACTAAGATCCACCCAGGTGTCTTTCCCTATCGCTTAGTTTACCTACTTGAGCATTAAAGTCACCGGCCACTATTACTACAGCACCTAGCTGTTAAGAGGTCGGAGAGCTTTCTGTAAAACTCATCTTTTACATCATCTGAGCTGCAGTCAGTGGGAGAGTAGGCAGAGACAACGAAGAGGCAACGACGAGTGTCCCTATATTTCCGAGTCCTTACTGTTCCGTTCAGTCGGACAGCGCACAAATGACTGTCTACTGGGATCCACTCTAAGAGAGCTAGTACTGCCCTAGGACTCAATGCTATACCTACGCCGGCGGGGCCACGGGAAGCAGAATCAGGGCTTCCAGATACACGAAGTGTGAATCGAGTCGGTTCTTTATTTTGGCATGGTGAGGTCAGATGAATGACGCTACTCGGATCCTGTATGCGCGTTTCGGAGACGCAGCACACGTCGATGGCACGTGATTCTAAAGTCTTAGCTAAGGAAGCATGTTATCCTATTTGGCACAGAGTTCGGACGTTAAAAGCTCCTACGTGTAGTTTAGAGCGTGGTTTCAGGAGACCAGGAATAGCGTTCCGCGTACTCGAATCGTTTGCCCTAGCGGTGCGAGGTGATAAAGAGACGTGAGGAGGGTTAGTCATGGAGATAAGAGACATTAGGAGGGATTTGAATGTGACCAGCTTGGTCTCGTGTGCTGTTACGGGTATGAGGGCTGATATCACTTCCCGGTTGCCCACACCGTGGAAAGGTATTTCTTGAGGAACCTGAAAAGGAAATCCGATTAGTGTTGGTCTTAACGACCTGGAAGCGTGACCGCAGAGCCCAAGGGACAACTGCTTGAGGCCGGTCGCAAACGACCCTTTCGTGGAAGGTTTTTAATGTGTTAGCTCCGTTCTCCAAAGGGCCTTACCACCGGAAACGGAAATCTGTGAGGTACGGTGAGGTGTGACATTTTTAGGGTGGACCTTCTCTAACCCCACCCCTCCTTGTGGGAAGGCAGCATCGCTGCAGATGCTGGTTGTCCGAGGGAAACACCTTACTCCTGTCATACCCCTGTACAGTCAGCAGTACGACTTCGCCCTCAGACCTTGAGTTACTGCTTTTAGTCTAACCGTTCTCCAATCGACCTGCCTGGCATGGTAGAACCTACAGGAACATATGTTCCAGCCAATATAGTTCGGTTGGGTCATCACAATAGGCAAGCCCGACCATCACGTTAAGGTAGCATCTACGGTCGGTGCTTCTAATATAAGCTACTTCCGATTATATTTTATCGAATAAAGTAACTATTTATAAGAGAATGTTTAGTCGAAAATACACTCGTTTATATATTGATTCATACACCCATTTTTGATTAATAATTAGAATAAAATCACATATATGAAAAATAATTAGTTATAACAAATCATATGCTGAATGTATTTTATGTTAACTTTATACAAAAATATCGTGTGTTATACATAATAAAATGTTATACGGGAAAAAAACAAATACTACCATTACATTGATTTAAAACAAGTAATGTTGAACAGAAACCATAATGAGTAAATCAATATAATTTTGACTTTCGTCCCGTCATATTATCCATCTATTTTTGCGTTTAAGGCAAAAGATAAATTTAATTTCATCACATTATTTAAGTCAAGCAAAAGACATCTAATTAAAGCGTAATTATTAAGTAGAAATTATTACTTCGCTTCGGTTTGAGAAGTATTTCAGATAGATTCAGAGTATCTTTTGTGTTTTCACCGGACATACGAGTTTTATGTTTAGTTTCTCCACTTCTTCGTACAATTTTCGAAGGATTTTTGATATCTTTTAAAGTTTATCCGAATTCTCTCACCATCTTTCTTATTGCCACAAACTCATTTTTTTAAAAATCTCTTTTCAGGCACGGATAGAGCGACTTCGAGAACGGTCGGCTAACCGTTCAGGAAACAATACGTTTCGCCGCCAGTTTGCAGAACATGATCACTCTGGCCGTACTGCAAGTGCTTCTCCTTCTTTGGGAACCTCGCGAAATCCAAGCACTCTTATGACAACTTCGTGTGTGGTCGCCTTTGGAAGCAGCGCTCCGCGCTCTATATGTACGCAACAAAGTGCAGCAGCTTTACGTTTGAAACAGGCTTTTGAAGCGCGATTAGCTAGCTACCTTACCGGTCGACATAGTGGGTGCTTTTTTACAGCAGCTGCAGCACCTTATTATTCGTGCTTTATAGATACATCACATGGACCTCGGCCTCAAATCTCTGTGTATAAATCGAGGCCCTGTAATCGAGGTGTAACGCAGTCTAGGCGAGCTGTTTCAGCTCATGCCTCTGTTTTGCGTCATACTAAGTCTTCATTCACTCGGGTTACTCATGCTCGACGTCAACAAAATTCTCTTACTAACAGAGACACTGTTTTCAAAAATGGTCAACCTATCAGCACTAAAGTCTTGAAATCCCCAAACACTACCACAGTTCCTGATGGGCACAATGTCGAGAGTAATCGAACCAGTGAAGGTTTGTCTGCATCCCTATCGTGCCTGCTACCCCCGCATACGAAAACGTTGTTTTCTCTGAAACGGAGTATCATATGTCATGCATGCCGATTCTTATATCCCTCATATATGCTTTTATATATGTTCAGCTTTCATTCATTCATGCGGTGAAGCTTCTCTCATACTTTTATTCGGGTTTTCTCAAGCTAATTATACTTGCATGCTACTCTTTAAACGTAGATATTTACACTAATGTAGTCTAAAATGTAATTTTATTATTTTGGTAGGATAGAAAGTTAATTTATCATTTCGCCACCATATAATACTCAGCATTCTCAATAAACTGGTGATTAACTTTTTGTCGCTTGTTTAGTGCACTCACGATTTATCTTAATCCGCATTTTAACTTTCTGTTCTGGAGTTTTTTAAACATGCATCCGTGTGTTTACAAAATTAACTTGAATCAATTTAACCAGGATCTTTCTTGTAGTATTTCAATATTATTTGTTGCAAAAGCTATCATGCTATTTGGATATTCTTGTCTTATTATACATTTATTATCCTTTATTTAAAATATCTCCGAATTAAAAGAGTTATTCAGTGTAAGTTTTAAAGACTAATCGTGGTTGTTGGCTTCCTAAATTTCTGTTTCACATTGATTACCCAGTTATCTTTATGCATAAGTTAAAGTCTTTTATAGTGAGGCTGTTGTATTTAATAATAATGAACCTGGATAATAGTTTACTTTCAATGTTTTAGTATTGTTTGCAAGTTGACAGTTTAGTTATTGTAATGTCTAATAGCCCCTAAATGCCCTGGTACGGCCGAGAGTAGGGAGAGTCCGCTCTCCCTCTCGAAATGCTCTCATATAGCCACGTGTATATAGCCTCTGCCAGGGAAGTCCTACTCACTGCCTTCTCGTGGGGGGGGATGTTGTTTACAGAATTGAGAGGACGAAAAGCGGATGTCCGACGTTTTAGCCGGGTTGGTCGACACAGAGTCCATCTAGGGGAATTGGGAAACCCTGATTCCAAACCAATGATGCACATGGGCTCCAGCATCCTGAGGAAACAAATGGCGTATGAACCAATCGTTGGTCACCGGCTACCATGGGACTGCATCTCCTTACAATGCTCCAGTGCCTTGTGGATCAGATCTTCAGGTCGAAGTCTCAAGGCGTGGCACCCTAGGAAAGCCACCTGCTTCGGTTTGGGCACCCTCACACAAATCAAATGAGATTTGTAACTGGTGCCCCCTCGTACCAGTAATAATGTGTTCAAATAAACAAAATAAATGCCTAAAAAGTAAACTAAGAAACTAATCACTGCTCCATCATAAAATAGGATTGTCAATGTGATGAGTAGACTTCAAGTTATAGATATGTTATAAATGAACTGTCATAAATCTGTGGTTTTTAATGTAGCAACCACTGAATCGAAAGACAATAATTTTAAGTTAAATGTGCCTTATCTTCACATGTATACCATTAAGTTTGTGTATATTTCTTCTAGCATCTCGTTATCAAAGTCACTTTATCAATTTTGTTCGCTTTCCGATGTGTTCACTTGTATATGAGTGCGAGTAAATACGGTTATTTTTCTAGCTTTCATTGAATTTGCTTAAAACTCATTAATTAAACTATAATACATTGCTTTTCATATTTATTTTCGGTGTCTGTCATATCACATCCTGTGATTAGTTGAAAGTGTTATATAAATCAATAATGTGGTAATCTGCCTGCCTGTTTATTCATGAAAAAGAAATGTTTGTATCTTCATGTTGTACTGTTATTTGCTACCTAATTGATTTATTTTTATCTTTTTGGTTTAGATTTATTCAAATCTTTTGATAAGTTTAGTTTGTAGCTTACTAATTTATCGTAAATATATGGGATGGAGCTAGCCATGTTGACAGTTTAGCAGTGACTAGAGATATTAGTGGTTTTGTATTCTTTGTAGCTTTTGGTGTTGCTGATCACTTATTAAAAACGACGAATCACTCACAGAATTTTGTAGTTCATAGTCTTTCAATTCTATCAATAACTTATTCGTCAGTTGTCAAGTAAATCAGCTCGATGTTTGATCATTTTTACATGATTACCTCACGTCTTAATTGGGGTCTAACAGTACTCAACTCATATTTCATTTAGAATCAGGATTACAGAGTTTAAGCAACATTTGTATGTATTGTATTTAGTGTATAATTCATTTCCAAATATGTTTTATTCGGTGTGCTCGTCGTTTTCATCGCCTCAGCTTATTTCATCTGGAGTTTATTTCATCAAATCAATCTGGCCACTTTATCCATTCATCGTGAAAATAATCTCTTGATTAGATCATCGTAGGTGTTTTAATTGCATGCCGATTTTTGTCATCATACATATGTTTTTTTAAACTCCTAAATGGTCTCCCACTTTTAATTTTAGTAATTTCAAGTCGATCTAATTCATCCAACGAATGTGATAAAATTGGGCGTCTTAATCATCATCCCAAAGTGCCAAAACATATTACTGCACCCGCAAATACATCGAAAACGAAAGAACATACAGGTAAAATATTGCTTTCATGTTTGTGATGTTATTATTATACTCATTTTTCTCATTTCCCTCATTAATTGTTGACCAAAAACTCACCTCTCTAACACCATTCTTGGAAAAAATACGCTTATACTCAAACATCTCTTTGTTCAAAACATACTGATAGCTTTTAATATCTTTAAACGTTTTATGTTCCGTGGTGTTTATCATCGACTTTTTTTTCGGATTACGAGCTCTCTTAATAGATTTCTAAACACTAGCGTAGTTGCGTTCCCAAATCTCATTTCTGTTTGATGATACCCAGCAAGATAATGAAAACTTCATACTTAAATCATCCAGCTCAGAGATTAAAATTCCTCCAAAACCATTCATTTGAGTCACAAATCTTCCACATCATCTCTAGATATTCCCTCGATTAAAAAGTGGATATTTTGAAGATGGTTATCAGTGGAATTTACTCTTTTTGGGCAAATCAGGAAAAAAGGTTGGTACATTTAACTAATGAGTCTTAAATAGGACAGGATTCTCATTCTAAATTCTAATGTTAGCTGTTATCCAAACTATCTTAATATCTTTCATCGTTCATATTGAACGTGTACTCTTTGTAGTCTTAATTACTTGGGTTATTCTATATTTTGAACTTTATATGTCAGAATTAGTACCCACGGAACATTTAACAACCTTTACAGTTTTTCTCATTCTCGTCTTTGACTTGTTTACTAGCTCTACTTAAAATTTGTCAGAGTAATTTCTCGTGGAATCAGTTACACTAACTCATTTACATTCATTAATTAACCATAGATGAATAGTCATCCACCATAGAGAATGAACAGTTGTCGTGCGCTATCATGAATTGTTTGAAGTTATGCATTACACCATTGTGTGACGGCTCAATGGTCTAAAGGTTAGGCGTCTGCGTGTGAGACTTACTGTCTTTTGTTTGATTCCCTGCGGTGGGATTGTGGATCCTCACTGTTGATGAGTCCTATCCTAAGACAAAACAGGTGTTTATCGCTCCCAGGTTTCCCGTGGTAGTCTATCTAAAATCAGTTCGCAATTTAAATTATGAAAACCCCCTTGTCGTAAAAATAGATCAGAGTGACGATTATCTCCGGAGTTCGTTTGTCTCTAGATTTTGTAGTAGAATCTGTTTTCAGTAATCTTCATATTCATGAAATTGTTACTGAATTGTAATCAAATCACAAAATTTACCTTAACGGTATAAATTTCTGTGATCATGATATTTGTAATGATTTATGGAAAAGTGATCTACTTCCTTAACTTTTTTCAAATTTGACCAAATGTTCAGTTGTATTTCGAAATTATTCTAAATGATCATTTATGTGAAAAGTTCGATGTTGTTGTTGCTGTAAAGAAACAACTCATACAATGTGATTCAAAATAATGAATTGAAAATTCACTTAAATTTTCCAGGTCGGTGACACATTGTTGTTACATCTGATTTATTCAATAGCTAATTTTACACCAAACGTCCTAGGCGTTTTTTTCTTCTGCAATATTCTATTGATGTTTTATATTCTTAATGACTTCATTTAGTTAAGTGTACATCCTAAATGGTTTGTGTTGTGATTTTTTTTCTTTTTCAACATTTTTATGATAAATAATAGGGACTTAGTTTGAACACTTTTCAATTTGAATCTATATCATTTAGTTTTCACTTAGTTTCATTTACGAATACTATAGTGACACGATAGCTGACATTCTCCGGAGTACAATATTCAGTTAATTGATGAATATTTTTACCGTGAGATCATTTGTATATAGTTTTTAGTTGTTTAACAATATATCATAGGGCAATTTTAAGCTAAATAACACTTAACTTAGTCACTTAAAAGAAAATAACTCATTTTGGTGTTCTCGTGTAATTGATTAAGTTTTGTGTTAATTCATTAATCGAAATCTCATTTGGCATATTGCTTCATCTTTTCCTTCAAAGAATAAGCCGATTATTTAAGATAATCAACTGTGATTTTACTACTTGTGATTTTTCTAAATCAAGGAAATTCTATGAATATCAATACCTAATCTCATCTGTTATAGCTAAGTTGGAAAATATGGTCCCACCTTCAGATTCCACTAGTTCTACACGTTCCAACTCTATTGAGAGACGATCTAGACAACCAACTATTTCTGTATTCGAACGTTTAACAATGTCTCGTTCTGTCACTACTTCTGGAAACGTTACGACAAATAAAGCAAGACCTGTCCATTCGTCTGCTAGTACTGTGCATGTGGCAAAAAGACCTGGTGAGTTTGCTTGTAATATGAGGCTTACAAATATGATTTTTACTCTAAGACAGCTTTTTATTTAGGCTACATCCATTTTGATTGTTCTATTTTAAATCCACTGGAAGTTTTTAGTTGAAACTCAATGTAACATACTAAAATACAGATACTTTAGCACTATATGTTGTCTAAAAAAGTGTAAAATGATCATATTGCTTCATGAGTTTAATATGTAACCCAAACCGATGTGACTTTGTCAACTTTATTCTGATTCCCAACTTAAAGTCACCTCAAAGCAATGCTTCTCTGTTTCAACCTTATCGCACTGTCTTTTCAGTTACAGTGGTATATAAAGAGCTATGAGTGTCAGTGTCACAGTTTAGGTGTTTTTCTCAGTAGCAATTCATTACGGAATTACAAAATGTCGATTTAGTTACTTTTCAAAATGTTTGTCTATTCACTTAATTTCACGCTATACATCACTAATTTGGCTTTCTTGATAAGAGATTTACAGTTCACCAACTTTTTCAGATCAGTAGTTGTCTTGATAAGTTAAACTCTGATTCCATTGTACCATGCTTCTCATGTATTGTATGAAGTTCAGTAAATAAAACATGATTAGTAAGTTATAAAATCCCATACATTTTTTCGCTCGTTATTATCTACCATGTGAATGCAATTTTTACACATGATTTTTTACGTAAATAAAATATTTTTATAGAAGCATTATAATGAACCACGTTACTTAATCACATAACCATATAATAATCGATTTAAATGAGTTAGTGGACTTTTTTTCTTCGTTAAAATACTTCTGGATTACAAAGAACATGTGTACATAGTACATAGCAAATACATAAAACTACGTGGAAGAATAAATAATTGATACAAAAAAAACTCACGAAACAGCACTTGAATTATCTACGATGAAATATAACTACAACGAGGGAAAATTAGTCATTAAACATAATGTGGAGTTTTAACCATTGGAAAATACCTTAGGATTAGGGAGTTATAATTATTCTGACAACGTAAAATCAAACATGATCAACATTCTCAGGCCCGGCCGAGGCTGCTACCTTGATGCAGTGGTCGGGCTTGCCTATCGTGATGACCCAACCGAACTATATTGGCTGGAACATATGTTCCTGTAGGTTCTATCATGCCAGGCAGGTCGATTGGAGAACGGTTAGACTAAAAGCAGTAACTCAAGGTCTGAGGGCGAAGTCGTACTGCTGACTGTACAGGGGTATGACAGGAGTAAGGTGTTTCCCTCGGACAACCAGCATCTGCAGCGATGCTGCCTTCCCACAAGGAGGGGTGGGGTTAGAGAAGGTCCACCCTAAAAATGTCACACCTCACCGTACCTCACAGATTTCCGTTTCCGGTGGTAAGGCCCTTTGGAGAACGGAGCTAACACATTAAAAACCTTCCACGAAAGGGTCGTTTGCGACCGGCCTCAAGCAGTTGTCCCTTGGGCTCTGCGGTCACGCTTCCAGGTCGTTAAGACCAACACTAATCGGATTTCCTTTTCAGGTTCCTCAAGAAATACCTTTCCACGGTGTGGGCAACCGGGAAGTGATATCAGCCCTCATACCCGTAACAGCACACGAGACCAAGCTGGTCACATTCAAATCCCTCCTAATGTCTCTTATCTCCATGACTAACCCTCCTCACGTCTCTTTATCACCTCGCACCGCTAGGGCAAACGATTCGAGTACGCGGAACGCTATTCCTGGTCTCCTGAAACCACGCTCTAAACTACACGTAGGAGCTTTTAACGTCCGAACTCTGTGCCAAATAGGATAACATGCTTCCTTAGCTAAGACTTTAGAATCACGTGCCATCGACGTGTGCTGCGTCTCCGAAACGCGCATACAGGATCCGAGTAGCGTCATTCATCTGACCTCACCATGCCAAAATAAAGAACCGACTCGATTCACACTTCGTGTATCTGGAAGCCCTGATTCTGCTTCCCGTGGCCCCGCCGGCGTAGGTATAGCATTGAGTCCTAGGGCAGTACTAGCTCTCTTAGAGTGGATCCCAGTAGACAGTCATTTGTGCGCTGTCCGACTGAACGGAACAGTAAGGACTCGGAAATATAGGGACACTCGTCGTTGCCTCTTCGTTGTCTCTGCCTACTCTCCCACTGACTGCAGCTCAGATGATGTAAAAGATGAGTTTTACAGAAAGCTCTCCGACCTCTTAACAGCTAGGTGCTGTAGTAATAGTGGCCGGTGACTTTAATGCTCAAGTAGGTAAACTAAGCGATAGGGAAAGACACCTGGGTGGATCTTAGTGTCGTGGCTCAAAGAACAGATAATGGCGACTGTCTGTTGCAGCTATGCTGAGAAAACCGCCTCTTTCTTGCAAATACTAACTTTAGGCATAAGGAAAAACATCTTTTAACATGGCGACACCCTAATTCGTCCCAAATAGATCACATCGCTATTAGCCACCGATGAAGGGGCTCGATAGAAGACTGTCGCTCATTCTGGAGCACATGCTTAGATTCAGACCATGCTTTAGTACGAGCGCGTATTTGTCTGCGTCTTACTGGACGTAGGAAAGACGCTGCAAGTAAACCTCTTAGGGGCCTACTTAATGATATTCAAGCTAAGAGTATATTTCAGGAACAACTAGGAAAACAGTTAGGCAGCCATGTATGTGATGCCCACCCCGAAGCAGCATGGAATGATATCCGAAAAGCTGTGGAAACAGCAGTGATATCTGCTAGTACGGTAACCCGTAAGGTTAGGGAGGAACACTGGTTCTCAGCAGCATCTACCGCACTGATAAATGCTCGGAAACTCATTCCACCTGGCTCTGAACATAACGAAGGGCAGAATCAGCTTAAGCGCAAGCTGACAAGAAGCCTACGCAGTGATCGTGAACAGTGGTGGGTAGCGAAAGCAAGAGATGGGAAAGGTAGCGGCAATAGGTAACAGCAGACAATTGTTCAGACTTGTTAAGGAAACCGGTATTAGGAACCCAACTGTTAGCAAAACTATCTCAGAAAAAGACGGACATATTACTTATTCTCAATCCAGGAGATTGGATTGATGGGCAGTTCAACTGGCCTTCAGCCACACTTCGATTTCCCACGATCTCCAGTCAACCTGAATGGCAAGTTAATATAAGTCCTCCAACTCTTTACGAAGTTGAAAGAGCTGTAGAAAACCAGAAGCGAGGGAGAGCAACAGGCCCTGACAGGTTTACTCCTGAGATTTTTAAGGATGGTGGTCCAGTATTAGCAGTGAAATTAACTGAGGAACTGGACGTAATCCCATCTGACTGGTCTCAATCACTGATTGTGCCAGTTTTTAAGAAAGGACAAAAGTCCTCTTGTGACAATCACAGAGGAATCAGTTTGACTAACACAGTGTCTAAAATATTAGCTTCAATAATACTTCGACGCCTAACTAAACCTCACGAAGAGCAGACTAGAAAAAACCAGACTGGTTTTCGACCTGGACGTGGTTGTATAGACAAGACACTGACACCACGTCAGGTCCTAGAACATAGACACACATTCAGACGACCTACAATAGTAGTATTTCTCAACCTTAAGGTGGCATATGACTCTGTTGATCGTGAGGTTCTGTGACAGTGCTTGTCACTGAAAGGAGAACCGAAGAAGTACATTAACCTTGTAAAGGCTCTCTACTCGAACACAACTGGTCGAGTGAGAGCTTATGGCGAACTGTCATCGGAATTGATTACCTCCAGTAGTGTTCGTCATGACTGTCCACTCTCTCTATTCTTATTTGACTTTGTCGTTGACGTGCTTTCAGAGACAATATTTTCCTCATCTAAATTTCCAGGGGTTGAACTTCTATCGGGAGGTTCGCTTGTTGACTTTGAATATGCTGATGACATAGTTTTATTTGGCGAAGACGCTAACCACTCTAAGCAACAATGCAAGCATGTTCGGCATGCGATTCTCCCCCTCGAAATGCAAAATGTTACTTCATGATTGGGTTGCACTGACACCCGAACTAGTGATAGGGAGTTTTTTTTATTTTTTTATTTATTTCAACACATAGATAATGGTACAAAGAGGCACCAAATACATGTGCGCCACACAAATTTCATTCGATATGTGTGTGAGGGCTGTGATACTGCCCGGGTGCCCAAACCGAAGCAGGTGGTTTTCTTAGGGGGCCACGCCCCGAGCCTTCGACCTGAAGGTCTGATCCACAAGGCAGTGGAGCATCGTAAGGAGATGCAGTCCCATGGAAGCCGGTGACCAACAATTGGTTCATACGCCATTTGTTCCCGCAGGATACTGGAGCCCATGTGCACCATTGGTTTGGAATACGGTTAAAGCGCCGGACATTCGCTTTTCGTCCTCTCATTTTTGTAAACAACACCCCCGCCACGAGAAGGCAGTGAGTAGGACTTCCCTGGAAGAGGCTATATACGCGTGGCCATGTGAGAGCATTTCGAGAGGGAGAGCGGACTCTCCCCACTCTCGGCCGTACCAGGGCATTTGGGGGCATTTAGGGAGTGAAGTAGTTGAGTGTGTCGACCGCTTCACTTATCTTGGAAGTCTCATCAGCCCTTGTGGTCTGGTGTGTGACGAAATCTCAGCACGGATACAGAAGGCTCGACTAGCTTTTGCCAACTTGCGTCATTTATGGCGTAGGCGAGATATCCGTCTACCAACCAAAGGACGTGTTTACTGCGCAGCAGTTCGTTCCGTCCTACTTTATGGCTGTGAAACATGGCCGGTAAGAGTAGAGGATATTCGTAGGTTACTAGTATTTGATCATAGGTGTCTTCGAAGTATTGCTCGTATATCCTGGGACCACCGAGTAAGTAACGCAGCTGTTAGGAAACGGGTACTAGGTAAGGATGGCAAATCAATTGATGAAGTAGTGAAACTTCATCAGTTGAGATGGCTGGGACACGTGTTACGTATGCCCAACCACCGACTACCTCGACGTGCTATATTCAGTGGTATAGGAGTAGGTTGGAAGAAAGCTAGGGGCGGCCAGACCAAAACATGGCACAAATCCATGAAGTCACTGACAAGTGGACTGAGTCATGTTGGTAGGTATAGACTACCTGGTTGGGGACCGCGAGATGATAGCAACCGATGGTTAGAGACCCTGAATGACATGGCTCAAAATCGTTTGCAATGGCGCAGGTGCATCCACTCTCTATGTTCTCCCAAATTCTAATTATCTGAATTCTTCATGCCCCTTTTTTTTCCTCTTTCCAAATTTATTTCACTGGATTATACTCGTTAAATAACATCTCCAAACCCTAATCTGCCCGATCACTGCTTATACTCTTGCTACCTCTACCACTACGGGATTTGAATCGACCACTGCATCTCTGTGCTAATGTGGTATGGCAACTCGAACTGATGTACGTACGTACTAAGTTCTACGTTGTTACTGACTGACAACTTGCGTCATTTATGGCGTAGCCGAGATATCTGTTTATCAAACGAAGGACCGGTTTACTGCGCAGCAGTTTGTTTCGTCCTACTTTATGACAGTGAAACATGGCCGGTAAGAGTAGAGGATATTCGTAGGTTACTAGTTTTTAATCATAGGTGTCTTCGAAACATTGCTCGTACATCCTGGGACCATCGAATAAGTAACGCAGTTGTTAGGAAACGGGTACTAGGTAAGGATGGCAAATCAATTGACGAATTAGTGAAACTTTATCAGTTGAGATGGCTGGGACACGTGTTACGTATACCCAACGACCGACTGCCTCGACGTGCGATGTTCAGTGGTATAGGAATAGGTTGGAAGAAAGCCAGGAGTGGCCAGACCAAAACGTGGCACAAATCCATGAAGTCACTGACAAGTGGACTGAGCCATGTTGGTAGGTGTAGAATACCTGGTTGGGATCCGCGAGACAACAACAACAACCGATGGTTAGAGACCTCGAATGACATGGCTCAAAATCGTTTGCAATGGCGCAGGTGCATACACTCTTTGTGTTCTCCCAAATTTTGATCTCCTTATTCCCGCTTGTCTATTTTTTTTCTCTTTCCAAATTTATTTCACTGGATTATACTCCTTGAATAACATCTTCAAACCTAATCTTTCTGATTACTGCTTATACTCTTACCGCCACTACCACTACGGGATTTGAATCGGCAATTGTATTTCTGTGCTTATGTGCTCTGACAACTCGAACTGATGTACGTACGTACGAAGTTCTACGTTGTTACTGGCTGATTGACTGACTGAACATTCTCAGATAATTTGAACTCAGTCCTTCTCAACAAGATGAGAAAGATTAAAAGGATAATGATCACTTTCTATGGACAAGAAACTATATACACAAAGCACAGCGTAATGAAAAAAAATTCCCTCAGAAGAGAGGCATGTATGTATGTGAGAACCCACTTATATACGAACTTGTTCGTATTCACTTTTATCGTATGTGTCCTTTCTTTTTCAATTTACCGGCTGGTGTACGTAGAATACATAAACATCACCAACTTAACAAGTATTTAGTTTTAGTATGGGGGATCATGAATTAATCTTAATTGGGCAATTTATTGGGAACCTGGGAGCAATAAACAGAGGGTTCGTTCCAGTATGAAACTTGGGAGTGAGCATCCATGATCTTGCATCTGAGAAATAAACCCAAGACTTTCGGTCTGGCCTGCGAACTACTAACCTGAATCCACACTTCTGAGAAGTCCCATACTAGGACAAAACTGCTGTCCAGTGCTTTCAGGTATTCAATGGTGGTCTATCTAAGACCAGTTCGTGATTTAGACTTTGTAAATACTCATAGTTATTTTTCATCGCTTTCCGTCATTGTAAACTTAGTAAGTTGTTAAATTTAAACTGAGCTGAGCTGAGGTTTCTGATTATCTCTCATGTATGTTGAAACTATTTTCTGTGTAAATATCAATACTGACTACATTTAAGTTACCGATGCTTATTCGAAGTGGTATTTTTATTGCCTCCCTGGCTATGTTATTAACTAACAGTCACTTCAAAGAACACGTAAATATAAATCCAGGAAATCATTGATTGTTTGTCTGATCTATTTTGGTAGACGCGGATCACCTGATCGAGGTTTACACGGTAACAGCAATCTTTGTCGAAGACATTGGTTGACGTGACTAAAAATCGTTCTCACGAACTTGCCGAATTGTACGCCCTGGCTCCGCAGGAACAGTTGAACCGGTTAATACACATGGATGTGGCAAATTCAGGCAACCTGTCTTTATTCCCATTTACTTTGCTATTAATCATATCAATTTCATCTCGTACTAGTACGGTATGGAGACGTAGTCAACACACATCTATGCTAGGATCGACGTTAATGACTAACCAACTGACTGACTACGTATTATAGGATTACCCGTATTTTGATGATCTTTTAGTTGGTTTCAAGAAGTATGACATAATGTGTTCGCATAAGCTACTATCATTTATATTCTTCTGACACTGTACTTATAGATAAACAAGCTGCTACTGTAGTGAACGAGAACACCAGTGAGTACAACCGAATTACAGAATCTCACAGTAAAATCTAAGAATCATACAGCAAATTCTTCATTTACGTACGAAAATATCAATCAGTTGTCTCATACTTTGCTGTTTCTCTATTTCCACACCAATCACTGTATGTTCTCGTTCTCCTTTCTTTGATCTTCTTAACCTTCTACCGCCAGACATTTCACTTTCGATTGATGATACACACGATTTATATTTGTCGACATCTTTAACACATGACACTACTAATAATTAAACAAACAAATATTTTTAAAAATGATTTACATCGTTTCCCCATCTATTTTTAATTACTTTTCCAGAATCTATTCGAGAATCCAAACGCAATGGTAACTCTGTCGTGCCACCTGTGATGTCTAAGTCCGTTTCTGGTGATGCGTTACATCTGCGCCACCAGAAGAAACCAGTGCTCCCCTCGAAACCCCTCTCACCGCCCTCTTATCCAACCAGAATCCAGGTTAGTATTTGATTTGTTTGGACATTTTTAAAGTTTGTTTTTACACTATTAATATATCAGGCTGTGTTGCTCTTTTATATATAGCTGTAGTATGATCATTTGTAACATGAACCGCTACGTAGTTCTTGTTATTATTCTCTGTGTTAGAGTATTATTATCTTTCGTATAAAGAACGGACGGGACTTACACACTTTTAGTACACATTTATTTTCATTTCTGAAGTTGAGTCTTACTTTATTTTGTTATAAATACTATCATTGTCCGTCTGTATCCTTTCGTCCTTATCATAATCCCTTATGCTTGAAGATTAGTTAAATGCTGACCGTTAGTCAAACGTCGGAGACTTGATGCTTCCCGAAAACTGTACAAACATACTCCCCTAAACCACTTACATAGACCACCACTCTTAATTGGGCACAGTAAACTATCGTCATAAGCTATTAATTCCAATAATGTGTACTAATATTTTCCTTCTGAATGCCTACCGTTATGTCGTTTTGATATCGTCAAAAATCCATCCATCCATGATTATACACTTTTGTAGAGAAGCATTCAGCTGAGCCTAAAACTTTAAATGAATTCTGAGCGTTTCATTTTCAGCGTGAACCTGGAACATGTTTTATTTGTGCAGTAATATTACGATGTTGTAATAACATTTGTCGATAGCTTTATTGGACGTGAATTACTACTCTTTTTCTCAAGTTATTTATTGTTTTATTATCAAATTGTCTCAGTTATCTACAATTTAACTCGAAGTATTCATCTCATTCGTGAAGCATATGCTAAATACTTTATATAATTAAATCTGTCTAAATCGGCTATACGTTTTATCTTTCCGTTTAATGTTTTTGTATAATTATATGGTTGATATTTCATTCATTTTGAAGGAACCAGAAACAGCTATTTCCAGTCTTCCTCCGTTACCTCAGTCTTCATCTGAGTCAGAAAGTGTTACTCAAGTAGCTGAAGATATCTCTATTAAAAAAGTGCCTTGCAGTGACTCTACTCCATCTCCTTCATCTCAAGTTAATGATGTAAAGAATGAAACTTCGTCCATTGTTGCACAAATAGGTCCAATTAAGGCTGAGACACGTGGTTCAGGTGAAGGTGCTATTTTATCTGAAAATGAAGCAGCAATTTATCGTGCAAAACTTTTTAAACAACGTCGCTTAGCAAAAGAGCGAATGGAAGAAGAAAAAAGGTCAGTATATATATACGTTCTATGGTACTGATAAATGTTATATCGGGTTATGCTTGAACAGTAGCAATAATAATAAGCTATGGATTGGAATATACAAAATGAGGAAATAGCAGCAAGAAATGTACATGAGGGACTTTCTGAAAAAAAACTCACTTTGACCTTAAATATGCGAACATTTAGTAATCGTCCCAAGCCTTAACACCAGTTGTAGAAATAGTTTATTTTTAATGTTTAGTAGAAGTCCACATGCGCGGAGAAAGCTAGAACACAGGGAGATGGGTGAGTGTGTGTGTTCTTATTATTTTATTTAGTTACTTACACCTGTTACTCCCAATGGAGCACAGGCCGCCGACCATCATTCTCCAATTCACTCTGTCCTGGGCATTCCTTTCTAGTTCTATCCAATTGTTGTTCATTCTTCTCATGTCTGTCTCCATTTCTCGGTGTCATGTGTTCTTTGGTCTTCCTCTCCACCTTTGGTTTTGAGGGTTCCAAGTGAGGGCTTGTCTCGTGACGCAGTTGGGTGCTTTTCTCAATGCGTGTCCTATCCACTTCCAGCGCTTCTTCCTGATTTCTCCTCGGCTGGGATCTGCTTTGTTCTCTCCCACAGTAGTTTGTTACTGATAGTGTCTGGCCAACGGATCCGAAGTATTTGGTGTAGACAACTGTTAATAAGGACTTCTGGATGATGACTTTCGTAGTTCTTCATTTTTCCGCCTCATATAGTAGAACCGTCTTGACATTTGTATTGAAAATTCTGACTTTTGTGTTGGTTGACAGACAGTTGTTTTGAATTCCAGATGTTCTCCAGTTGTAAATATGCTGCTATTGCTTTTCCGATCCCCGCGCCTTCACATCTGCATCAGATCCACTGTGTTCATCAATGATGCTGCCCAAATATGTAAAGGTTTTTACATCTTCCAAATCTTCTCCGTCAATTGTGATTGGATTGGTGCATGCTATTTTGTATCGGAGAATCTCTTCTTTTCGTGTATGTTGAGACCTAGTGCTGCTGAGGCTGCTACTACACTAGTCGTCTTCTGCATTTGTTGTTGCGTGTGCGATAGAAAAGCCAGATCGTCTGCGAAGTCGGGGTCGTCCAACTGCATCCTAGATGTCCACTATATCCCATGTTCCACTTCAGATGTTGACGTCTTCATGATCCAGTCGATCACCAGGAGAAAGAGAAAGGGTGAGAGTAAGCAACCTTGCCTGACACCGGTCTTTATTTCGAACAAGTTTGTCAACTGTCCTCCATGCACAATTTTTCAGTTTAATCCATCATAGGAATTGTGTATGATATTGACCATCTTTTGAGACACTCCGTAGTGTCGAAGAAGCTTCATAGTGTCGTTCTGTCCACCCTATCAAATGCTTTTTCGTAGTCAACGAAGTCGATGTAGAGTGACGAATTCGATTCAATTGATTGTTCCACAATGATCCGTAGAGTTGCGATTCGGTCTGTACACGATCTATTCTTACGGAATCCTGCCTGTTTGTCTCGAAGTTGGGCGTCTACGGAGTGCTTCATCCTGTTTAACAATACCCTTTTAAAGACTTTTCCTGGTACTGAGAGAAAAGTGATGTCCCCGTAGTTATCACACTTGCCGAGATCTTCTTTCTTTGGTATTTTGACCAGAAGTCTTACACTTAGTTTTTATGTTAATTTAGGGATTCGTTAAAATAAATAATTCACCTGCATATTCAAACAAGTTTTCGTATACAAAAATATGTAACGTCAATTAACTATTGATCGATAGTAATCCCTTTATGAGCTCATTAACTCTATCTGAATATTTTCTACATCATCATACACATGTATTGATCCTTATTCACACTCTTATGTATAAATATGTCAATATCTGTAATAATGTTGAATTTCAAATAATTTAGGATGTAAGCAGCTGATGAGAACCTAACGAAATAAAATGAATTCATATTATTCTGCACCAATCTTTGTTCTTGCTCTATTTAATCCCTTTATCCTTTTATTATTTTAGATTACTCGTGTTTGAACTAGTAATGTACTAGTTGAACATAGAGTATTCCAAATTCATGAGACCTCAGTTCCTCTTACACTTTATACAATACAATAGGATAGACTTAAGTGATAATTGTCGAGAAAGATTACATTCACCAAAAAAGGTTTAAACAATATACATGTATGCTACTGAGAGTTTTTATGTAGTAAATGGTTTTATGTCTGTACATTAATTATCCGATGAACAAAAAACCAACTCGTTCATATAGCACAATTCACCTTTAAGCATTGTTCACTATTATTTCTTAATTTATTTGTTTAATATGATTTAGAAATTATATATATTTTTAGACGATTGGAAGAGGAAAGTCGTAATCGACAAACCCAACAAGAGCAAGCTGGTTTAGCTGCCGAAGCTGAAGAAGCTCGTTTAAAAGAAGAACAGGACGCTCGTTTGGCTGAAGAAGCTCGTTTAAGGGAGGAGCAAGCTCTTCATCAGGCTGAAGAAGCTCAACGTGCAAAAGAAGCGGAAGAAGCCGCCAGGGTAATTATTATTTCTCTTTATCCTACCATTTCTCTATGAAGATAAATAAGAGTATTTCATGTTCTATGATTATCTATTTACTCTTAGCATTAATTTCAATCAAGATTTTCATCTTGAATTACAATGTTAAATAGTTCCAGTTTGCATTTAATTATTAAGCACAAGTTCCAGAATTTTTAGTGTGTCATATAGTCTCTAATGTGTGAAGTAAACTAAAAATCAGGTTGTACACATTTATGTAGGTAAGAGCTTCCAGTTCTCGTATAAATATCTTGATTGATTTACAAATAACATGTATTATATTTCAAAGATGTAATTGTTTGACTTTATTCAGTGTAAACTTAATGTAATTTAGTGAAATATTGGTTTTTGTAACATAATAAAATAGCTTTTAATTCTATTGGTTTTCGCCATATCGCTTTGTATTTTGTACACGAAGAATGTACTTTAATATAACATAAATAATCTTTTAAGTACTTGTTTAATTATGACTTTCTTGGATTAGTTTTCAGTGTGAAAGCATTAAATGTGATTTCGATGGTTACTACTTTAATGTGTAATAGTATTCTCATTCTTTTGTACTATAATTATTTTAGCTTCAAGCAGAAGAAGCAGAGCGCCTTGCGAAATTGCAACGTAGTGAAGAAGAAAGAGTTTTACGCAAGAAAAAGTTGGACAGTATTATGTCTCGTGTCAAAAGACCAGTGAAGTTAACATCTGAGGCAACTAGTGAATCTGGGTCTACAACCAATCTTCAATCAACGGATACCACACAATCATCTTTAGTGCCTGATACTACTTGTGCTTCGCCTGATAGAATCGTTAACCAAGAACCAACTATAGGTGTTGAAGCACCTAAAGTGGGGATCAATCCATCAGAGATTTATGAAACTTCTAATGGCAGAGTCATTTTTACTGTTGATGGTGAAAGGGTGAATGAATCTTCGGTAGGTTTATATTTCAAATAGATTTATATGACTTACGGTGGCTCACGAGTTTAGTTCTATGGCTAGAGAAACGTGAGTTTGAACGATACTGCACCTACAGAGTTTTGCGCTTCTACAAAAACATCAGTTTGGTTGCTAATTGTTATCAAATTTAAACGTTTTTGCGACCCACTCTTGTACATTTACAGTGCGACATTTATTCTCCGCTGATGCTTGCTAACCAACATGAATATTTTAGACTATTGGTATCGTATTTCCTTTTCCACGTAAACAGATCACTGATTCGGAAGCCACTTATTAATTAGTATTTAAACTAATAATGCTAAATAGAGGTCTACTTGAAGATTTGGATTACCTGTACCTTTCATCTAGATATTTTATAAAGTTATCTGCATTCTGTTCGTTTTAACACGTCATTATGTCTATTAATCACATAACCTATTCAGAAGCGTTTATGAAAAGCTTACGACCTTTCTCTGTACAAGTCACAAGATGTACAATCAGAGACATCGCGTGGCTGGCATTATGCATTGAGAAAATGAACATTATCCAGGTGTCGATTCCTGAACTGCTAACATCTAACTGGCGATTACTCAACATTTATCACTAGAATCCATCAAGAAATAAGAAAACGAAACTTGTTGAAATACTTTGTGCTGAGAATTCTAGATTGTACCAAAAATATATTGAATAAAGCCATTAATAATAATAAATAATAATAATTCAGCTGAATCCTAATACTTAAATCTTGATTGATATTTCTTTATAGAGAATATCCTCAATAAATTTGAAGGAATAAAACTAATCGTTATACACATTTTGTGTTATTTGATTACAGTCTTCACTTAATGACGAATCTGTCAACCAGTCATCTTTTTCACACACAATTACTGAAAACGATTCGAAAAATAATGTAAATAACACTTTTGAAGATCTCGTCTCCAGTACTACTATTACTACTACCATCAATGGAAAGTCGGATAATGATAACAATACACCATTAAATAATGTGAATGACGCAAAAGCAACAACACAAGTGACAAGCGATTCGGATTTGACAATGATAAGGAATAGTTCAAGTGCTAGTCATAGAACACCACAATTCAAATCTGCGTTATTGCAATCTATGCTAGGCGCAGGTCGTTTATCTGCACATGCTAAAGATGCTGTTGCTGGATTAAGGTGAATTACTATTTTTCTTCTGAAAAAAGGATCGTATATTTCCAATATTCATTCTGGATTCATATTTTACCCTTTCATATATATATCATCAGAAAGCGTTATGTTTACTCTAATAAAGGGTTACTCAAAAAGGTGTACATCAATAACGGTGATTTAAGAGTACAATAAAATAATACCACCGACATATTAAGTGGATAAACATAATCAAGAGTAATTGTCAAAATAGCAATAATGTAGCAGTAATGTAGAGTTACTGTCTTCAATTTTTTTATAAAATGATTTGATATGTATAGATATGCGAATTCAGATTGTGTGTACCATTCAGTTCACTTAAATAGTCTATTATCTATTTTAGTGGACCTGAATCTAATTCCAGTTATATCGTATGATTCACTGTTATCAAAATATACATATCGTCAATCCTTGTATATTATAATCGACTTAATTCGCGTTAGTGAGTGAATGAAAATAGAGTTTAAATACGTATTTATTCATACAATCGTTGACCTGAACAGACAATCGATCAGAGAAACGAAGCGAAGAAAATGAAGCGAAATGGTGCGCGGTGGAGGTGTGTGAACCAACACGATTTAACCAAGCATGAATCGATATTTATAGTCAGATAAAAATAAGTTACAGACGTGTGATGAGTAAGATAGGAAATTCACACACATATGCTTACATAAAAACAATCAAAGCGAATAGTTAACAAAGTTAAAATGTGACTCAAGAAGAATGAATAAATTGACCTATTCGGAAGATAGAATAAGCTGTGTAGACTTGCATATCACTACACTGTCTTTCTCTTATCTTTTCTGATCAGTTTAATGTGTGTCACTACCTCCTTGTACTTATATCTTGCGTGCTCTTACCGGTTCCCTGCAAATCATAACATCATTGTACTACGCCTTACGATATCTTGTTCGATTCATTGTTCACTGAAGCCGGTTTACTTCTCATAAAGCATTCTACCAAATTACGTCACTTGTTGAGAGCTAATTTCCTCTATATCCAACTCCAATAAATGATATCCCGTTAACTGAGTGTTTAAGGTAGGCTAACTCTCCTAGTAGAATTATGGATTCACTCGAGATTATTCAGAAGCCTGAACATCAGTTGTAGAGATATTTTATTGTTAAAGATAAATAAAATCCACAAGCGCACAGCGAGCAAGCACACTGTGAACCAAAGAGAGTGTGTGTGTGAGAGTTAAAAATTCATATATATTTTTGAGTGTCAATCAAGTGTGGATAATTTATTGATTATCTGTTTGTTACAACCAATAGGAGAATAGATTAAGGTTGATGTGCAGACAAGCGCTCAATCATACACACATACAAATTAACATAGTGAATGAAGTGTCTGAATTACAATGATTAGACAAATGATACAATAGTTGAATGGGCTTGCTACACACTTACAAAATGGACATTCATGGTTTACTGTGTGGTGGAATATCTTCGGAATAATTTTTAATGCACCGCATGTTACTCGTCCTGACAACCGTTATAAATTTCAGAAGACAGTACAAAGTGTTGACTACAGTTTATCATTGTACAGCACAGATCACATGACCACAACCACACAAAGCGAGTCCGAATAGAAATGGAGATGTGAGAAAATACCAGCAAACGAATGAATTAATTGGGTTTTAGAAGCACATACATTCAATAAAAAGTCGTAAGTAGAGCAGATACTTACTTCACTAAGCAAAATATGTTGGCTATTGTAGTAAGCGTTAACTGAATGCATCTAAACGCTTGAATCAAATTATCCATACATAATAAGTCTCCCTTTTTGATGGTCAACCATGAAGTAACAATATCCTGTCCTCACTTTCGTCCTTTCATTCTTTAATGATTATTCAAACGTGTGAATTTCTTATGGGTAACTAAAACTTGTAGACATATTTATCCAAGTTCTATGTTGCCTATGATTAACCTGATTGAAATAATTTACAATATTTGTTCATCTCCTCAACTTTAATTTCTACCAATGAAATTTTTCTAGTTGCTGTTATGCTCTGCTTATTGTTGCTATTATATTTTAATTAATTATAGATTTTATTAGTTTAAACTAATTTTATATTATTTTCAATTGTCAGACGTAATTCTTCTCAAATACAAAATGATCAAAGTACAAATGATAATTGGTCTCAACATCATGAACATAGTGATTCTACTGTGTCTAGTTTCTACTCAGTTAATAGTACACTTATTCAGGACTCTGGTGATTCTGTAAATATAAACAATAGTTCTTCAAGTAAACACATATTATTGTGTTTTATATCTGTATTTTATAGATTTCATCTAAATTATCTAAAATTTATTGAATATGATTTATGAATTAGTTGTTACATAATAATAAGGACAATACTCTGTAATACTTAAAGTAGTTGTTGGACGTAGTTGACAGGACACCCAGCTTGACTTAGATTTTTCCCATTTGACACTCATCAGCATGGTGTACTTGTAACCTAGAGGGAATTGTTACTCTCTGGCGAATTCGATACTGTATCGAGTTACTACATTTTTCATTACTTAATAATCAATAACTTGTAAATAAATCTCAGCACTACATGAGATCCTTTTGGCCTGAATAGCTCAGTAGTGACGTCTGACTATGAAGCTGAGGAGCATGGGATCGGAACTTCCAGAGAGCATTAGTTGCCTCGAGATTACAGGTACACTGTGCTGACGAGTACCAAATAGGACGAAACCCATGTCATGCAGGGTTCACTGTCGACTATCCCCAAACACTATCTTACCTCTCAACATAATGCAAACGTTGTTGTGACACTTAGACCAGTTATTTGCTTATTTAAACGCATAAACATTGGTACAAGAGGGCACCAAATACATATGCATCACACAAATCACTTGATTTTTGTGAGGGCTAGAATACTGCCGGGGCGCCCAAACTGAAGCACGTGGTTTTCTTAGGGAGCCACTCCCCGTGCTCTTGACCTGGAGGTCTTATCCACATGGTAATGGAGTGACGTTAGATGCAGTCCCATAGTAACCGATGACCAACAATATGTTCATACGCCATTTGTTCCTTTAGGATACTGGAACCCATGTACACCATTAGTTTGAAATTAGGATTTTCCAACTCCTTCAGATGTTTCCCGTACCTACTAACCCGGGTAAAGCACCAGACATTCTCTTTTCGTCCTCTCAATCTCCTAAACAACACCGCCACGAGAAAGCAGTGAGTAGGACTTTCCTGACAGTGGCTGTATACGCGTAGCCATGTGGGAACATTTGGAGAGGTAGAGTGGACTCTCCACACCCTAGATCACACCAGGGCATTTGGGGATTAGTAACCGCGGTGCGGTCGATATAATTCGACTAGCACCAAGGTGGGTTTGACATACTTGATATTGATCACTATTCAATGATCAATCAATTTGTAAAGCTCCGCAACATCGTGTTTCTATGACTTCAGTGCATTATAAGAACATATTTTATGTAATGTGTTTCTTAGTAGTCCACAGTGCATTTTATTTATAGTGGATTATCTGTCAATAAATAGTTAATAAAAATCTTTCCATTTTCATACTTGTTTATACTGATGAGTAAGATGTATCCATGATCACGCGAAAATTCATTCATATGCTCTGTCCGAAGTTCAAATACGTTGTCCAGTGATGGACAGGTATTATTACGAACTGGTGCGACTATGAGTGATTAAATATGAATCACATAAATATGTATATATTTCAGGACAAAATTGTTTAATTTTGTAATTTATCTGTTCTTCATCTCTGTCATTCCAGCGTTTTTGTTTACCATCTTTGTATTCCACGTGTTTCCGTCATAGAATTTAAATTGTATTTGTGAATTAACCGCTTCCCTGAGAAAGTCCTTTTATTCCGTACAATTTAAATTTGCACTCTATTATACACCAAACTTCTACAATAATGACTTGATTTTTCGAATTTATTTTGTTATCTTATGTTTTCTAAGGATCATTTGCTAACCATGGATATGTACAGACGAGTTGTACAAGTAGTACTGCCCTTTAGTAGAGATAATGAAAGTCCTCTGATCAGAAACAAATCTTATTCCGGGTATTTTAATAAAGTTTTATCCCAACTGCATTAACTTTGGGGTACATCAATGTACATCTTGTTAACACATAATATAAATAGTAGAATAAAGATAATTGAGGTGAACAATCTGTCCTTAGCATATTCATTCATGTATGAAGTTAATTTAAGCCCCCAAATGCCCTGGTACGACCGAGAGTGGAGAGAGCCCGCTCTCCCTCTCGAAATGCTCACACATGGCCACGCGTATATAGCCTCTGACAGGGAAGTCCTACTCACTGCCTTCTTGTGGCATTACTGTTGTTTACGAAAATGAGAGTACAAAAAGCAAATGCCCGACACTTTAACCGGATTCCAAACCAATGGTGCACATGGGCTCCAGTATACTGCGAGAACAAATGATGTATGAACCAATTGTTGGTCACCGGCTTCCATGGGACTGCATTCGCTCACGATGCTCCACTGCCTTATGGATCAGACCTTTAGGTCGAAGGCTCGGGTAGTGGCCCCCTAAGAAAATCACCTGCTTCGGTTTGGTCACCCGGGCAGTATCACAGCCCTCACACATATAGAATGAGATTTGTGTGCCGCATATGTATTTGGTGCCTCCTTGTACTAATATCTATGCGGTAAAATAAATAAATAAATAAATAAAGGTTTGTTCGAACCAAACAACTACATTCGTCAGTCAGTTAGTAACAACGTAGAAACTTCGTACGTACGTACATCAGTTCGAGTTGCCATACAGAGATGCAGTTGTCGATTCAAATCCCGTAGTTGTGGAAGTAGTAAAATTATATGCAGTAGTCGGAAAAATTAAGGCTTGAAGATGTTATTCAAGGAGTATAATCCAGTGAAATAAATTTGGAAACAGAAAGGAACACGAAGAGTCCAGAAGATCAGAATTTGAGAGAACACAAGGAGTGATGCACCTGCGCCATTGCAAACGATTTTAAGCCATGTTATTCAAGGTCTTCAACCATCGGCTTCTATCATCTCGCATCGTGCATTAAACATTCCTTATACATTTCTATCGATAAAAATAGTTATTGTATTGCATCCTGGAATTACTTGTTTCCTATTGCCGGTCACCAAATTATTTAAATATTTTGCTATCGAAAGTAGTCAAGAATACTATTTTGGTTTTTTATACACTATCTATTTTATCTTCAGTTATGCATTCTGTGCGGGACACATCTAGGCATTATCAACATGATCTACCTCACCTTAATGGATCAAAGTAAGATGAAAGTTGTTTGGTTGTTTTTTTTTGCGTGATACCAGTTACTTAATGTCACTATTTCATTCATAGTAAATTTTAGTGGTAAGGGTCCTTCTTGTGCATAGCTCACTATAAATCTTAGTTAATTGCTGCCAGATTACCCCAATTACCAATAGTTCAGTTTGTTACAAGAATCGAATTTCATTTGAGATTTATTCTCTCCTGTGTTCTGATCTATTTTACTAAAATTTAACTCAGTTACCAAGCAGAGGCTTTCGGTCACAGTGTATTTGTATCTGATTCACTCGTGTTCTGTCGATTCCCTCTCATATGCTCTTTGAAAATGTATGTGTACGCTTCTGTATCAGGTTCTGCACTGACGTTTACTCGTTTCATTTACGGTTTATTCTTTTCTTTCTGAAACTGTTGTCTGGATGAGTAACTAATCACTTTTATGCATCTCCAAATGATTTTTTAATTACACATCTTTTTCAAACTTCCAACGATTAAAGCTTTTCTAGGGGATATTTTTGATGGGGTCTAGCAGCGAAATCTTGGGCTTAGAAATCATCAGCTGAGTCAGTCAGTCAGCTACAACGTAGGACCAGGAACACATATGCATCGGTCCAAGTTGCCAGCAAGATGAACACCGGATTCACAGGAGTAGTTAAGTCAGTGGTGGTAATATAATAAAGAAAGATTGCATATAAGGATATAGTACAGGAAGAAAGAATTAGTTCGTAGAAAAAAAGATATGGAGCGATTTTAATCTCTTAGTTTACGGGAAGATAGAAAATGTCTACACCTACGCCATTGTGATCGGTTCTGAGCAATGTCACCAAGAGTTCCCAACTATTGGTTACGATAGTCACACGGACCCCAACCAGGTTGTTTATTGTATCTTCAAAAATGTAACTAACTCATCTCTTAGCTCTTCCTCCACTATAACGGTTTGAGAATTATACATATTCAATATATATTCGGGATATAGTTGCTTGGTATTACTAGATACTGTGTAAATTCTGGTTATATTCTTTAGCCACGTCGAAAGATAACAGCAACATCTAAATTCCACAACGTGTCTTTCCTAGTTCCACCTATTCTAAAAACTGATCGTGCAAGAAGTACTAATGAGTTGGGACTAACTCAGATTGATTTAAATGAACATCATGAGTATAAATACATTTACAACGTCTTAAAAATAGGTTGAAAAGAACCACAAAATAATAAGGAATTAGCGTCTTTTGTCGGGGTAAAAATAGAGGATGGCTGTCGTGAGAAGATTCGGATTTTTCACCTATTTTAGATCGTCGTTCACTTCATACACTCAGTGAAGAAGAAATAAGTTACTATAGTCTATTTCTTACACAGTTATCACTCAACCGCATCAAACCCTCTACGCTATCAGTAGGACATTATTTTGACTGGCGAAGCGTACCTATTCTTGTTATTATAACACTCAAAGCAGTATTCATGAAGTTCTCATTCTCGTCCTGTCCTTAAGGTAGATTACTTCACATAGTAATCATAATACTTCATTTTTTTAGACTGAGTGACGTGATAATTTGTATCAGCACACAATTGTGTATTTAGTATAAATCCTCTCATAAAGATAAATTGTAAAAACCAATTATTTAGAATAAAATTATCTTCGACAATTCCATTTCTCAGTATGGGGTTGTGGAGATTATTAGGTTTTTGATTGAGATCATGAATCAATTGATGTTAGACCATTGGAAACCTAAAAGCTCACTATTGACTAGCTTCGTGAGGGGATTCTCGGAGTTCTAGTGAGAAGCCGTGACCAGTGGAGCTAATGCGTGTGCGGTAGGCAGGTGTCTACCTCAGTACATTGAAAGATGGTCGCGCAATTTCGTGGATTGATTGAGGTTAGACATTAACACCGTTGGATACTCGCTAAAGTGGTCTAGAGGTAAAGCGTTCACGCGCGAGACCGAAGGTCATGTATTTGAATCCCGCGAGCAGGATCGTGGATACGCACTGCTGAGGAGTACCACAGCAGGATGAAACGGCTGTCCAGGGTTTTCAGGTTTTCAACGGTCGTCTAACATCAATCAGTTCATGATCTCAATCAAAATTCCATTTCTCTGTGTCAGTGTAGTGAGGAAAAACTTGGTTAGAGCAAACAGATTTATTGTTTCTAGCAAAATCACATTTCATTTGTAAAATATATAAACAATACATTGAATACACTATTTCCCCATCTTCTTTGAACTGTTTCTTAGATACTCAATCGTTTTTCCATTCCTGTTTCTTCTCGGATTACTGTTTTTTTCTTTTCCTCATGTTCCTCTTCAGTCAGTAAAAATCCTACTACCATACATACTTCTTATATGTATCCGTATAAGTAGCACACACCACGATAGCTCTTTGAGCGCAGGAGTGAAGAGACATCCTCACTTTTCTGCATAATATCAAAATCTATACTTTCTACTTCGTGTTTGTTAACTGGTAACTTATAAGTAGGTGGATAAATGTAAATGGATAACTTCGGAAGCTATTCTCCTGTAAATCAGTTTATTTACTTTTTATATGTATTCACTTTAATAATTGATTCTTGATATGTTTTAGTTGTTCTGTAATTGAAAGTTTCCATTCGACTAATTTCCTGTTACTATATCTCTTCTACCATTCACAACTTACTATTTATTAATAATAAACATGTTATTAAGATTTTGCATGATATTTCATATCGATTCATTAATTTCATTGTTATAATAATATTGACTTTATTCAAGATTATGTGTTTAGTATAATATTGAGTTCTCAGTACATAGCTGTTTTCAACAATCGACCACTGGCAACACGGAATAATCCTAATAGGCACCAGTTTCTAATTCAAATAAGTTTTAATAAAGTGTTTAGTGTATTGTATTTGCCACCTATTAATTTTACCATTCTAGATAAAACATATTGCATATTATTTTCATTTCTAATGCATAGTGTTATGCAGAAGTCTAGTAATCCTGTATACTTGTGGTCGGAAGATCCTGATCATGAAGTTTCCAAACCCGATTCATTGTCTTCTGTTCCTCGTAAGTGACAGTAGATTGGTTTGCTCCAGTATTTTACAAGCTTAGTATCTCTGTTTAATCACAACTAATTTGTGTTTTGAAATGTTAGCGTAGTTTTTTTTAACAAACCTCTACAGTTTTGTTTATCTGCATACTCATCCTTCATTTTGTGGGTCACTGATTCCAGCTCCTTTTCATTAACATTAGTCTTAACATTCGCTTTTTCCCCGTATCCATCACAGATGTTTTGCTAGAAACGCATTACACAAATCTATTTTTAAAAAATAGCCATATCCTTCACGGTATCCGCTAGTTTGATAGACGGAGTGTCAGCTTAACTTTATCTGTGATTTGAATGAAGCAGGCAATCGGATGCATACTACATGCACTGTTTTCAACTCAATGAATGCACCTACTCTACTATCTGAATAAAACACTACTGTAGAGATAAGATTTTCTTCCTACCTGATAATGGACTAAGTGGTAAGTGACTTTCTGTCTTTTTTTACAACTCAGAATCTCGAATTGTTGCTGAATTGTCCTCATCGGTATGATGACGGAATATTAAAGATGCCACCTTTGTTTATTCAGATCTAAACAATATATGCTATGAACATCGATATGATTATTTCTTTAGTTTACATTTTAATAAATAACTAAAGCAGATATTGTATACTCAATTTTAAGGAGCCTCAAAAACTAGATCCAATTTTATATTCATCAACTGTCACGACTAATTACAAACACTCAACTTGATTGGTATTTCGAATAGTTTATCCAAATGGAACACAATAAAGTTGCTTATTTCAACTGAGACTACAGTAATCATCAAACATTCAGCAATCTTATACGACAAATTAAAACTTTACATTAGTTGCTGTTGTCAGCTTTTTATAAGTTTTAGGTGTAACTGCATCTGAATGTCTGGTTGAGTCACCATTCTATTTAGAGAATAAGAATGAAACTAAGTTATTTTAAAGATATCTGAACCGACGAGATGTTATGCCCATAGTGACTCAGTATTCTCAAGTATACCACAGAACGTTCAAAGTTCTTTTTGGTGAAGATCTGTAGGCGAACGACGCGACAAAGGAGCTTTAACCAACTCATTAGTACCGTTGAATGGTCCGTTTCATGGATCCAGTAATAATACACAAAAAAAGTACGGGCAAGTAACACCACACATTAAAGTGATTGTGAAATATCGTAGAAAAAGATTAATGCTTGACTACGTACATGGAATGGTACACATAGTTTAAATTCACATATTTAAATATGTTAAACTTTCGTAAAAATCTGGAATTGTAAGTAACATCCATATCTACATGAAATTATTAGGTCGTTTTATTGATGTACACGATTTCAATATTTGCCATTACATATACGAGTCACTCTTTCATCAATGTATATCTACTAAGTCACTTATTCATGTTGCATAAAATACATCAGTCAGTAATAATAACAAAATGTTGCGTTCAATTTTCCTTTATCTAATTCACTTCATTCAGAAACTGAGTTGTCGCTGAATATTTAATAATTTTTACTGTTCCATTCACTGATTAATAATTTATATTCATAAATTCAAATATATTTTTACATTTACCATCTTCTTTGTCTTTCTTTTCACAGTCGATACATCAACTCATTGAATTTTATTGCGACTAGAAAAATCACACATGTATTCGTGAAATATAAAAGTTTGTGAAACTTTTTAATTCAAATGCTTCCATGCTTCTACCTAACTAAATTGATCCATCTTACTGTGTATTATTCTAAGCTTTCCAAGTGATTAAATAACAAACATTGATTCCACTAAGTAGTTTTTGCTCTGTACTTTCTCTCTTTCTCATCCCATCCCCGTCTATCACTACATATATACATAAACATGAAATTTTATTCCACTTTTTATTTTAAAAAAGAAAATTAGTAAGAAGGACTCATTTGCACATTTTTTATCGCAGTTCCCTATTTAACATGTACATTGAGAGCTGAAGACTGTGCACACCGTGTGTATTGATTCAATTTATTTGTTATTATTTAGTTATGATGACAATAATAATAAAATACCTCTTCGAGTCTTTTTTTCATCGCTATTCTAGTTGTTAATTCTGGTTGATTATGTAATACCAATCAATCAACTAATCAGTCATAAAATTGTACAACTTATTTATATAGTTTTATGATTAATCCTATGATTCGTTTTCTCCTTGCCCATCAAAGTTTTATCTCCTTGTTATTGCTTCTGTTTATTTGATGGTATACCAAGTAATCCTGTAATTTTGTAAGCTATACTTCGTGTATCCTCCCCTTCCTCAATACTGAAACAACCTACTACTGTCTTCCTCATATATCCTTTCTTTCCCGGTACACGCGGATGAGTGCCATAATGCTTCCTTATAAACAGGTGAAGATTTCTTGTTTTCATGTGTCATATCCACGGTCCCCAGTACATAAACCTCTTGCTAGTTTTTTTGCACAGTTTTACTGTTGTTCATTCACTGATGCTTTATCCGATATTTATGCGTGTGCCTGTACGCTTGTCCGCATTTTATATACATGTAGGCTATGTGAAAGGAGCAGAATTGTTTAACTTTTGTTTATCATATATCTCAGTTGGTCATTTCATTTATGATAATGATAGTAATTATTATTATTGTTTTTATTATTATTAAACGTTTGGTTAATTTTATCTCATTCTCTTCTCTTCATTTTCTCTATTCACATAGCTCTGTTTTAACTCTTATCCGTCATTGTCTATAATTTATTTATAATGAAAGAAATAAAGATTCATTAGTGATGAAAATAACTATCTTTTTATATTATGCTTGTTGACCAGTACTTTGGCTTATCCTCCTTATCGTGTATAAAATGTTATAAACGAATTGAAGCACATAATTTACAAACTGTTAAGTTGTGCGCTACTTCCATTATGTACGTGTTGCCTTTGTTGTATCCACGGTCCTATTGCATATACTTAGAAACGGGAATCACTGCAATTCACACTACGCAAAATGAATACTGTTTTGATTTTAATTTGGTGATGTCTATCATAAGGTCAAATTTTTAGGATATAAGCTCCTAGGGAGTTTTAAATTTATGCTAATATTGTCACAAGGGTGTGTTGTTAAGTAATTTAAAAATTTAGTAATTAAGAAAATGGGTCATTCAGGGAAAAACAAAAGAATTAAAACAATTTTTACTCAGAATATTCTGATTTTATTTCCCAGATAACAAATAGTCTACTCTTGACTTAAACTATTCCATTACACGTAGTGATTTAATACGTGCAATTAAATCAGCGAACCTAGCACCCAGATTTAAATCACACGTGAATTATGACAATCTATTGAAAAAATGAAATTCGAACACACGCCTATCTTACTTCCGTTAAAAAAACCTAATGAAAATACACAACACTTATTGTTCAAACGTTTACCTATTTACGCTAAATATCCATATCGGCAATAATGCATAAATCACAACTGTATATTTCGTCTTTTATTATATAGAAAAATGTTTCCGAGAACATTTATACATTGTGTTAACTTAATCGTACAGAAAATTTAATTCTATTAAAAATATTTCATATCTGATTAATTTGTATCAATGTAACAATTGAAGAAATTAGAAATAATAGTTTTCTAATATTTGTGTGTGTATGAGCATAAATTAGTTATTTAAACAAAACGTGTTATCTCATTATCTTTGACATAAATTGTTCCGTTTTAAATTAATGGGGACGAAACAGACACGTACTTATAGGCATTCACATACAAATGAGAAATGATGACCAGTAGTTGAAGTGAAGCGTAGATAATAAAAAAGACCACCCAAATTTGAAGCAATTAGAAATAACCGTTCCTGTACATGGAGAACAACAGAAATTATTTAATATGTTAGGAGGGTAGCTAGCAGTAGAATTTAAGACACATTTCATCCTATTCTGCACTCAATAGATAGATATATCTGGATTTCGGAGTTGATGTTCACATTTAGACTTAGTGAATCACATTTCGGTATATCAAGTAGTAGATACTAGGTTCGAGTCTCAGTGTAGGCATCAACACTAGGATACAGATATATATAACCGACGACTCCCAAATAGGATAGAAAGTACATCTTGGATTCCACTGTTAGCCATAAAGCGATTTACTAAGACACGTAATAAATGGGGTGTGTTGAGACAATCACTCACGATGTACAAAGATGGACTAAAATATGAATAATTTATAATTACATTTGAAATCTAGGTGGAACCTTCACTGGTTCACAAGTTGATTCTAGTTTCTGGCGGAAAGTGAATATGAATTGTATAATTTCTCTAATAATAATCATGTGAATTCCTGATTTTTCAGTACGAGACTGCCATAAGTGGTATGTTGAGATTGAGACTGATATAATCTAATGTATGACAATAAAGATGCGCTATAGAACTTCGAATCACTGAATTTTTATTAAATAGTATTCTTTCAGTGAGAATCGAAGGCTCTATGTTCGTGAGTGATATTTTTAGTCTTCAGATCATTATTCGACTGGCATCATCAATTCATAACTAAAGTTGCCTTGAAAATGCTTTCCCAGTATAAAGACATCACCTTTCCATTAGTATAAATGTGATGGCATGAAGTATAAGCTATTTAAATGCTATAAGGAGGTGAATTCTCATGATCTGGTTACATCCGCTGTAATTTGAACAACTAAATAAAGTTTTGTGACTTGAAAATGATAAAAGCAGAATTTTTACTTAGTTTGAACTACACGTTATTTCATAAGCCAATATCCATTGACATTTCGTGTTCTTAAGTCACAGTTAATCAGCCGATCGATGTATGACTCAGCATCTTGATTATTTATACGTGTTGTGACCAGCTATTTTTAGCATGTGTTTTCCTGTTATTTTATATCCATCGTCATACGTTCTGTGATCCTCAAACGCAGGTATTTTTGATAGACTGTAAGCGAATATTTTCGTACTACTATCGATTGCTTGATTGCATCGTTTTATTCTTATGATGCTCGTTGCTAATAGGAGTAGGTAGAGTTCAAAATACGTCTCATTAGTCTAGATAGATTTGTATTATAGATGATGTTAGTTGCTGGAGAAAACCCAATAGAGTTATAACTAACAACACTAGCCCAACTTCTAAAACGTAAATTTAATCTTTTTCCTATACGGTAACCAGGACTTAGATATGATAGGAATTGTTTGTCATATTAAGAGCAGTATTTCACTGTAATTTTATTGCTTTCTAACTGTTTTACAACTAGGCCGTGTTTTCCGACTGGTTTCTCAAGGTAGTCAGCATACCAGCTGTATTATAAAGATAGTTCACTTTATAGTTCATGTAATTTTTAATTCCATTTCAATAGCCTGGCAACATGTGGGGTATTCATAGTCAACAGCGTTACTCAAAGAATGATAATACATAATAAAATTTCCTGATTAATTTGAAATGATCAATAATCCATGTGTGAAACGACATTGGCAAAACATCCAAAGATGTGTTTAGAAATCGACGGTTGATTACGGTCAGTTCAATTTGGTTATAATAGGAGCTAATGAACTAATAGATACAAATAAAGTAGGTAGATCCGGTGGTTCATCATCACAATATATAATCGAAACAGTAAGTGCACAGAAGAACTTATTCTAAGAAATGTGGTATGAAAATCTTTCATAAAACAGGTGACTTTTGAATATACTTTCCTGATTAATTTGCGTTGAGTTGCGGATAGGTTAACAGTATCTCCGCGTTAACAAGATCCCAATCTCATGGTATTCACAATGAATAGTTCTGAAAATTCATTTTCAAACAGAGTTCATTTTAGTTAGACTATCTCAGACAATAATAAAACATTTGTGCAAATGCTGAAACTCTAAACTTCCTATCACAAAACTTATACTCCGAACAGATCCAATCAAAGAGACCATTATAAATTGATTCGAAACTCTTATTATCAAATGATATTACGCAATAATCAAGGGGAAAGAGAAGAATATAAGGATGGAAATAGTTTCCGGGTCAGAATTATATATAGCATACAACCATAAATACGAATATACAGCCCAAGTAAATGGTTTCGTCGAAAAGAATATTCTTGCTGAGTTCTCTCTTTTTATTCAATGACAAAATGGGTTATTTTAACTATCTAATGACCATCATATTCATTTTAAACCATTCTTACTACATATGGCTTCAGTTTTTACTCTCGTATTCACCTATACCAAAAATAGTCAAATTTTGAGCGAAACAAAGATCACGAAAAAAATTAAAAAACGAGTCAACCCAATGATCACTTTTATTGGTCAGTTAGTTGAATCACATTGTATGTACAAATATGTTACTCCCGTTACCGACAATCTACCCAGTGCTCAGTTTTTTTCGAAAACAATAATTTTGAAGTGGCCAGGATAGTGTTAGCTTAAATCAAAACATTAAATCAAATGTTGAAAGTAATGATCAGAATTAATATAGGTAGTTAAATTGAATTCACTACATTCATTCAAATGAGTCAAGAAGTTCAAAGACTGATCAATAAAACTTATTTTCATCATCTTTGTATTTAGATCTGTGTGTGTTGACTGATATATATATACTAGAGAAAGGTTAATACAAAATTTGAGAAACCAAAATAAACAAACATGGATTGAAAATTTAACATTGATATACTTGAATTCAGACATGTTTGTATATACGATTGTTTCAGTTACAACAGTAAAGATTCGCGTATTTGGTCACGTTCGAAATTCATCCATAATTAAACATAAATTTAAATGAAGTACTTGCGATTATAATTTGAAGCATGCAATCACGGATTACATTTCGCTGATAGATGTAATGAAATTGCTATAGCTGGCGATAATATTTTTTTTAAAATTTGCTCAGTTATCGATTCACTAATTATTGATTGGCTAACAAGATCATTAGTTACTTAGATGATTTGTCTCAGAAGTTTGAGAGTATCTTTTTTTAACGATTGTTCAGAATATGATTTAATTTTAGGTGGAATTAAAAAGTATAGAACATATTAATTTTTTAGAATAAGCTGTTTGTAGTAAACAAAATGTTGAACAATATCCTACTGATACTCTGTAAATCCGTCCATTGTTGAATTGCATAACGTTTGATGAGCGCTAAACGCTGGTGTAATCTAGAAGCAAGATAACATGTACCCAATCTGTTATGTGTCGGATGAAAAATTAAACCGTGATTGGTCAATGAACGAACACAGATTTGCTATCCTCATTGTAATACATACCGGTGCTCTTTTGCACTAAATCGTAATATACATTTTTTCTGTCCATATCTTTTTCTTGATCGATGCTAATGCAACAATTGATTGCGCAACACTGACGTTTTAAAAGAACCACAACCAGTGGTTAAGGCGTACGACTAATTGGAATAAAAGTTTTATTACAGACTGTAATAAGGTATGAAATCAATAGAAACCAAGATACACAGGACAGCTGCTCACAGCTCTTCTACAGCGTACAACTATCCCTACACGTAGAATATGTGAAATGAAACGTTCACATTGGATGGACTTATTACAACTGTACAAGGTGATATACGTATGTACTCAGAGGTGGAATATTTATTAATGATTACAACTTTATCTATGAAAAAAAAACACAAGTAAACCCGATGAATTTATAAAATGTGTTCAGTTTACATCTGTATATCCTATATTCGGTTTATGTAAATTTTAATCAGCCCCTAATATCACATAATTTACGGCCTTTCACTTTCAATTCAAGTCTATACATTTATAAATTGTAGCGAATGCAGAACTGTAATCAATATAAAATTAATATAGGTCCATTTTTTCCATCACTCTTCAGTTGCTGATATGTGGTAGTTAGAGTAGAATGTGATTGGCTACTGAGCGCGAAAAACAGACAGCCTACTGACTGTTAAATATGTGATTTCCTTTACTTTCATTGATTTCTACTCCACGATCACTGAGTATGACTGGTTGTGACTGTGTTGGGTAGAGTATTATTTAGTCTATACTGGGGTCGTTAATCTTGGATCTGATATAACGCGAAATAGTCTTATAATTGTATTAGCGTATTATCGTAGTATACCTGAGAGAGAAAAATATTTCAAGCCATCCGCTACATCGGTTGTTTGTAACGTAAGAGCAATTTGTATACTTTACAGAAACGTTTTGATCAAGTTCGATAATCCAGAGAAGACAAATTATAAAAAAGCACTAAATGTGGAGGAGGATCACTAATTACTCATCTAGTTGATTATTTGTAGATTAGTTATATCAGTACTGCGAAATCCATAAGGAAAGAAGATTTCGAGAAGAGTGAATCTTATATTGTACATGATCTCAGTTGGGAGTAAATAAAGGTGTATGATGAATTCCGAGTGATCGTTTATCATATGTTGCTATGTAAACATGATGTCTTCGTTCAGTGGCTACATAAGGCAAGTTTAAGGATTATTTTTAGTATAGTTTCCAACTTGCCATCTCAGGGAATAATGCCATTTTCTTCAGTAGTCTCCACTAACTATTTATTGCTGCATCGCAAAGACGATGGAGCTGAGTGTTATGTCTTTTGATCTGTCAATCATCATGCGATAAGATCGCCAATAGAACACCGACTTACATAACCTTAGCACTGTGCCAAACCAATGACGCGTTAACCAGAACGAGCAGCTTAGAGTCGGCTCTGAGTCCTTATTGGTTCCTCCTGCCTAGCCCTGTCCGTTCAAATCCAAAACACAATCGCAGCCTCCACTGTATCGATCATATATTTTATCTATACTTGGTTTATATACAAATAAATCAGACCGTATCATCAAATAGAAAATAACAATTATACAAGATCAAGTCAAAAGTGGTTGTGAGTGGGAGAAACTGTAACTAATAAATTGGGAATAACTTAAGAATAGTGAATCGTATAAGAGTGGTCAATAGATCAAATGGAAACTTAAGATAAAAGGAATCCGAATCTAGTCACTTAATAGGTCCCCGATAGGAATACATGTAATAATAGTTCATAAATAGGTTCTAGCAATTACCACTCATTTATTTGTCGTTCACAAAGTTGGGGTTGTAATTATGACATACCAATAACCCAAACATTGGTTCTTGAATGGCTTGTGGGAGACAATGATAACTCTGAAGAAATGGAAAGAACAGAAAACAAAAGTGGTAAGAGAAGAAAGTGAGTGAAGATGTCTCCTAACTTTCGTCAGTGAGGTTTAGTGGTGGGACCGGCGATAATCACATCAAGAATATGAAATGATATTATGAAAGAATCAACAGGTAACTTTTAAAATGATGAATTAATTATTTATGACATTTAGAAAATGGGAAGGTATAACACCATCAACTCACCACTGTTTCTTCATAATAGGAAACCATGAAGAATTTAATTCAACACCAGAAATAAAAATGTAGCAAAAAGAAGCAATTTTATTTTAATACAAGTAAAAGAAATTGAAGAAAAACTAAACTAAGAGAGGTATAATGCAGAACGAAATGTGGTATACACGATGGATTGCAGTGATGATGGGATTGACGCATATCACTTCTTTGGCACATAGATTGAACTGAACTGTCATCAATCTAAACATCATTTTGTTTATCAATCGGTTAACTCCGAGTTCTGGTCATCGTCTATACTTTTACTGAGTATTGACAAGCTTTCATTTGGTTAAATGTGATCACGATCTTAATTTATGCTTTACAAGGAGTCAAGTGAAATCAGTCCATATTACGAATTATCTGAAAGTCAAACAACTTATTGAGACTTATGCTCCTCATGATAAAATAAAATGTTGAAACAGAGATGAAATGTAATCGGGAAATAAAAACAAACCAGTTGGGGGGTAGAAAATTTAAAAGGAAGATGGAAGGCGAAGCAGATGGCTCTAAAGGAACAAGAGTATGAAAAAGAGAGATTTAAATACATCAAGACCATGGTAGAAGAAGAGGTTGTAACAGTCTCTTTTGCACACACAATTCTGGTTTTCCAGATGTATGGCTATTGCTTCGGCAATGCAGAGAAGATGCAGTCTGATTGTCTTAGGAAGACTTCTACTGACCTTGTAGATGACTTTGAAAGCAGAGTCTGTTTTGATTGAATGACCTGTGTTCACAAGGTGTTCCATTTTAGAACTTCTTATTGAGCCGTTCTATAATCGAACACCTTGTGAACACAGGTCATTCAATCAAAACAGACTCTGTGTTCCTTTACAGCCATCTGCTTCATCTTCCATCCTCCCTTTAAATCTTCTACCCCTAACTTATACTCCTGTCAAATGGATTATGCTTTTTCAGTTAAACTATCTAAAGAGCAATCAGATAGTGTTGTATTTCACTAACTTAGCCACATGTCGAAAATTCTATTAATAAACAACATAAATTTGATGTAAAAGGTTTCGGAGGCTGCGAAAACACTGGAGGGTGTTTTCTTTTGTTGTTTAGTTGAACAACTGAATATTTTGATGATAATTCCGGTGTATTTTCTGTCACATTCTATAAATTTAATGTCACAATTTAAGTGCATCATTTGTAAAATGTGGTCGATAGACGAACTCACCAATAATAAAGGGAAACGCCCACCACCACATTAACTCTTTTTGACCCTGTACGACTGTATCTCTTTATTAACCAATCACAGTTTGATGTTCATTGTAAAACAATATTTGCTTGTTGACTCATTTTTCCTATTCTCTGGCTACTGTTCGGTATATTATTTGTCTGTTTTTCCCTGTATTAATAAACCGTACTGTTTGTTTGTACACTAACGATGTTAATTTATGTTTTAGAAACAGATAAAGTTTATCTAGCCAAATAGCTTGCTTGTTCTGACTTTGGCCAAACCAAGACTCTGTATTCGACGGTCTAGAGAATAGCTCAGAATCAAACCTGTAGGAAATTGCTTTCTTCATTATTTCATTCATTATTCTAATTACATTATAATACATTTGTGTTTTTCCACCGCCTTCTTCACTATCGATTTACTGGTTCATCAATAAATATTTTAGTAATTTCTCTTATGTACATTAGATTCAAAACTAATCATTCCATTAGTAGTAAAATCACCCTTGTTTGTTATATATAAACCTTTGAAGTAAGTCGTCCTCAATGATTTACTGACTTTGTTTTTCTTTTTGAGGTTCAATAATAGAAGTCACGGTTAAAACTTTAGTTCACATTTTCAATTTACACCTTGGTGATGAACAATTTATCCCATGAAGTGTCTCGTCATGTTAATATTTCAAGACAGTTAAACTTATTACCTTACATATAGCTGAAGCAAAGACATTTCATTTCAATGAATTCATTGGGGATTCTTCAAATAATTTTCTTTTTGTTTTGTTTGAATTCGTGAAGTTAAATGACTGCATTAAATTTCAGTCGTTTCTCCACTGTTTCTTTCTGATTATTTTAAAATAAAAATGCCAGTTATCGTATGTAGTATAGAAGTCAAAATTATTTGTATTTTACTATATTGATATCAATATTCAACATCTATTGGCGAACCATTAAATTGTCAAAAACACTGGACAATTATTTCTCTTTATTACTTAACCATAATCTTTTTGGGAATCGAAGCTAGGGACTTATCGTTACGATCGGACCTATAATTAGTGATTATGAAGTTACAAGTATTCAAAATCATTTCAATATAGTTAGTAGTAATGTTCACTTTCAATCTAGTGAATTCTTTCTCTACCAATTAAGCGATATTTGCTCAGATGCACATTTGTCTTTGCTTATTATGCAAACTTTATGAGACATGCACTGCTTTTATGAGTTCTACTTTATAGATAATATATTGTAGATACTAGCTGTCACTTGACAAAATTATTGTTTGGTTTACCAATTTCCTAACAGTTACCTACTCCAACTTCTCTAATAGTAATGTGCTATAACTTTAAACGCTAATCGATACCACGTGCTGAACTCACCAATCAGAATTCTGATTATAAATTTTCATACTCGACACCTAATCCGTCCATGGCTTAGCGATTCGGACTTGACCAGACATGTGTTTTGCCTGCACAGTTAACTTTGAGCTAAATTATGTTGCATCTATCAGTAAGCCTTTCTCTACATCTTACTCAGTCCGATTTGCACTAAGCAATAAGCTTTACTATGTTTGCTTCAGCACAAGTGAGTTTTTGTACCACATAACAGCAAAAAATAAAAAAATTTCAATTACACACAAACAAGCCTAAAATGGGTGTGAACAGGCGAGTTGTTAATAATTGATAGGCGATAACCTAGGAATAAGATGCCATATAATAAAAATTAAATGAGAGCTTGTGATAACAAAATGTAGGCACATGGTAGTTCAATTGCTTGGCAATCATGCAAAAAACATATATTAATCAATTATAAAATAGTTCCGAAACTTACCACTTTTTCAGTCTTCGTATTAACACATTAAAAAGTGCAAAATATAGCGTCAGTGACTTTCTATCAATTAACTAAATCCAAACACAGATTTGTAATTCTTCCATATGTCTCAGAATGAAATCCTGACATTGACATTGCTACACTTTCCTAATCCAATGTATGAAACGATGAAACTTTAACACTACTCCTTGTTACTTTTAGACACTTCTCATGTACCCAGATATTCATGTTTAGTTTATGTGACTAAAACTATATGCATGTATACCAAAGGGGTAACTTCTTCAGTTATATTTGTATATGTAATGGGTCACGTTTAGCTAGAAATTATGCTGTACGTTTGGGAAGCTAATGTGAAAATTTAAAAGAATGAAGAATAAGAGAAAAAAGTAATTCAACAACTCAGTATACACAGATGGTGCACTTACATTTAATAATGAAACAATGGACAAAAGTTAACACAAGCGTTAAACTAAGACAGATTCTTCTAGCAAGAAGATATTGTCCTAGCGTTTGTTTTAACTTTTATAGTGTCGGGAATAGGCCAGCATCACGTCTTTGTAACGTTAATTTCTTACAGGCTTACCAAAAATGTAGTCTGGGATACTTTACAAGTTGTGCGCATGTAACTATGACTGTATGTGTATGTACGCAAGTGTGTATGCATGTTTTTAGTATGTAGTTTATTAGTGTCTAAGATTATCACTGTGTATTTGGGTGTACAGATTTCGATTGCCTGTGAGCCTGATTATTTTTGTTGACAAGATGTGACTTTAGGTTAACGATAATAATCCGTCGCCTTATCCACTAACCTGTTTAAAACACATCTGGTGGTTATTCGGACTTGTTTATTGGATAGGGAGACGGTGTTTATAGTTAGAACAACTAGGTTCAAGTCTGAGTTATCACTGGGTTTCATGTAAATCAATCTCAGAATTTCCCAAATAGAATAAAACTGTCTTCTTATATCCCACCATAAAAATTTACTACAAGAAAGCAAATGTTTGATGTGTGATCTAGTGTATGCATGGCTCGTCTCAAGCTTAAAAGATTTTCCTCTGTTTATTTGGTAGTTTCAAATCTAAGAAAATGATTATCTCATGCAATTGAGGGAGAGCATTTTAACGTGATATACTAATGTCTTGAATGGACCAAAGGGAATACTTACAATCATGAAAATATTCCGAGGAAAAAATGCAAAATGACTTTTCACTTGTTAAAATTCCTTTGTTGGTAAAATCATCTACACAAATACAAACATTCCTAATATCACCCATCAGTTTATTGTCCGATCACTAATGTTGAAACGATATTTAATGTGGTCAAAGAGGTGCCAAGTTCGATATATATATATATATATATATATATATATATATATATATATATATATATATATATAAACTTGCGCGCTAGGTTACTTCGTTATTTAAACAACCATGCATTAGTCATCGATTAGAAACGTATTAATTAAATCAATATTTTCAAGGTAAATCATTAACATGATTCTCCTTAGTATTATTCGGGCTAATTTTTGACCACAAGGGATAGAATAGTTTAGTTGATAACTAGTTAAGAAATAAACATACTTTGGAAGTATATTCTTAACAGTAATTAACTTAGAGTACTTCGAAAATATATACACATAAAATCTTGGAAACTCTTTTCATTGATAGTATTTTCTCTTTTTCTTCTCGTTTTATAATGCATAAAAGTGAAATAGACTGATTTATGAAGTCTAGCCACACTATTGATTTACCGACTACATGTAACATAATCGTAGGGTAAAGATTGTTGTTGTATTTGAGGGTAGTAACCAACTAAATTGTAAGTAATATCAAATTGACTGAATTTTAAGTAAACACTGTCCAATCTTTATAAGCAAAGATGGATAGTGGCTAGCAGTGGAATCCAGGACGCGCGTTTCGTCCTGTTTGGGACTCGTCAGCTGGATGTACCAGCATCTCAGAGTTGATGTTCACTCTGGGACTCGAACTCAGTACCGTTCACTTCAAACGCCATCGCGTAATCCACTTAGCTACTGAGTCCTGATAGCCACTTTGCTTATAATGCTTGTAAATTAAGGCAATATCGAGGCATACGCACAGTATGCACATATGCCAATAAGAGACTGATCAATTTCAGTCCTAAAACATCAATGGGAAGATTCAAGTAAAAACAATATCAAGTGAACTGTCCAATCTGTTATGGATTTATAAGAGAAAAAAAGAATATAGGAAATGGAAATTCTTTATGATAAGAAAACTTACTAATTTCACGGATTGAAATCATGAGTCAGTTAAAGCTAGACTACCATTGAAAACCTGGAAGCACTGGACGGCCGTTTCGTCCTAATATGGGACTCCTCAGCAGTGCGCATCCACGATCCCGCACCACGTGGGGCTCGAACACGGGGCCTACTGGATTCGCGCGCAAGCACTTAACCATTGGACGGTGTTAATGTCTAACTTCAGTCCCATGCTAGGACGAAACGGCCGTTCAGTGCTTCCAGGTTTTCCATGGTAGTCTAGCTTCAACTGACTCAGGATTTCAATCTGTGAAATTTCTAAAATCTCCACAAAACCCATTCTGATAAAACTTACTAACTACATAATAAAATGTGATATAATAGTTTGCATACAACTATATTTCTTATTGTTAAAGTTTGTAATTTGTTTTAGGAAGTTTATGTGAACAGAAGCAGGCATATAATTTGGACTTTTGTCATTATCCCTAGTAAGGTTATTTAATACAATACTGTTTTAACATTCGATTAAGCCATTTATCGCTCGTATTTGTATGCATTAAGTAAACATCTTCATATTTACGAATCAGTGATTTATTTGGTATTTATTATCATATTATTAACTTGCCCCATGAATGGGCTAGCTTCAGTAATCTCGTAATGATATAAACATTGCATATAATCGTTTAATTAGTTATGGATTGACTATCAAGAGGACTCTATAATGAAGTTGCATTGTTTGTCTTGATTTAATTTATGACTACTTCTATTTCTTTTAATTTCAATTGATACACAAGTTTTTATCATAATAACTTTGAGGGTTGTATATACTATTTTGACGCATTTAAAAATGGTGTTTTATCATGTATAAGACTGAAAATTTTATGCATCATCTACTTTAAATACGAAACAAACAGTATTTTATGTATTTGTTTAACTTTCTCTTTTTGTAACTGTACAAATTCCGGATAATTTAAAATACATTTATAAGAAAGGTTTATTTATTCTTTATTCTCAGATAAAAGCAACCTAGTCTTCACTTGTAAGTTACGTTTACAGGAGTGTTATATAGAAGATTCAATCGTTTTATTCAAATGAAGTGCTGAATTTGAGTGCTGAGTTTGATAATTGACCAGTCAATTAAATTAAACTGTCAAGCGATCCTATCAATGTCATGATTTACAATGTGATAACAATCGATTTTATAAAGCAATAACTAATGATTCAGTGAATAATTTTGTTGCTGAACTGATCACAAACTCATTATTGAAAACATCTTGTAAGTGACAACTAATGATCAAATGCTTGGATATATTGCTAAGTAGTTAACACTAATTTATCTAAACAAATATTCAGTTAAATTGATATATTTATGATGTATTTGTTGGAAAATAAATTATCGATCAAAGATATAAGTCTAAATCACTGAAGAAACAGTTAAATTGCATACTCTACAAACGATTATGGCTTCCCTTAAGGTCATTAATTCTCTAGAACTAGTTAAGAATTAAAAGAAATAAAGACTCTCAGTAAAATATGGTTTATTTGAAGAGCTCTAAAAAGGACGTCCATAATCCAGTTGAAGAGATTTTGTGGAGATCTATTTAAATTTTTAGGTTGTGCTTTTGATTGATTGATTTCAATTTACATATTGTTGTAAATCAGGAACCACAGGATAGTTGTTTCGTCTTGGTATGTGATACTTCTCTTGATTGAACGCTACTTGTTATATCTGGTTGTCGCTGATTGTTATATCGGAATCGCTTATCACTAATACTTGCAAAGCGATGAACCTCTGCGATTCCCACGAAGCGAAAGTAAGAACACAAAAACTGGTATAAGAGAACATTTATTAACCCCCAAAACACGACGACGACCCTCGTCGAAAATACACTCATTTATGTAATGATTTATACACCCATTTCTGATTAACAATTAGAATAAAATCATATATATGAAAAATACTTAGTTATAACAAATCATATACTGAATATAGTTTATATTAACTTAATAAAAGAATATCGCATATTATACAGAATAAAATATCATACGAGAAAAGAAAACAAATACTACATTTAGTAATCATTACATTAAATTAAAACCGTTGCGTCAAATGGAAGTTCTCTGGTATTCTTGGGGAGAATGAAGTTGGTATAGCATTCATGCCCAGATGTGCCAAGTTTGCATAGCAGTACTCTGACATTTGCAACATCATAAAAATTTTCTCGGTCGACCTTGGATAAATCATCTTATTTCTTGAACCACCATTCAAATTTTACACCAACCAAAGCATCAAAATGAAATTTATGTGTAGAATTGATGATGTGGTCGACATGGGATTTGAACTGATCATCTGTAAGCTTCTTTTGATTTGGGTTCATTTGCTGGGTTAGGTCTTCTAGAATACGAATCTGGAACTGCTCGTAACGTTTTTCTTGACGCTCCAGCAAGGCTTCAAATTGGTCAACGGCAAATGATATCTTATTAAGTTAACCCCTTCGCCAGTTGTCTTATCTTGAGCTAAGATTCTTAATATACCGCGTATAAAGTGAGCACTAGAACGCTGGAACCATTCAAACGCAAATGAGAAGACGGAAGACAAATGAAAGGAATGCCGCCCAAATCAGTGTCAAATGTGGTACAAAAACTATCAAGTATTTGTAGTTTCTAGTAAAAATGAAATAATTGTTATAGTCCTTTAGTCCCTATACAGGGGTTTATTCGCATTTGTTCAAATGAGAATCTACACGTAGGGATTCTGGAATATCCTTCCGAAAGATGATTGGACGGAGTATCTTCGGCTCATTGTGAGTTTCTTATAGCCCCTTCAAGTTCACCTGTGAGCTGTCCTCACAGTATGGGACCCGCCACAAGTGCCCACTCATCATCACACCAAGGATTAGAGCCAGAACATTCTAGTTTTGTGTTGAATATTCAGTAATTAGGACCGCTTAGTCGGTGTCCAGTGTAATAATCTCAATTCTAACCGATCTGTAATACAATTCGACGATCATACGCTGTAGTTGGTGTTGATTATTTCGTTCTCAACATCTCTAAATTCTTTCATTCATGGCTCATTAGAATTTTTTGAAAACCTTGAACTAAGTAACTTGCGAGCTGGCTCCTGAGAAGTCTCGTTTCAGGAGGAAACAGCTTAACCATGCCTCATTATTTTCAACTGTGTCTCGCAGGAGATCAGTATGTGATGAATACAAACCATGAACATAATTACCATCGATTAGGAGCATTGTCTAAATGGTACTATATATTCAATAGTTTTACGTAAGTATTCAGATATGTACACATTCGGCATTCTTCAAGAAATCACATATAATTTCTTCAAGTTTAAAGTACATACGTAAAGGTGGCATACTAATTAATCTAATGAATTTCAATTGTTTCTCTTTCCAAAAGTGATGCATCTATAAAATGAAGTGAAGTTTAATTCAAATAATCAATTAAAGCCGATCGATAAATAATGACATATTGATGATGAAACAAGATAAAGACGAGTCTCGGATATTTATTTATTTAGATATATAATTACTAGTATTCTTATAAAAGAGCTAATAACTGAATCTTTTTGTACATCACAATCGTCTTTAAATGTAAAAATGATTTAATTTAATCAACAAACTCTCGTTTTTAGTTAAATTTCGTAAACCATATATTTCATTTGAGAAGACTTGAAAAGTTAGGACATTTGTTGAATTTTTCCTCAACCCATATTTTTAACATAAACATTTAAAATTTTGTACAGTGATTTCTTACTGAATAACAATTATTAATAGATTATGTTTAATCTTACTCGTGGGAATGTGAAACTGTTTCATTTACTTTCATAGTCAAAGAAGTTACTAATGTAGTATTTAGACAGAGTTATATGGTCATACTATTCTTGAGTTCAACAATTAAACTGAACAAATGCTCTAATTTTTAATGATTCTGTAGTTTCACAGATTGAAATCATGAGTCAATTGAAGCTAGACCACAATGGAAAACCTGGAAGTACTGGACAGCCGCTTCGTCCTAGTATGGGACTCATTAGTGACTGACTTCAAGAGATACTCTTGAAGTTCTAGTGAGAAGCCGTTACCAGTGGAGTTTAACCAGATCTGTTGTGAGATATCAACTCGCTGAAGACAATGGTGTACGGTGGCGCAACTTCGTGGATTGGTTGAAGTTAGACATTACCAACATTAGATGCCGGCTCAATGGTCTAGTTGGTTAAGCGCCTGGCGCGAGACTGATAGGTCCTGGGTTCGAATCCCCCGGCATGCGGATGCGCACTGTTGAGGAGTCTCATACTGGGGTGAAACGGCCGTCCAGTGCTTCCAGTCTTTCCATGATGATCTAGCTTCAATTAACCCATGGTTTCAACTATTGAAATCTTTAAAAATCTCCACAAAACTCATTCTGATTCTGTAATTGTTTAAAATTTTATGACGATCAATATACAATTTTATCGTACACTGATCTCTCGAAATAACTCAACCAAATGTTTAACCTTGTATTAATTAAGAAAAAAATCAATAGTTTTAATAACTATCTCAGATAGAGACTTATTTAATAAATAATCAATATAAAATCATTATAAAAGTCAAACTATGGTTAAAAGTTAAACATTTTATAATAAATTTTATCATTTTTATTTTAATCAATATTTATTATAATTCAATAGTTTATTGTAAGTTCTTTTTTTTTTAAATAAAATATTTATTTCATTTTTATTACAGAATATTTTAATTAATTAATTAATTAATTAATTAATTAATTAGTAATGAATAAAAGTTGTCAATTTATTATCTAAATTATCTAATTTAATTAAATAATTTTAATGTATTAGATAATTATCATCTATTGATTTAGATAAAAATTTTTTAAGATAGTAAGTACATTATTGGATTAACATGTTTTAGTCATGTAAAAATTAATAACTGGAATAACAACAATAATGAATTTGAATTCATTCACACACACATTTAAATCGATAATTAGATATAGATAGATATTGAAATCAATTTCACGCCTAACTAATCACAGTAATTCAATTTGTTATAAATAAAATAGAATTTGGTTCACGTGTCTAATGGATTAACTTGTCAAAATTTTCATATTAGAATAACGTAAAGAAAGTAAGAATTTAACAACATAGAAAAAAAAAGTCGGAGTTAACACAGTAAAATGTCAACGATACTTACTATGAAATAATTAAACTATACAAGAGAAGTTGACGTTATATTCAAATGTAAAATAATAAAAAAAATTAATGAATCTATATTGTGTTAATCAATATCCAGTTTGTTTTAGTTTCCGACCATAGACGACCTATATTATAATTTTTTGCATTAGAAAACTTAATTCAATATTAGGTGTTTGGCTAGAATTTGATCGATCTTATATATGTATTAATAGATCTGAGATTGGTTACTACAGGTAAATAATCATTGTGTAAACATTTCTATGTTATATGTGTTCGAAGAATGCAAGAGTTCAGTGATGAAATGCCTATGTATAATTATCATAAAGGAGTTATTAAAACACATATGGAGCATCAGTTTCCTTATGAATTATAAATTACACTTTATTTATGAGTATCACATTGTAGTGATCTCGTTACGTGGAACCAGGATCTTGTGCTTAGAATTTCGAGCTTTTGTTTATATCTCTCAGTAGTGGTCAAAAATTTTATACACACTTCTAATTGTTGTAATTATTCATCCGGTTCAAAGTTAATTTATTGGTGGTGTGGTGAAAATAAATTATTTCATTGGGTTGTGTATTCGCTCCTCTGATACTACGTTATCAACGTCAATTGGTTTAAGAGAGTTATCAAGCAATCAAGATATACATAAAACAAGAGGGAAATTGTTTTTGCAGACAGATTAACCATATACCCTTCATGTCAAACTCTAGTCTATAACCTGTATCCAATATATTTAGTGCACTTTAAGTGCTTAAAGTTAATACTACAATGTCGAACTCTTAAAATATTGGTCACATTGTAATGCATGCTACTTGTGTCTGTCGACATAAATAATATGTAACAGCGATCAGAAATGCAATGCCTGGCAGCAGAAGGATAAGAAGATCGAATTGAAGTGAACAGGAATGTAAACATATAGTGATTGTAATAACAATAAGAATGAAGGAATAATGAATATTGAGACAATTGATGAAAGATGTACAAATGAAGTAATAATTGTATGGTTTTCATATTTTACCAAGGTTTTTTTTACTTTATATTAAACAATTGATTGGTTGTCCCCACCTAAACGTTCATCCACTCCAACATTATAGTTTGATCGATAGAATTGGGACATTATTCGGGATCCTGGTTATTTCTGTAAATAATCAACGAATGTATAGAAATCAATTAACTTTAATAATCTTATTCACATATTATATTTCATTTAAAAACACCCACACAACTAAGCAGTGGAATATATTTACAAACTTAAAATATTACGAATAAATATAATTCTCTCTGTAGTAAATATATATCCATTTGGTCAATAACAATCAGTACAAAAGGATACTGTTTTGTTTTGGATCTCCATTTCAAAATAAACAATACACGTTACCAAGACAATGCTATCTTTTTACTGACTAAATTAATTCGTTTTATTTCGTTAATTAATAGGAAGATTGATTGTTTGAAAAATTCGAAATATTGACAATCATAAAAGTTCTTTTGGTTCAGCTTACCTTTTTATGATTTGAAAATATTTCATTTTATTTAGCAAAGTTTATTTTGAAATTCAAATGATTTGTACCACACCTACGTTGACATTGTTTGAAATGAAATTCGTGTATTTTATCATTGATTGTTTTCCTATTCTGTAAAACAGAATCTAGATAAGGTCAAACAATGATCATGTGTACACTTCCAAGTCCCACATTATAAGTATCTGATTCATTCAAACTTTTTAACTAGTAGTCAGATGCTGTGATTCCTTCAATAAAATTATCATTGAATAGATGTAATCTTTAAAATCTAACGATTTAAATGTATTTAGATGTACTGGTTCTGCGGAGATGATTTTTATTTGCACATAAATTGATAATACTTACTGTTGACGAGTCCCTTAGTAGGCTGAAACGGACTTTGAATGTTACCTGGTCTTCATTGGTACTTCAAATAATGCCAATCCATGACAAATGGTACTTATTCAGATAGCATTTCTCTATTTCACAAAATGATTGAAATTGTGAAAAGTAGACAAATTGATTGATGCGGAAGAACTCAATGATTCCTTGCTTTCAATGATTACACAAAATACATAAGTTTATGATGAAAATGAATTATCTGTAAACTTTGCACAAGTATATTAGCAACCTCTTCATTACGTATACGACTCACCTTAATAAACCTACGTCAGTAACTTTGCATTTTATATATGAATCATATCCTAAATATGAACTTGACCGAGTAACCATGTACCTACGTGATTCAATATAGATTTACACTTTATAGGTGGGTAATATGTTTTATGTTTTTGGGTTCAGAAAAGTGTGATCAATGTTTCCGAATTCACTATACATTGACCGCTAGAATCTTTGCAACTCTGTAGTGAATAATTCTTTCATTGATCAAATGGTAATGTTAACTAAACATCTTAAACTTGTTCATTTTATAAGAATTATTTCCGGAAAATAAGATTCCTAAAACTGCCGCATCAATGAGAAAACTAATGCACAGAGATAGAAACCGATAAGTGAACATTTCGCCAAGCAATTCTTATTTTATATAACTTGTAACTGATGGTACATATTTATTCAATTTAGTTTTAACCTGTGTATTTTTTTCGAAATTAAGATTTATGTTCATAGACGTGCATAAGCCTTATTTGAAACAATAAATTCAGTTACAGTGAGGATTTCTCAGAATGATTACTGCTGTTTAACACGTATTCGAACTCTATTTTATGAATCTTTTGATATCCACTATCTGCCATCCATCAGTCATTTAAGTTATCTATTAGTTCAAATGCTACAACCTTATGTATATAACAGATGAACTTCTGTCTTTGTTTTTTTATTTCTAAAAAATATAAACGAATAAAAATTTGTCTAAAACCACGATGTTTTCGAATTTTACAGTATTTATGATTGCAGCAATCGGTATCTCTTTGAGATTAGCACGTAAGTGTATAGTTAGATTTCATTATTATGGTTAGCTAAATGTGCAACAGGACAGCATTATATATATATATATATATATATATATATATATATATATATATATATATATATATGCGTGATCGAGACCGGCGGTAAATCTATAAGAGTTACAGGTGGCGTTTCGTAAAATTAGAATATATATAATCTAGTAGCACAGTGCTGAAATGTTATTGTTTTGTTATTCTAATCATATCTGACTTCCCTTGGTACTGAAATCTTTATTCTAACAAATAACACTTTGCTTATTTGCATTTTATTAATCTAGCTGTGCATTAGCTATCATTTAGGTGCGTTTTATTTGATATAAGGTGGTGTTACAAAATTAACAAACATTTAGTTCTTCAGTCGAGGATTATACATGAAACACAACCTAACTAAACATTAACTATCTGCTGGAAAAATGAAATATCGTCATTAAATCAGGATACTAAAAATTTAAAACAAGTTTTTTTATCAACATTTATTTGGATACGTCTTGTATAGGGACCCTTAGAATGGGCTCGTAATCACTTTGCAATCCGTAGACGTCATTTACCCTTGAACAATCACAATGAACACAAGGACGTTCGTAATATTTTGGGTTATAGTATTACCTCATATATGTCTTTTTGTTTTGTCATTACTAATCTTTTTTTAATGATTACTCTTCCTCATTATTATTGTGTTATCGTCGATACATCAACTTGAGACAACCCGTATTTTCACTCAGCTTTTTATTGATTATGAATCGTTAACTGGCTATCTGCTGACAGTGATCTGGCGCTAGATCATTGCTATGAAAATAAAATATTACTGATATTCTACGAACCACTGAATTCTAAATAAATAGTGCATTTGTCACTCATGTTGTCTATCCTTGTTTTGTCACCTATGCAGTATGAGTCATTCACACAGATTTCTTTTGATTATTTAGTCTAGTAGGTGTCAGTTTGTGATCATGTGATATGTATTGATTTACGACACAAAATAGTGATCAGGTTGATCCGATTAGGTAAACGAGAAAAAGTGTCAGGTTAAATTATATGGTGCTAGACAATTCAGTTGTATAAAGAGGAGAATGTCCGAATTCTAGTTCATATAAACTCGAGTAAGATTTCAATGAGATGTTGGACATTCAAATATAAAATAAAGCACATGAGCCTTTCCTCTAAACTTCTGCCTTAATTTTAAATCATAAAACGTTTTAAATGTCAGCCAAAAATTTATTAAACACTGCGAAAGAAATGTTTTAGCATTCACTAATCAGTTTCAGCAATAATAATGACCTTTGAAACTCATATATTAAAGTATACCATTCTACAGACATATGCAGTCCCGTTTATGTGTATTATGTGTAGCCAATATCTATTTATTAATTTGCTTATAGACTTAGACAGAATGAGAGAAATTCGGAATAATTTTTTTTGCAGCTGAAGATTACCGACATTTTCATTATTATCTAATATATCTCTACAAGTATATTCTTCTTGACTTTCTTTTCACATGACCCTTCTTTTCAAGAATATTCATTCCTTCTGAACGTGATCGTTCTTTCGATGTAAACATTTCTGTCTTAACACCAGTCCTTATATTGAAATGTTAGCTAAAGCGAAAGAGACTTGTATATTGATTTCTTTTATTATTCTAATCGTCGAAATTTCAACTTGATTATTTTTTTGTGAATACTTCCCACTAAACAAGTTGAAGACAAGTTTTAATTTTAAAAAATAATACCATTTTTTTATTAGCTCTTTTTCCCTATTTCAGGCTCTGATAAAAAACTTAAATTGATCATTGTCAGTAAATGTTAAGTATGTAGGAAACAGACAGTAGGTAGATTGGTAGACTAACAGACTGATAAACAGAGAAAATGGTATAAAATTTGTATTGGTTTCTCATGTTAAATCATCATTCAACAATAATAAATGATAATAATTGAATGGAAATTATGACGTAACTAGTAATATGCCAATACACTGAAGGATATTTGAAATATAATGTGATATTTTAATAGTTGAGATCATGAGTCAATTGAAGTTAGACCACCATGGAAAACCTGGAAACACTGGACGGCCGTTTCGTCCTATTGTAGGACTCCTCAGAAGTGCGCACCTAAGATCCCGCTCCGCGAGATTCGAACCCAGGACCTATCAATCATTTACCATTGTCCGGCTTGTTATCACGTAATTTATTCACCAATCGAAAAAATGGCTTATTCACTCTTGTACTTTACTAAAAAATGACGTTCGAACGGTCTGGTAACCTAGCGTCCTTTTTGGTCCTTTGCTCCCCAAGCCCGTCCAGTTGACTCCAGAACACCAGTAACAGCTTCCGCTATGCGAATCATTTATTTCAGATATACTTGGTTTATATACTAGCCAAACAGACGGCATCGCATCATAAAATAGGAAATAACATTCACACACAATAAAGTCAAAATGTCTCTTTGAACGTGGGAGACAGTAATCAATAAACTGAGTATAATTTAAGAACAGTGAATCGTACAATAATAATCTATAGATGAAAAGGAAGCTTATAATAAGGGGAATATAGATGTAACTAATCTAATTACTGAATAGTTATACCATAAGAATGTATAAATAATATTTGTCCATTAATTTACTCATAATTTAATCTTCGCTAAGCTATAACACTACAGATCAAATGAATTTTACAGATGTATTAATATTTAAATTTAACATTGATAATTATGGAAAAAATGAAATATAAAAACATGCGATCCATTTTGAATTACAAATGATTACTTGTGAATGTTGTCATTTGTCATGAAAAGTAGTTGGTATGATTAATAAAACGTTTAGTATTGCCTGTCATCTATACTTAGGACCACAATTGATCAGTCTCGAGTGCCATATATGTATCCTAGATACATTGAAAAAGCCATTGCTATATTGATCAGGCGTTTTAAGTGGAAGGTGCTGAGTTCAGATATTGATGTTAACATGAGTGCTGAGATATAAGTATGTTCAGCCGACAATTTTCAAACTAGCTTTTTACTGATGGTCCCATACCAAGTATAGTTATTATAATGTTTATTTGGAAGAAATTCTAAAATGTCAACACAACCATTCAAAAGGATGTCGTATACCTGAAAGTTATTTCAATATTTTGGAAATAAAATAAAATGCTACTTATGTATGTCGACATAAATAATATGTAACAGCAATCAGAAATGCAATGCCTGGCAGCAGAAGGATAAGATCGAATTGAAGAGAACAGGAATGTAAACATATTGTAATTGTAATAACAATAAAAATGAAGGAACGATGAATATTAAGACAATTGAATAAATTAAAACACGAATTTCAGCGAAGGGATCTCTTTTCAACGAATTTATTATCAAGCTGTACAATCGTATATATATATATATATATATATATATATATATATATATATATATATATATTTCGTTCTTTGTAAAAGTACTAATTCCGTGAGGAAATATGAACACAGTTAATAAAAAGGTTATAATACCAGATTACGTAATATGAATAATAATAATAACAATAGATTTAGTGATTATAATAAGATGATTAAGATGTTTTTCTTATAATAATTAAAGGTCATAGAGGTGTAAAAAATAAAGTGATATAATGAGCGTTCATGAATAAAACAATGAGAATATAAGACATAAGTAGAGGGGGGGAATGCAGTAATAATAATAATAATAATAATAATAATAATAATAATAATAATAATAATAATAATAATAATAATAATAATAATAATAATAATAGGATAATCAAACTAATTAAGGCCAAGGTAACGATAACGATAAGACGTACTTCTTTTGGACGCATAGTTCTGGTTTAAGCTCCTGAATGGTAAGAGCTTCGGCTATTTTTAAAAGTTGGATGCGAAGAAATCTGGGTAGATTTGAACGAATCACATAAACAACTTTAAATTCATTTCTTGGATCAGTGGAATGGTTACAGTCGATTAGGAGTATAGATCTCCTAACTGCTTTCCTTTCACCCTTATAGAACCAAGCTGGGATATGTTCTCGTATCCGAGTTGAAAGCGAGCTCTGGCTACTGCCAATAAACCTTGCTCCACAAGAGAAGTTGAACTGGTATTTGCACATAGAGGCGACCAGACGCGGAAGCTTGTTTTTTATGAACACGGAAAATAAGTTCCTACTCGTGAAGGATATTCGCAGTTTTGCTGCGTTAAATGTTCTTCTAATAGTTGTTGTTAGACGATTTTTGATTACGTCTGATGTTCGATCACCTTTAAATTCCAGACTTATATAAAGGTTTTTCTTTGGAACGGAACAACTAGAATTCTTCTCGCGACTACTTCTATTCATATTCTTTTCTATTAACCGTTCTGGGTAACCATTTTCCGTCAAAGTCTTCTTGAGGAATGCGAGTTCTTCTTTAATGCATTCCGTACTGCATATGTGATGTATGCGATAGCATAAAGAATGGATAAGGTTTCTCTTCCTACTTAACGGAACCCAACTATAGAAGTTGGTTAGTTGTTATTATTCATATTACGTAATCTAGGATTATAAACTTTTTATTAACTTTGTTCACATTTCCTCACGGAATTAGTACTTGTACAAAAAATTTTCATATATATACGATTGTACAGCTTGATAATAAATTCGTTGAATTGAATAAATATTTGCAAATGAAGTATTTAATGTATGGTTATCATATTTCACTAAAATATTTTGTAATTTTGTATTAAACAATAAATTGGTTTTCCCCACCTGAGTGTTTCTTCTTAATATATGAACACAGCAATCAACTGGTAATATATCACCATAACAAACCATAACATAGTGATTCCTTTGTAACAAGCCTCAAACATCTTTAAAAATATGTGCCCTCAAGACATTGAGAATGAAGACGAGACGTTTAGTTTTTAATTAGAATAACTTATTAACAAAGTATTTAATTGTAAACCAAGCATTTACCCAACAATTGTCTCACTTACTACGAGATTATTAATCACTGATTAAGTACAAATGTGAGCACTTCTAATGACTTTCAATGTATTGGTCATCCGGTTTGATATGATTTGATGTGTAGCATTTTTTTGCACTGCGTTTATTGGTAAAACTAATATGTAGCTAATACGTAACGTTTAGTATCGAAATTTGTAAGCTGAATATGATTATTTATGCAAATTTTAAATTTAAGGCCAGTTTTTGACCTGACAATCAATTGTTATATACCTATATATATATGCATGTTCATGTCAATTTTTGGTTAGATACAAAACTACACAAGCTACCTAATCATATGCGTTAACTGTTATGTCATAAAACTACATGAAATGATTTTAATTAATTAATGAATTGATTATTTTCAATAACTGGCTTTTTCGAGATCATTTTTAATGTATAGAAGGTATTCAATATTAACTGGCCTCAGTTAAGTGTACCATGGTGAACCAGAGAGTAGTGGACGGTGGTTTCGTTCTGATAACGGACTATGAAGAACTGCTCACTTCATCTTAAGTATAATGATCGATTCGTGAATGACTAGCGTCTAGTTAAGTTGTGACTATTGGTGTTTAGACATGTCTTCATTGAAACATTCATAAATAATGGGATTTGACGATCACCAAGCTTTATTAAGGGTTGTTTAAGGCCACAACTGCTTATAATTAGTCATCAACTTAATACAGCTTTTATCAAGCATTCTCTATGAGACCTGAAGGTTTTTAGTTCGATCCATATTGAAGTCATTTGTGCACTTATCTGAGGAGTACTACTATAAGAAGGAATAGGAATCCAGTAATCTCTTTATTGAGATTAATCTATGACAAAAAGTTTTAATTATAAGCAGAGATGGATAGTGGCTAGCAGTGGAATCCAGGACGCGCGTTTCGTCCTGTTTGGGACTCGTCAGCTGGATGTACCTGCATCTCAGAGTTGATGTTCACTCTGCTTATAATGCTTGTAAATTAAGGCAATATCGAGGCATACGCACAGTATGCACATATGTCATTAAGAGACTGATCAACTTCAGTCCTAAAACATCAATGGGAAGATTCAAATAAAGCAATATCAAGTGAATTAAAAAGTTTTAATGTTTTAAATAGCGCTCATTTTTATATTCCACCATTTATATTTTGATTTAACACCGTTTCTTAACAACAGTTTATTTGTTCGTCTTGCTTAAAATGCTAAATTTATTCAAACTAACAGTACTGTGATTTTTCAGCATTTTTAATTATTTCTCAATCATAAATACTCATAAATTCACCCACTGATACAGTTTAACAATCATATTATTTGTTAACTTATAAGTAGCGTAATAATTAACTTATCGGACTTGTAATAAGAAGTAGTGACCACTGAAATCAATCATCTTCTGAAACAGATAAATAGACAATAACTAAAAGAAATGGTATGGAATTAGTATAGCGCAAGGTCATTTGTCTTTGTGATCACAATTCATTGATATTCTTAGGTGATGACATTATCATTATGAGCACATAGGCAAGGATTATCTAAAACAATCAATCATAGAGAACTCAGAACCGAGTACATATATTGAGCTGTTCAATTTGTTATATCATATCAAAAAATGTTGGTACGAGATCAGTCCCAGAAAATCAAACGGTAAAAGTATTATCTCATGAAAAATTGCCGCGACGAAGTAAAATAATAATGGGAAGAGTAGTAACATTGATGAACATAACTTTCTGTTATTAATTCTTATGATATTAACCGTGAGCTTTAACTTAAGCAGAAGTGTTTAAGTAGAAACCTTTCACAGGCTTACTGTACTACTTTGGTACTCCTTTCTCTCCCATAGGACATATCCATTAATGCAGTTAAACGTTACGATAAGTTAAAAAAATACCACTAAATTTTGGTATCTACGTTCACGTTTATTTGTATTACTGATGACAACATAACCAATTTAGTTTTATGTTGATTTTGCTACTTTTTTTTACGAATTTTGTCCTTTTTCTGTGTTCTCAAAAAAACAGTGATATGTTACTGAATGATTAATATTTATTACTTTCAAAACTTTCACTAATTTATATCTTTGTATTATGACCAAAATCCAGTATCGTTTTTCTAAAACAAATTTTCTAATACACAAGATTATTATTTCGATTTCTTTCGATAGACTTTTAGGCGGTGATACATTAAGAAATATTATCATCAATATATAGATCATATCTTATAGGTAACAACATGAACTGATCTTAATGAAACAATGATCGAAAACCCAGCAGCTTTGAACTTCCAGACTCGAAAATTCTGGTTTCCATCCTTGGTGGAATAGTGGGTGCACACTAATGAAGGATCCTATACCGGGACGAAAACACCTTTTGGTGCTTCCTGTCTTTTAATAGTTATTTAGCTAAAACTGACCAGTGATATTACCAAAATAAATCAACAATCTTCATAAACCGTCTACAATAGTAACATAACTTATGTGTTTTGTTTAGTGTATTGAAAATTTTGTCATGAAAGCATAGTGAAGCAATGAGATTTTTAAAAAAATACTGTTAACTATGCCCTAGTGACAAAACAATCTATGTTGAACTTGAGTTTCCTTATATATATTTCATCATTTTTAATTTCATTTACTGGTTCATTGCCATTTTTACTATACAGTTCTAGGTAAAATATTTAAGTCGTTTAACACTGTTTACTGGCAAATCTGGTTTCCGGTTGATGTCGGTAAAATCCGTTTACGAACTGTTGATGATTCGATAAATACAACGACAAAAAGTAGGAGAACTCGAATGGAACGGATGATAATCACACAAAAACATTTCCACGTTGGTAATCGATTACTTACTTATTTATTTACGTATGTGACACCTCGTCGAGGAGGATAGTCCACCAACCAGCATTCTCTATCCAGCACTGTCCTGGAGCTTCTGTATGTTTTAGTGTTACTTTGACAATAGAAATCTTTAATTTGAATAACGGTTCAGTTCGGATCAAATCAAAAATCAGTTGTATACATGAATGTCAACATTCATCATAAAATTTGCAAACATATGGACATTCTGTTAACCATCAATTACGATTAAAACTGCCATCGTTGATACTGCTACTCACACTACTAAAACTACCGCTACGGCTACTACTACTGTGGTCTGTGCTACTTATGTCGACATAAGTAGTATATAACGTCAATCAGTAATAGAATGCCTTACAGCAGACGATTGAGATGATCGAAGAGGAAAGAACGAGAACAGATAGTAATTGGTATGAAAATGCAGGAACAGCGAATTCTAAAACAATTAATGGACATTTTTCAAATGAAGTATTGGAGTATGGTTTTTCTACTTTATCAAGGAACTCGGTAGATCTGTGTCTCGTTCACCACACTACTATTACTACTGCCACTAATACAACTACTTCTGATACTTCTACTGCCTTTAATAATGGTCCTTCATCACCTTTCATAGTGAGATTTCACTTGCTATTCGCTTGAGTGGTTTGTGTTATAATATTATTTTAGTGAAGATGGATTAATATATATTCAGTCGATTTGCATTTATTACGTCTGCACAAAAAATTTCTTGAATAACAATTATAAGCTGATGGTAATTTGAACAAGACTTTTATCACTGAATCGACTTCATAAACAAATAAGATTGTCCACCGTTGAAATATTTCGACTAAACATTATGTAATTGTTCAATTCTTTCCATTGGTTATATCTTTGTTTCCGGCTGATGTTGTTGCGTTATGAGAGAAAATTTAAAATTATAAAAGCAAAGTAAATCACCAAATTAGAATATGGATGCACATATTTAAATAAGAACTTTTTATAAATGCCATTTAATACACGATTCGTATGAACAAGGACTCTTATGAGCACCCATATAATGTAACTGTGAAGCTTACAGCAGGGATTACTGAAGATAAAAAGCAATTAAAATGCAAAGTATTGATCTCAGAGATGTAATCTGTAATTACGAAAATGGTCTGCTCTAACACTGTTGCCTTAGTGATAATTTTCAAATTATATTGACATTTATAATAAATGCGAAGTTCATAGGAAGTTACTGTTTGTAAGTGATTATTCTAGTCTCAAGAACTAATAAATTTAGAGTCCAAAACACTTCTTTTATCCCATTTAAGACTCATCATTTGGATTTACCTGCATTAAAATGTTGATTTTCACAACGAGATTTGAATTCAGTAACTTGGTAATGTGAAAGCAGTACAACATTGCTGAGAGAATTTGATCAGTAATAATTGTTAAATTCTATTACATTAGTTAAATCTATCTGTGAAAAATATGATCGCTGTCAATATTTACCTTTAACACTGACTGCAACACATGTACAATGAATCAGAAATATGAATAATAATGTCATTCGTACAGTGGCGAAAAACCGATGAATATGCTTCAGAGTTTTCAGATGCAACTTAAAGCTATGTTAATCTCTAATCTTCATAAAGAGTTACATTAATGTTTCTCCATCTGTGCAAACAGTTATAATTTTTTATGTGTGAACAGATGCATGTTACACTGCATTAAAACGTGATTTGAGTATATAAACAGTTATATACTAACTGTGAATTATAAATCAAATACCTAATCACAAGACATAAATAGACAGGATTCCATTGCTGGAAGAAGCAGAAGTGGGGACTTTTGACATTTCGCATAAATAAGACGTCTTACAGGTTAAGTTGACATCCACTTAAAACTATTCAGTTTTCAGTTATAGGAATTTATGACGGAAAACATTAAATTCACATCAAATACTTATTCATTAGGTAAGTTAAATTTACAATCTGAAATTAGTAATAAATTTTACCATAGGACATTAATTCACTGTGTACATGTTATTCACAATCTTTTCTCTGAGAGATTTAGTCTTCTCACTATGTTGTGACCTGTTTATTAATTAATCTTTTAATCTACAGAATTTTTTTTCAAGCTTCCACAATGTATTCACAGCGTGTAATATTTACACTACTGTTACTATTACTATTACTATTACTACGACTTAATAAAGCTGTATACAATATTTGTCCTTAAATACATATTCAAAGACTTATTTATTCTTATTATCAATTCACTGTAACTAGGGTACAAATAAATAAACACAATGAATCTATACATTTAAACCGACCACTATTGTTATAATGAATATTCTTGTTATTGTTAGTATTATTTTCAATTGTTCAGTTGTTTTTTTCTTAAATTGAAATGGTATTGTTTTAGTGGATAAATAATAATTATCATTGATTTTGAAAAGCAAAATAAGTCTTCCAATGGTATTAAAAGTAATAATGATAATGATAAGCAGCGTTAACACATCATTTAATGTAAACTGTTATGAAATTTAATGATCTGTCAGTTTCTTCTCTAAGTAAAACGCATTTCAATTTAAACAAGACAAATTCTGTACACATGTTTCATCCATTCAAAGTACGCAATATCTCAAATTAACCAGATTCATGTGTAATTCCTGAAGGAATCTTTAATTAGATTGTTAATTTCAAATTTGAAATTATTTCATTTCAGTTTGTATTATACATCTTTATTATATCAAAAATAATGTTTATTTGAATTAGGTTAATTAAGTTTGTATGGAACAGGTTATCGTTATCTGGTTTGTAAAATATTTGAATATGTTCGGAGTATATTCTGAGTATTATATCATCACATCTACTAATGTTACAGCTTAACATACTGAATCACGTTTTATTCAACTACCTGAATTATAACCAACAACTGAGATTAGACGAAAGACCAGACAATAGCTTATTTAACACGAGTATTTGTATTTCACACAGAGTCATAGTGAAATCGAAGAAGAAGTCAGTAATAGAAAGGAAATTACAATATTAAATATGTTCGCACCAATAGTGTTACACAAACTGAGTGTCTATTTGTCCTTCCTCACTGGTTAACAACATCATACTTTCACTGGGTACATTACCAATTGTATGTTGTTAAACTTAACTGAGTTGTAAAATGCTCAATAGAAGTAACAATCAATCGAACTGAGGTAATCTTTCCACAATAAATGCTATTCGGAACACACGCCATAGTGATCAGATAGTAATGATCAATGTGTATATATGAATACACTATTAGCTGACTTTATTCATTTTTTTACCTCATATTTACTTGGGAATTTCACTTAAAACCTTTTGTTCATTTATTTTTCATCAAAAATTGAATTACATTATAAACTGATCATCATGGATAACGTTTTCTTTTGAAACTTTTTTCCACTGATGAATTTGATTAAGGCAAGAACAGCAAATGTAACAGAATAACGTGAATC
>OX104024.1:12193298-12291722 GCA_944470205.2 Schistosoma margrebowiei
ATGAATGTAACACATTAAATTGTACACGATCTCCAAAAATTAAAATAAGCTACATGATAAAGCTTACCCTTACTTGGTACAGGTCAAAGTTTTAACAGGACACAAACCAATCACTCAGAAATTGTCTACATCAAACAACACATAGATTCGAAAGTGTATAGAGACTAGATTAACTGAACGAAATAGAAATGAAGCATAATTCTAAGACAAATTTAAATCATACTAACACCAAATTTTTAAACAACAAAATAGTTTCATCCTTTTGTTGTTTATATTAAGAATACGGTTTCCATAGATTTCCTTGGAAAAATATTTTTTTGTCCTTAGAATGATTTATTAGAAGTGATTAATTGAAAAAATAAGAGGATTCTAAAATGAATAAGTGTATTTCTATCAAATGAATGGAAAAAATCGTATTTACTATGAATAACTGGATTAGTTAATATTCGTTTTATACGTATAAAAGACTTATTAAAAGGTCGTATTCACCAAAGACCGATGTCAATTGAGATACTATTGATAATCAGGAAACATTGAACACTTATTTGATCTTAGAATAGGATTTCTCAGTTGTGTATCTTCAAGATTACACAAGAGGTCGAAGCCAGAACGTTTTGCAATTTTCTAAATGGATAAAATGTATAGTTTGGTGTTTATATCTTTGAATGACTCCATTTCATGAATGTTTATATAAATGAATCACTTTAATCGCTTGTTTATTTACTGTTCTTATAATTATTATTACTGTCCTTCAATGAAATTTAAGAGTAATGTTAGCACACATGCACATATATAACTACATACAAAAATAAACCGTTATTCACTTGACCAACATTTTTGTTTCAATGGCTTGTTTTGTTAGTATAACTTTTCTGTTCGTTTTGTGTAGACAGTTAAAAATATATATTTAATCCCGATGTCTCACAGTACTATTGATTTTATCTTATTTTAATGTTTATGTTAGTCCAGTTTATGCAAATGGTTTTTGATAAAAGTAAAGTACAACCTAATCAAACGTCTTATTTAACGGAAACTGAAGAAAGTTACCAGTAAAAGAATTCAGAGAATAACAACTAAATGAAGCTTGAGTAACAGACGGCAATCGAAAAAGATAGATAACGGGTAATTTTAGTGGAGAATAGTAATACACAATTAAAATTTTGTGAATATAAGTCGATGAATTTTTGTCCTTTAGCTGCTACATATGGAACTCAAAACAACTGTCAATCAATATCAAAGTCAGAATCTTCAGTACGAACGTCAAAACAGTTCTACTGTACATTGATGAAACTTGGAGAACTACCACATCCATCATCAAAAACCTACAAGCATTTATAAACAGTTGTCTACGCAAGATGCTGAATTTCCGTTGACCGGATGCGATCAGTGACAGCCTACTGTGGGAGAAATCAAACCATCTTCCAAACGATGAGGGAATTAGCTAAAGACGTTGTAGGTGAGTAACTCACCAATTACGGAAATCACCAAACTACATCACGATGCAAGTGTTAACTTGAAATCGTGAAGGGAAACGAAAAAGTGGAAGTGGAAATAATCTACTTCCAATATAATATTATATAAAACATAATATTAAGAAATGATATGCAATGACCGAAGTTGATCATGGTAAAAATTATTTTAATATTATTTTAATATTACCCATTTTATTACATATGTTAACAGGTAAGGCTAATGTGAAATACTTTATTTTGAAAGTGAACAGATTGATTAATTCTTATGGTAAATTTTAGGAATTGTTTGTTTACTTTTAAATGTTAAGTAATATCTTAATGCTCAATAAATGCACTGGTTTAAATTTTATTCATTTACTTTAGATTAAACTTCGTGATACAACAATTAAATTCAAACAACTTTCATTCGATGATTTAATTGTCAGTTCAACCTTTAATCATCACTTAATGATATATAAAGTAATAATTGTATGAATAATATTCAATTCAGGAATATTTCACACCAAAAAATTAATTTTTGTCAGGTTATTACTGAACATAAAAAATCATAAAACAGTGTGCTTGTTCTATTATATGACTTCTAAAAATTACACCAGGGATTCGAACCCATGAGTTTCAGGTCCTAGAGTAATTATCTCAGTTTTAAACGAATAAGTTACCATAAAACCAATTATATTTCCAAATTTAGTTGGTTCCTATGATAATAAATAGTTTACGAATAGAAACATTTCCGTAAATCTCTCATTATGATAACCATCGGTTTATCACTAATGACTGACTTCAAGATGAATTATTTGAAGTCGAGTGATAAGTGATTATTAGAGATCAATATTCTAACAGGTGATACAGTTGTTATCGATATACATAGGTAGTGATCAGACAATATCATTATAAATTGCCTGTATATTTAATAAACATAGAATTCTTTTCAAATTTATTTCAACTTAATTACTCGTTATAGCATGTACACTTTTGACTGTTTGAATCCTAAATATGTTTTCAGTCACTTAAACAAGTTGAAATACTTCTGTTTATTTATAATACGTCATTTCGTCCAATCAAATAAGGAGAATCATTGTTCGTTAGTTTACTGCGCAGTATTTCGTGACTTAGATGCACAAATGTATGGTCGAATTACTTTATAATTTAGGCATTTATTCAACTGGTCATTGTTGATGATAAACTCTTGAAACAAGATTTACTTACAGTTTCTAGTTCATCATAGAATACTGTCAAATATTTTGTAAATGTAATTATCTTATGGTTGGATTTATTGTGCTTAGATAAATAAATCTACAGAATTTAACTTACCTGCTTAGAAATAAAATTCTCTCATTTTTAAATAAACGCAATTCCTGAGCAAGTATAGTCTATATGCATACCGGTAGCATATAATTTTCCACCCATGTATACCTTGACATTCACATAGGTATATTTACCCCGTGAGCAGAGATACGTTACATTCACACCGGTAACACATGTTTTCATTCATCTATCTCATAGCATACACATATGTATATTCAACTACTTGGGAGTGAAGATGGACACCACTACCTTAAAAACATGTTTTCAACAACCGACTGTCACTTAAGCATCACATGCATATCACTGGTACAAAGGCTTTCGCCCCTACACTTCATGACATACATATAGGCACAAGCACTATTTCAGGTAACATTAATGGTCACATCTCCCTAGTATTTGCTACTAACTCTTTTTATAATACCTTCAACCTAAAGGATTAGGCCAATCATTTTATTGAACATAGGGAAGGCATTATTCATCTTGAGTCCCTTTTGCTAGCCTACGCGCATACTCATTGCATATACTTGCATACATAGATCCCACAAACCGAAACTCATACAATTCTTACACATAAGCGTACACACTGGGCAGCCGCGAGCCGTGAGAATGAAACCCATTTAATCTTGTTTACAGCAGAGTAGTGGGTTAGTCCGATCACCGACCGCTCAGCTTATCTAACAAGGTTGCTCCTACTACCTAGAAGACTTATATGGAAGCCTCAGGTCGGATTTTGCTGTCTTTTTGTATATTATTCCACACTACTTAATGCTGAAAAAGTAGTCCGAAATATTGAAGCATCCTGGATATGAAATTATTTAACTTCAGCCAACTAATCTACTTGGTTACTTGGAAATTTCATATTATTGTTTAAATCACATAAGAATTTGTTCTTTAATTTCTCATTTACTTTTCAATGTACTCCATGTTTTGTCTGTCTTTAAACAAGTCAGTTATATTTGAAGATAACATCTGATTGGTTCTTATTTATTAATGATATTATTCGTTGGCACAACCTTTTGCTTTGCAGTTCATGATGTAGTTTTTTTTATTATTTATTTATCTGTAGAGAAAACGAGATCTAAATACCGTGGCTGATAAATACTCATCTCATGATTAAGTGTTTTGATATTCTGTTTGTTTGAGTAACAGATATCATAGAAGTTGTTTGGGTAACAATCAGTTTAGTTAGACGACAAACTGCTTTGATGATAGATGGTGCTAGTCAGTAGGCAAGAATCCCTGAACCTAAGTTTTTTATTAGATGGAACTTAACAACAAGGTTTTCATCAGTGATTTTGAAGTAACTAATACTAACGCGTACTATCTAAGGTTCAAGGTTTCCTGTACATCTCCTCCAACCATCTAACATCAAAATATTGTGTACAGGATAGGGAGTCACCTATGCCAGTAATTACATTGAAACGTAATCGATAAAGCTGGTGTGGCTCAAAAGAACACATGAATATAAAATTGGCTACTTCTTAGTGACCTGTTAGTTTAAATGTTACTGTTTATCACAAGTTATTATAGAAACCTAAAAATCTCTTAAATTCTTTGTCCACTAATCAATTTAAAAACGTATGTTATTTGTAGACCTAATTGGCCAGTCAAACCAATCGATAATGAATTTAGAATCTTTCTAGGATATTCGAAAAGACTACGGTCACCAGAGTTCATACACATTAATGTTCATTTCGGTTCACAGACTAGTGGTTGAAATGTAGATGTCTGATTTTTCTTGATTTCAATTTTAAGTTTAGATATATTATTTTTTCTTTTGAAAAGTTGGACAAATTGAATTCGGCAATACTTAAAATATCGAAATAATGACAAATCTACTATTATACAGAAAATAACATAAACCTGAAGCTGTAAGTTGCAAGATGAACGTTCAGTAGGATTTTTAAACAGTTCAAACGTTTGACAATTGCAAATCTTATAACTTTTTCTTAGTTATGATCGAGCACTATCAATGACTTCGCATTGTAAACATCATACTCTAATATTTTAATTCATTCGCTATTAAATAGTCTGCTTATTTTTCGCGAAGCTATGAACGACAGGTTCTGATCTCAAAAATCATAAACGTAGAAATTGTTGTGCCCCGATAAACATAATGAATGGTAACTTTGGGGATCCATTTATGGACCAATACTATGCGTATATTTTTATCGTATAATTGGTAAATAACTAAACTATTCATAAACATGTCCCTCATATTATGAGCTTTATTCTGACCTATGAACTATTATTCTATGACTTACCATTCTTATGCCCTGTCTATTAATTACTACCTCTCCCATCCACAGCCAAATTTGACTAATTCTTGTACAAATGTTGTTTCCTACTTTGTGGTAGGAGGTGGTCTGTCTGGTTGGTATATAAACCCAGTGTGCTTGAAATAAATGATTCATATTTCAGAGGGTGAAATTGGTGTTCTGGACTTAACTGTCTGGGCTAGGTAGTAAGCAGGATCGATAAGTACTCTAGACTGCTCGCACGGGTTTTAGGAGTCATTGGTCTAATAGATAATTTACTGTTTTCTAATTGGCGATATTATCACGTTATACGATAACAGGGCTCACAGGCTACAAGTTATAACAGAAATAATATCTGAACATTGAAGAGATTAGTGCATACTGAGGTACTGAAACTCACACTGTGGTTTCGTTATAACAGATACCCAAGTAACTTTCATTGTGTGCACACTCTAGTTCTAAACATTGTTAGTCATAGGTCCAGTAATTACTTGTTAGTATTTAAAATCATGTGAAAGACTGATCATGTACATAAGGTTATTTAACATCATAATGCAGGGAAACACGCTAAGACGATGTGGAAAAAATTCAAAATTGAACACAATAAACATCAACATGGTTGTTCCAGCATTCTCGTATATAACGTCACTAATTTAAAAGACAAAAATTTCCATTAAAATCATTCCTACATTTACGACACATAAATGTACTTTAGACTCAAGTAATTAATGAAAAGAGAAATACTATTCAGTTTAATTTCGTTGGCTTTTAATGAATAAGATTATGTGTGTTTATGTATCTTCCATACAATCTTGAATACATAGAAGAGAATAAACAAAACAGACAACAACCGAATAGTTTCGTTGAGATGACTTTGTTGTCTGTTAGTTCTAATTAAAATTAGATAAAATAATAAAGGATTGTTTTCAACCAGAAGTGCTTAGACTTTACTCACAAAGGTCATGTAATTACGCATCACTGAATTTTTAAAATATTTCATGATAATTAAAGCAAAACTAACAATGGAATCTTGTCAGTTATCCGCATAATTTTAACTCATTATTATAATAATTATTTACTGTTTAGCTCATTTTCATATGAGTTCCGATGAGATATATAGTAAAATGTGTGTCATAAATGGATATTGTATATGTTCTCAATGTTGTTTCAAAGTACACGAAACACAGTGAACGGTAAGTAGGATACGTGTACACTGCTTGAGAATATTGGTCACCTCAACTCAGTCGAGTTCCAAGGTGGAATGACATTTATTGTCAAATGTTAAAATGACTACAAAATTCTTCGTCTCTAACAACCATCGAAATACCTACATCAGATAGCGTAAGCGAACGTATCAGTGTAATATCTTTCAAACTCCCAAATATTTTATTCAAAAATCATTTACTGTCAGATTAGTAATTTATTGGGATAATTTAATTGAAGGCAAACAAATATTGTGGATGAATAAAATAATAAGAGAATGGCAACATGTTTTGCACATACACAATAATTAATTAAACAACGTTGAGAGTTTTTATAATCATGGACTGTCGGTTGTCCAAACGATCAGCTTCACATCATCATCATCATCATCATTGAGGCATGTATTTAAGCTGTGGAGAAGAAAAGGAAAGGACAGACGATTACGTGACATGGGTAATAGTATGAATGAGTATTTATGATTAATTCTAAATGAACGAGTGTCGATAACCGAACAGCACACATTCTGAGTGAATGACAGTTATTTTGTGTAGCAGTTGAGTGATTTCAGGTGTATACGTGATTGATGAATAGTTTGATATGCACCAATGTGCTGATAACTAACTGTAGAGACTAGTGGTGATGTCCAATCACCTCGTTCTCGTTCATTTTACATGATATGCTTCATAATATTAAAGCAGTCTTATTCTGTGCTATGTTTTGATCATATTCAATTAATTTATTTGTTGAGATTTAAGTATTGTGTGGATATAGTTTTAAATCATTACAAAATTAGATGATATAAGCTTTTCAGCTTGAAGAGTCCCAATTTTTTACAACTTAAGAATGACTTTATTTATTGGTTTTTGATGGAAATTATTCAGTAAACAGTTGAGATGACTACCATTTTTTAAACATTGTGTCGATGTTACTGTATGCGCTTTATATATGTATGATTAGATATTATTTCATATGCAAAAATATATTTACATTTCATTTGTCCGTGGTATTAGTGTATTCTTAGATTTATACTTCTTTGCTCTTACTCAAAATTTAAACCCATTACCATTACGATGTGATTCGAATTATTATATCACAATTTTCAGTGAAGCGACGATATTCATTGATGTTGGCACTTATCCCTGAAACCCAAAGTAGTGTGAGGTTTTCAATATTTCATGACGAGAAATAACCTTACACTGGCTCATATACAAACCGTGCTTCTACTAGCTATCTAAAAGTAAGCGTATAGGTGTTTTTCGCAGATTTAATTGATAAAATTTTGTTGATATTTATTTACAAGTATAAACTAGAAGTTGTAATCTTATGAAAGTTACAGCAGCTATTATGATTTTTTTGTGGATGTTAATATTAAACTTTTATTCTCATTTCAAGCCATAAACACTTTGTAATTAACGTTGACTGAGGCTAGATCTTTAAACGCATATATACTTTCCAGTCCAGTTACCTTTAGTATAAAATGAAAACATGGAGATTAAAAATTGACTACATTTCAAAAACATACAAAAACAATTCTGTCCATGTGTGTAAAACACGAAACAGTCTGTTATTTGATCAATATTAATAGCGTCTATTGGGACTTACTAACTGTGAAACTATGTGGAGCGCTCATGTAAACTTGAGTTTCACTGTCCATATGACTTGGGAAAGCATATACAGTGTATGTTTGCCCAGGTTTTAAACCAGGAATCCTCATTTCTTCTCCCGTAGCTTGTTGCATAATTGTTGTATCTCCATATAAGTTAAATACTAGCATTTTCTTTTTGCAGTTCTCTCGATCTTGAAGCTTCCAACGCAACGTTACGAATGGTGAATCACTGGATTCAGAAACGATATCTGAAATCCTAGGTGCATCTGATCCGGAACCCAAAAAAATAAACAATGGAGACGGTTTATCATTTAGTATTTTCAGTGATTGCTGTAAGTAAATTAAAGTATTCAAAATAGTCACAAACATGTCCTCATACGAACAGTCAGTAATAAGACTTACCTAGAGTTTTTTCGAATTCTTCGGTGAATACTTGTCTGAAATCGGTCTCAGTCTTCAGCTTCCTATACATAGTAAATTTTAAAACTTGTGGTATACACAATGGTATGTCACACAAAGTCACTTTGTTTGAAGTAGATACTGCTTTTAACTCCGGATTACTGGGTATTTCCAATTCATATTTATAATCAGAATCAGGACTTTCTTCATAATCGACTTTAAATGTAGCACAATCAAACGCATATATTCTTGTGATGTGTGATGAACTCACGTCCGCTTAACGTTTCAAAATCCCGATGAGAAAATATAGAAAATGGATAAAAAGAACCAGAAACGATTTACGTGGAATAAATTATTTCAAAACATTCTGTTACAACACATAGTAAAGTAGACATAAAAACAACGATTATTGTGATGCTGTATGGTACTGAACATGTCAATTGAACGTCAGATTTCTTTTAGTCAGTCTACTTAAACAACTATGTAAGGAACTATAACAGGCCACATGTTCATTATGGGGCGTGAACAGTTCGAAAAATCGGTTGGTTTGATTACTTTTAAACTGAATGAAAATTCACATTACAACGTAACACTAACTTTACATTTTTCCTCAGGAAGCCACTACGAAATAGTTACTACCGGAAAAACAACATATATTCAAATTAAATTCTATGATCGACTCAATGTAATACTAATTAAAAATGTAGACTATTTGTCTCTGAGTGTAATTGTCAACCTTAAACATCAAAAATGAGAATTACCTTCTGTCAAGGTAATCCGTAGGACGGTTACCAGACCAACAAACCCAAGTAACATTATAATTCTATGTATGTGATCGTTGTAATTTCAATTCAACTTAATATAGATCACATTACGTTTATATATATTTATATATGTTATTCTAATGGTGTGATTTTATTTACTCAAATTTTATTGAACCAGACAACATCACTCCACATTACTTTGTTCTTCTCGTGAATATGGTTATTATTCTAATAACAATTTACTTTTCTCACTAAAAGTTATCATTTTTTTATAAAATTATCATGCCACATAGAAGATATGAACATAGTTTACTTCACAATTAGAGTGGTTGACCCAAAGAATGTGTTGAATCTATAACAGTTCATTTCATATATGTATACCATTAGCAGAAAAGATAAATCTGTCTGAGCTGTTTCAGTTCAATATATTTTCATTAAACTGATTATTGATTGTATTCACTGAGATAAGTTGTCCATTTAATAACAGGTACTTACTTGCTTACGTCTGTTACCACTCAAGAGGAGCATAGGTCATCAACCAGAACTCTCCATCCAAACCTGTCCTGGACTATCATTTCTGGTTCTTTCCAGTTGCGATTCATCCTTTTTATATCTGCTCCCAGGTCCGGACGTCGTGTGATTTGGCCTTAGTTGAAGTCGAAATCTTCTAATCGATTCCGAGTTGTTCATTACATTTTGTGCTTCCTCTCCAATGTTAAGGTCTTCAAAATCCAGTGATTCACCAGAAGAAAGAGATAGGGGGAGGGTAAGCAGCATTGTCTGACTCCGGTCCTCACTTGGAATGCATTCGTCAGCCATCTTCCATGCACCACCTTGCACCGTCGTAGTCCGTCGTAAGAAATCCGGATGATTTTGACAATCGTCTCAGGTGCACCATAGTGTTGAGAAAGGTTCCATAAGGTCCTTTTGTCTACACTGTCCAACGTCTTCTCATAGTCAATGAAATTGATATATAGTGACGACTTTCACTCAACTGAATGTTTAACGATGATCCGTAGTGTCGCGATTTGGTCTGTGCACGATCGATCCTTACGGGATCCGGTCTGCTGATCTCGAAGTTGGGTGTCTACTGAATCCTTCATCTGGTTCAGCATCACTCCGTTGAATACCATTCCCGGTACTGACAGTAGAGTGATTTCTCTGTAGTTCTCACATTTGCTCAGATCTCCTTTCTTTGATAATTTGCCGAGGTGTCCTGCATTCCAGTTTGTCAGTGGCACTTGTTCTTTATCTCAAATCTTCGTGAATAGAACATGGAGCATGTTTGCAGCTACTTATATGTCTGACTTCAGAGCTTCGGCTGGTATATTGTCAGGTTGTGCTGCTTTCCCATTCTTCATATGTCTAATGGCCACCCTGATTTCTTCGATCGTTGATGGAGTGACATCTATAGGCATGTCTGTATGTAATGCCTCAATGTCTGGTGAGTTTAGGGGAGCTGGTCTGTTCAAGAGTTCCTTAGAGTGTTGTACCCATCTACTTCCCTGTTCTTGAAACTCGGTGATTGCCTTGCCTTCTTTGTCCTTGACCGGTCTCTCTTGTTTATCATATTTCCCTTTCAGTCTCTTCGTCGTGTCATATAGCTTTCTCATATTACCTTCTCTTGCAGCATTCTCCGATGTCGTTTCTAGATATCCCATATATTTCTGTTTGTCAGTTCTAATGCTCTTCTTCACTTGCTTGTTTGCCTCAGTGTATTCAGCTTGTATCTTGAATTTCTCTGCTCTTGTTCGGCTGTTATTAGATGATGTCTTCGTGTTCTCCCTTTGTTGAATCTTGTCCAGGCGTTCGACGCGTCGAAGTTAGTGCTTCTTTGACCTCTTTCTGATAGTCGTCCATCGTGGATTCATCTTCTTTCAGTAGATCCTGCAACGTTTGGAACCTGTTGTTGCGAGTTGTCTTGAATTAGTTGAATTTGTTAGTATCTCGAAAGAAGGCAGTATTAAACGTTTGTACTATTGCTTCCCCAGTTGTTCAGCGTTTCTTTACATTCAATTTCATCTTGGCCACAACCAGGTGGTGATCTGAAGCCAAATCAGCTACTCTCCTGGTTCTCATGTCTTCTATTATCTTTCTGATTTTTTTATTGGTACAAATATGATTTTCACAGATTTAAATCATGAGTCAGTTGAAGCTAGATTACCATTGAAAACACGGAAGCACTGGACGGCCGTTTCGTCCTAATATGGGACCCCTCAGCAGTGCGCATCCACGATCCCGCACCACGCGGGGCTCGAACCCAGGACCTACTGGCTTCGCGCGCGAGCACTTAACCATTAGACCACTGAGCCGGCATCCAACGGTGTTAATATCTAACTTCAACCAATCCACGAAGTTGCGCCACCATATACCATTGTCTTCAGTAAGCTGTTGTGAGATATCAGCTTGATTTAAATCTGTGAAAATTTCTAAAATCTCCACAAACCCCTTCTGACAAATATGATTCATTTGGTTCTCGGTGGTGTGATCCGTTGAGACTCATGTAGCTTTGTGTATGCGTTTTTGTGTGGGAATATTTTGCCGCCTATAACCAATTTGTTGAATAAACATGGAGTAGCAAATTTCTCGCCACTCTCGTTCCTTTCTCTTAGTTCATATCGTCCCATGATATCTTCATATTCGGTGTTGTTCATTATGACTTTGACGTATAGGTCTACCATCACGATGGTCAGGTCCTTTCCTGAACAGCTTGCTGTGATCGATTGCAGCCTCTCGTGGAACTGATCTTTATCATTGTCATTGTTATCGTTGGTGGGTGCATAACACTGGATAACATTCATCGTGCTTCACTTATTCTTTGTTTTTAAGGATGCTTTGTGGATGCTAAGTGGATGACGTGATGGCGTTTGATGCGAACGGTACTGAGTTGGTGTCCCGGAGTGAACATCAACTCTGGGATGCACGTACATCTAGCCGACGAGTGCCAAATAAGACGAAACGCGAGTCCTGGATTCCACTGTTAGCCACCATCCAACATTGATTAGAAAGCTTGTCATTTAATGCTATATCGATGCAATCTGCACAGGATGCACATATGCCAACAAGAGACTGATCAATTGAAGTCATAAATAACAATGGGAAGTTACGAGAAAACAATACCAGGTGAATTTGATGCTTTGATAATCCTGGATCCATGAGATTCTCTCCCTATAATTCTTTCTCGTGCATCTTTGGATAACATCAAAGCGAATATCTGAGTGTGTGGAGCAATTTCCTTTTCGTGACCGAAGTACATTAGCATCTCTCCCATATCTAGAGTTTACTGTTCAGCTTGGGTCCAATGGGTTTTGAGAACTGATTGCAAGTACTGCTAGTTTGTTTCTCCTCATTTCCGTTGCTATTTGACTGGTCTTCTCGGCCCGTCACATTGTCCGGACATTCCATATACCTATAAAAATTGTTACTCTGGTTGTTTGAAGGAGAATCCGCCTCAGAACTTCGGAAGGATTTCGGCTTTCATCATGAGGTGTCATAACTCTTCTAAACCAAGACCTTCCAACGTCCAGGATGGTGTTTGAATAGTTTGAATTGTTTTTTCTGGTTGGCGTTTTTGGCGAGTTAGTTTTCTGCGGGATAGGGTCGCTTACCCCATGTCCAACCCTCCTCTTTTGTGCGTGATCAAGACCGGCGGTAAATCTAGATGAGCTAGAGGTAGAGCTGCTTAATAACAGATACTATCTATATGAGTGCTGTTACGATATTTTCACTAAGAAGTCTAAATTTCCATCGATATCAAACCGTCGTCAGTCTTAAAATATTCAGAAACAAGATAAGTGTCAAGGCAAACAGTGTCTTCCAACGATATAATATTTTGTTTATCTAAGTATTAGTATTACTTAGATATTCTCGTGTTTGTAATAAACGAGAAATGCTTGGTAAATGATTGCATGTTTTACATATATTTCAACAGAATACATTCAAGTGCGTTCACGGTTTTGTCATGTTTTGAATTGATAGGCTAATCGTTAATACAAAAGTTTGTTTTGAATAGAACGGGAATTTTTAATTTGTTAACTATAATTTAATTATATCAATTGTTGTCTTTGAGTCTTGATACGATCAAGTAGTTAACAGTTGGATATTAATTCAAGTGGTGATCTATTTTGCATTGTTTGAAATTTGATGAATGGTTGTAAGAAATATCAAAGAAGATAAATTTGTAACTTGTTTGATTACATTAATCAAGAATAATGGCTACAGCTCACTAAGAAAAACCTGGCTTTTCCTGACCGAGCAATGTCATTACACTATTATTTTGTAAGCCTTATGAAAACTAATAACTTTTACTGTAAAGAAAAAGCGACATTGCATACAAACGATGACTAGTGGATTATTCATTTCAGATGTGGACATCTAGAGCAGCCGGTAAAATACAAATTCTGTGATCAGCTTTATACTTAACTGTTTAATAGCTTAACAGTAGGGTTTAATATATTTAACCAAGAATATAAGCAGATGCACCCACCAAAATGTTCATTTAAAGAGGTGACAGCTGTTTACATAAATTACAAATCTTCTAATGTACTTGAATTTCAGTTCATGAATATACCAAGTAACTTTTAAAATTGATTCGATCAAACGTAGACTCATAGCCATAAGACTGTTTATTTAATTGATAAATAATATATTCTCATGAAAATTCACCAAGTCATCAAGGAAATTACTATCTTCTCATTGAGGTGAAGGGTTGACTGGGTATATTAAGTCTATTTGTTGTAGTGAATATTCATTTTACTGCATGTTAAGATAAAGTTCCTCATCCAGATGTGATTAGTAATGTTGACACTTTCGTTAATGCTTTCATTAACTACAACATCGTATCAAAAATCTTGCATCCAAAAAGGGTTGCACCCACCTATTGGATCAATTCGCAGTTCTATGATTTCGTTGCTGTAAAATATATTTGGGTTCAATACTTAAAATTGTTAGTTTCGAATAGAGTTATCTAACCCACTGAAGTTTTTATATCACGTATCATTGGAAATAAACCACCGAGGTTTGGATGCTGAATAACAAAAATCTTCATTTTTCATTTATGATTTAGGAATCTCTCTTGACCGACAATAGTTCATTTATATTTGTTCCGAAGCACAACTACAAATGAAAAGTGGAAACATTTTCCAAAGATTATTCAAAAACTCAATTGCTCTGTGATTAAAGTGCGAACCATTCTCCACTGTTTCTAAACATCCTTATTCTAATGGTTATGGAGAAAATTACGTTAGGATTGTAAAAACCGTTATAAATTTGTTTTCTACAAAATACAAAGAGTTGGAAAGAAGAGTAAATACATTTTCTCAATAATACAGAAATACCGAGGATTTACTCAACTTATCGAAAGGAAGGACTATTCGTCCGGATATAATGTGATTCCAATTTATAGGCATTACCTACCCGAGCGAAAATGATTCTTGACCACCAACTGGATTGTTTGTCAATGAATGTCAGGAGACCATGTATATGAAGAGAGGAGAGTACGTATATTCCTACTTCAATTGTTAATTATAAAACTAAAGATTTCATTTTAGACAATTTAGAAGTGACTTTTAATACCGATCCAGACATTCATTCGATGAATGTTTGGAAGCGACACCAAGTGAATCACAGTGATCCTGACTAAAATTTAGGATGTAGTGGATGATTTACAAATAACTAAGCCCTTTATTCACATATTTTCAACAGACTACTTTTGTATACGTCTACAGATTTTTCTGTCTTCAACCGTGGGTCCATTCGTAATTGCTAAATCACGTTTTGTATATGCAACCACTTACACACAATACTACGGGCTATTCTAGTGGAATTCATTTGTTTGACAGTAAAATAGACGATGATCTATAAGACCAGACTGAAATCGATTAAATCAGAATCTCCTGGATAAAACAACGAGCGTAGTGGTAGTTAAGCGAAGCCAACATATCAGTGGTTTGAATTGATCAGACGACCAAATACAACTATAAGGTTACATATGGAGTTACATATAGAGGGATTAGATCCTAATATCCAAATCCTCTGAGAAAGAATGTATCATGGTTAATTACTGAGGAAGCTGAGTTGGAAATCATAGGAAAGATTGTTTCTTGTACCACAGTAAAATTCAACCCCATTTGATTTTCTTACAGCAAATGGTATCTGATACTAGTGATTTCAGGACTGCGCTAACTGACTTTATTAAATGTAATGTAAAAACAATTAAATTTTGGCCTATTAAGAATGTTGCCGTGTAGTTTTGTTAAGTTGTAGATTGAACGAGTAAAACTTACACTGCAATTCATTTTGTATTGTTTGTTTGAATCTTTCCATTGATGTTTAGGACTGCAATTGACCAGTCTCTTATTTACATATGTGCATCCAATACGGATTGCCTCGATATTGCTTTAAGTCACAAGCATTATGAGCAAAGATAGATGGTGGCTCTGGGATGCAGGTTTATCCAGCTGACGAGTCTTGAATAGGTCAAAATGAATTCCTTAGATTCCACTGTTAGACACCATCCACCTTTGCTTAGACGACAATATTTTTGTCACGTGTTTATGAAAAAAGAACTTGAATTTTGTTCAGTTTAATCTTATTGAACTTAAAATTGGCACCTGATACTGTTCTAAAACGTGCAAAGATAATACCGAACTGATTAGTTTATCAACTGGTGTGTTTTCCATTCACTTTAGATTATTGTCAAGGATCAAGTATAAAGCCGAATTGATGAACCGTAATAGAGTGACAGCTTATCTAAATTTTGTTATGGAGTAACTTATAGAGTAACTTTTGTTATGGAGTAACTGATCTTAAGGAACAAATTAATTTCAAAGCTTTTCGGCAGATGATTTATGGTTGAAACTATAATCCACATCATTAGTTTATGTAATACTTATTTTAATTTACATCGGAATGATCCAACTGAGGCTTACATACTATCTCGAAATATCTACAAACAATGTATCTTCCATACAATCTTGAATACATAGAAGAGAATAAACAAAACAGACAACAACCGAATAGTTTCGTTGAGATGACTTTGTTGTCTGTTAGTTCTAATTAAAATTAGATAAAATAATAAAGGATTGTTTTCAACCAGAAGTGCTTAGACTTTACTCACAAAGGTCATGTAATTACGCATCACTGAATTTTTAAAATATTTCATGATAATTAAAGCAAAACTAACAATGGAATCTTGTCAGTTATCCGCATAATTTTAACTCATTATTATAATAATTATTTACTGTTTAGCTCATTTTCATATGAGTTCCGATGAGATATATAGTAAAATGTGTGTCATAAATGGATATTGTATATGTTCTCAATGTTGTTTCAAAGTACACGAAACACAGTGAACGGTAAGTAGGATACGTGTACACTGCTTGAGAATATTGGTCACCTCAACTCAGTCGAGTTCCAAGGTGGAATGACATTTATTGTCAAATGTTAAAATGACTACAAAATTCTTCGTCTCTAACAACCATCGAAATACCTACATCAGATAGCGTAAGCGAACGTATCAGTGTAATATCTTTCAAACTCCCAAATATTTTATTCAAAAATCATTTACTGTCAGATTAGTAATTTATTGGGATAATTTAATTGAAGGCAAACAAATATTGTGGATGAATAAAATAATAAGAGAATGGCAACATGTTTTGCACATACACAATAATTAATTAAACAACGTTGAGAGTTTTTATAATCATAGACTGTCGGTTGTCCAAACGATCAGCTTCACATCATCATCATCATCATCATCACCATTGAGGCATGTATTTAAGCTGTGGAGAAGAAAAGGAAAGGACAGACGATTACGTGACATGGGTAATAGTAAGAATGAGTATTTATGATTAATTCTAAATGAACGTGTGTCGATAACCGAACAGCACACATTCTGAGTGAATGACAGTTATTTTGTGTAGCAGTTGAGTGATTTCAGGTGTATACGTGATTGATGAATAGTTTGATATGCACCAATGTGCTGATAACTAACTGTAGAGACTAGTGGTGATGTCCAATCACCTCGTTCTCGTTCAGTTTACGTGAAATGTCTTTTACTCATAGAATTGATGTATACTTTTTGTTTACTATAACTTTATGATTCTGACCAGTTAAATTGTCAAACATACTGTCATAACTCATGTACTTAGTGAACGTGACGTATTACGCGAAACGGTGAATACATGTTGAATCAATGGTATTTCGGCAACTTACGAACTCTGATATCAAACCCAGTGGATGTGAACACCTTGGTTTCAGTGTCCACGTGATTTGGGAAAGCGTATACGGTGTAGGTATTGCCTGATGTTAAAAATGGAACCCGGATTTCTTCTCCTTTAGCCATCTGAAGAACCGTTTTATCGCCAAATAGAGCGAATTGTAATTCTTTTTCCTTGCAGTTTTCGTAATCTTGAAGTTTCCAGTTAATAATAGCATTCTTGTCACCATCGAAACGTGCATTCATTGCAGTGAGTTTAGGTGCTTCTGAAATGTAAAATTATATTTGTGATTATCACGATTTCATTTCTGACGACAACGATGTTGTCTTAGAGCAGTATATTTAAAACGCAGCAACTACTTACTAGGTTAGCAAATAACTCTTGGAATATACATTATTTGTTGGAATACTTACCTAAAGATTTTTTATATTCCTTTGAGAAGATTATTTCGAAATCGATGTCATTCTTTTTCTTCTTAGAGATCTCGTATTTTAGAACTATCTCTTTACACATTGGTATTTTACACAATTCCACTGTATTTGAATTTTCCACTACCATCCGTTTATTCGAACCCACCAACTCTAATACGTATCTGTACTTGTCGTCCGGATGTTGTTTAATATCTGCTTTATATGTAGCGCAATCATATTGATATATTTTTTCTATATTTGAATCAGTCACCGCTTAACATTCCAAATTTCCAACGGTGAATATATGAAAGAGGAAAACACATCAACATAAATACTGTAAGATAATGTATTAAACTTGATAACATTGTATTGGATAGGAAAATACATTGGATGAAAATAAGGATGATTATTGCGATTCTGCATTATTTAAAAAGGAAGTCAAACAAACGAATAATATTTTTATTAATTAATACTAGATGAAATAGTTTAATTTACATTTTCAAAAGAATAACTTGTCTTCAGAATAACTTTATTTACTTACTAGTATAGGGGTTGTGGAGATTATTAAGTTTTTGATTGAGATCATAAACCGATTGATGTTAGACCACCACCTTTGGAAACCTGGAAGCACTGGGCGGCCGTTTCGTCCTATTGTGGGACTCATCAGCAGTGCGCATCTACGATCCCGCTCGCGGGATTCGAACCCAGGGCCTCCGGTCTCGCGCGCGAACGCTTAACCAACTGGACCACTGAGCCGGCATCCATTTAATTAATTGAAACGAAGTCTTCTTCAAATCTATGCTTGACTATGACACTCAATCTGTTCGTTTTAGATTGTGAATTACCTAGATTATCTAACCACCATGTTTATTGTCGATAAACAACACGATACATTTTATCTCTGAATTTCATTTTCACAACAGCAGTATATACTAACCACTATTCTTGCCTGATAATAATCAAGATGATGATGACAATAAATCTCGGACATTGTAGAAAAGAATTACCTTGTACCAATGTAGTCAGTAAAACTGTTATTAGACCAACGTAACAAAATATCATTCTATATAGATATGAATAAGTGCTTTGATAATTTCTCAGTTATATATATATATTGTTTTCTTTTTATTTAAACATCATTCTGGTGGTATGATTTTTATCGGTCAGCAGGTTTCTTTTAAATTTCTTTCTTGTTTATCAGTGGTGCCATTATTGTTGTTATTATTATTAAAACGTTATTTTGTTTCTAAAAAATTAAATATTTTTCTAATTATCACACCATATACGAGACTTGAATAAAAATGGTTCATTAATTAAACAATGATGAAGAGAAATAATGTTGTGAAATTTAGTGAATATCTATCATTCTTTTATAATATTACAATTTTTAAAATGAAGCCAGATTAACGTTATACAGGAATGAACCTCTTATTTTGGTTTATCGATGCTAAATGAATAGGCATGCATTAAGTTTAATATGAATGTAAGCACATTGATTGAGTGTTAATTTGACAATATTTACACATTCATCAAGTTCTAGAATAATGTCTAACAGCAATACAGACTTCTGATGATTTGAAAAAAGTTTACTATACATTTATAATAAGAAACATTTGATGAATTTTTTTTATGTTAATAGTTTTATTAAGATACATGTTTGTGTTCACAAATGAAAATGATCATTGATTTATATTAACTAAATTGAAGCCAACACATGTTAAATATTTAAACAAAATAACTGTGAATGTAATTTAACTAAGCTAAAAAATTGTAGACTATAACTTATCTGGCATAAAATCTACATTTTGAACAGTGAACACTTAAACTATACATCTGTTTCAAAGGGGAGTATCTACCTTATCATTTTCTTACTTTATACGTTGAAAGTCACCTACTTCTCTTGATACGGTTATTTAATCTTTGCCAGTGTCTCTTTATTAATCACTACTTGAAGGACAGTTCATCATATTTGTTGAGGAGTTTAAGATCTGTAAAGATGTATCATACGCGACAAAATCGTTTATACTACTGATTCTAATTGAATCAGTCAGACAGCTGAAAATATAATAAACCTATTGTATATTGGATAACACAAATGTTTTTCGTAAAGGAAAACAGAGCAATTACTTTGTAGCATGTATCTCTGGTACATTAGTATAAGTTTTGCTAATTTTTCAAGGTTTTATTACCTCATTATCAATATTATTGTTCATTTTTTCAGCTTGAGCAGTTGTATGTAGCTGGACTTGTTTTTCATTTTAATTATAGTTCTGAAATAAATTAGACTCCTTTTACAGAATAATTTTCAATGTAAACACAAAAGTGATATTTAAATCGAAATTAAACTCTTAAGTGTTTAGATTGTTCAATGTACCTTCCATGTCTAAAACATGCCATCCATCATCTTAACATCCACATGCAATTGTAATTATAACACCTTTTCGGTACCTTCGATCATGTTTACCATTTTATTAAATAATCATAATTCTACATTTACCAAAATTAAGTTTACTACCACGTTTATTCCGACAACAAGGCTTGGTTTTGGGATTTGATCAACATTGTGAATTTAACATGCACTTTGCAATTTAAATGCTCAACATTTTAGCCTATTACTTTTTTGTTGTAATAGTTTTTGAGTGCATTATGTCTGTTCAAATAATGTAGCCTTATGTATTTTAGCGTCATCTCTCCTCTTTTTATCAAACCGCCCGTGTATTTAGAATTCTGTGTATTCCGTTATCGTTTAAAGCACCTCTATTTTTGTTGTCGGAATAATGAACAGGCTGGTGATAGTGATTCAAGTTAAATTCAATGGATATTCCATGGGATGAGTTACAGCTTTCTTGTTGTTTAGATTATTTCAGCTGAATGTGTCTAGACAGACTTAAATATGCGACAACTAGTTTAATTAAATGTAACTCTGTTTGAATTTGTATAGATGGTGTTCTTCGATGACAAGATACAAGCCACACCGATATCTAGTAGCTGTAATGTTCTCAGCAGATTCGTGCATTACTTAAGAGAGCATTTGGTAATGCAGTTAGCTTAATTTTATTTTGGCTTCAAAGACTACCATTTCATACCTCGATGTCATTTGATCACATTCTCAAGGGCGACTTCTTGAAGACATTGTAGACCTAGATCCCAAAATTCATGATAATAACAATGTACACACATTGAGAAGTCTCAAAAACAAGACCATTGCCGCTGTTTTTCATGCACAGTTTGCTTTAGAAACAAAAATCCAGACTTCAGGATGATAACTATGGTCATTTCTATGTCTGTAGAAAAAGAAAGCTTTATTTTTTGAAATCCTCATATACTGTTGGAATTTACACTTGATCTCTCCAATTATTCGTTAGTCGCTCACTCAATAAATAGTGGGATGAGAATGATCTAATAATCACTAATAAATCGACTCGAAAAGGGATTGCAAAATAGTGAGGTTTTGGATAGGGAGAAATCAAGATATGAAATACAACTCTAAATGTAGCGGATAGAAGGAGAATTCTAAAGAGCATACGCGTATTTGTTAAATGGCCTGGTGCTATTAAAACGTCAACAAATAATCCAAATTACGCTATGTTACATGCTTGTGATGAAGGAATCATTGTTGTTTATGTTTGATACTTGATTTTCTCAAACTACATTTTGTAAGCAACTACCAACATCCATGTTCGTCACCACATTAATTACGGAGGCAAATCAAACGGAATAGGTTTTAGAGCTCACCGTTGCTTGAAGTCTGACTACCGTCTACTAGTGGCTTGATAAATGACAAATCTCACTTGCATGAGTTTGCATTGTGGAAAATAACCATATTAGGCTGATGAAACATTCACCCAGATTGTGAGCAACAACTACGTCAAACTGCTAATAAACTGAAATAAATGTGTGGTGTTTGAATGAACCAATGATTCCGTTGTACTTGTCGAATGCTGGATTTCGAATTCTAAATACAGTACATTCGTTTGTGCTCATCTAGTACTTATTGATCCGATTACGTTATTTCTAGGATTCTTAGTTCGTACTATAGTTTAAATACTCATAATTATTATATTGGCGTCGCGATTGAGCCTGTGATGGAACGATTAGACATACATTCAGATTTTGATGCTTATGAGGATTACTTTGAGGGGTTTGAACTCTGTGCTATGACCAAGGAAGATGATGAGAATGTTAATATTGTAGTACATTTCCTCACATTCATCGGAAAAGAAGTATATAGCTTAATAAATACTCTGGCTTTACCGGAAAAGACCATTTTGCTTTCTTATACAACTCTCAAGGATCTACTGCTAGACTATGTAAAGTATACAAATTTCGAATGTGGTGAAGGATGAAGATTTCGTAAAATGATTCATGAGGGTATAAAACATTCCACTGCATTACGTCATCCCAACTCAGTGCATACTCAACGCTATACAGATAATTCATTGAGAAGTTGAGATGCAGTTCTTAAAGAACGGCACAAGTTCGGTCAATGCTTGTCCTGTGGCAGGTTCCACTCTTTTAATTCATGTAAATTTCGTAATTCTGAGTGCTTTAAATGTAGTGATATTGGGTATATTCAATCAGTTTGTAGTACTACTCTTCATCTTGCTGCAACTAATATTAAGTTTTGTAATTCTGGTTCTATTAAGTTGAGTATTTATAATGATCATTTATTTTCATGAACGATTTCAAAAGACAGTGTACAGTTATATAGCAGTTCAGAGTTAAGTGAAACTCAGAATCCTTGTGAGACAACAGTTTCTAATCAATCAACCTATCAGATTTCTCATGTTATTGTACCAGATATGGCTTTTCCTAATGATTCACTTATTTCTGACCGAATTCCTTGCAAATCTGAGGAAAATTTGTTACATAAACCTAGTCATGATCAAAAACCTGATGTGGTTTTGATAGATGCTGATTTTTCTAACGATCATTTAATCTGCAATGACATTCTTAATAAATACGAAACAAAACTATTTCAGAAGAGTAAAATCTTGGTGTCATATCAAATATTATTTATCCTCATAATGCATTTGTTGCTTGTAGAACACTTGTACAATACGAAGCACAAGTACTAAATGAGCTCGATTTCGATTACAATTTAGATGATTTCATATCAACTGATGTTTATCCTTATCACAAAAACACTTCTAATGTTCACTCTAACCAATGTTGGAAATATGTTTTAAATGAAGCCACATCATTCATAACCTGTGGATATGAAGATCCAACATTGTTTTGTGGGGGAGGATACCATAAAAGTCTATGGTTCATATTCTAGGTAGCAACGGTTTCAGTACACAACCGACATGCTGATTACACAATCCTAGGAAGCAGGCGAGTCTGTTCCGATTTCAGTTGTTAATTCCAATGCTAATGAGCACATTCCAGATAATACAGAGTCTTTATCCAATACACTGTCGGACAGATACAGGATGAACTTAAGAAGAAGACATACAATCAATTACGGACACTTAGACTCCAACTTAAGCTGTGACAGATGTAGTGTTTAAATAAACTAATGACTCCTTTGTACTTTTCTAATGCTTGATTTCGAATTCTAAATACAGTACATTCGTTTGTGCTCATCTAGTACTTCTTGATCCGATTACGTCATTTATAGGATTCTTAGTTCGTACTACAGTTCAAATACTCCTAATTATCATAGAAAGCTATATTACAAACCAAAACATTACGAAACTTGACGCGTTACGGAAATAAATGCTGTTAATAGCTGATAAATGACAACACCCAAAAACCTCGACAACATGTGCACGAGAGCCCATAGCTCAACTTCATCATCGTCCTATAGTCTGTTCTTCAATATTTCAACTGCCATATCTCCCTTGAATATAATATTCAAGAATAAAACTTTCTTCAGAACTTTGATAGTACTTTCAACTTGGCCTTTTGGTTTTGGATTACTATAAATGAACCAGGGTGGGAAACCAACCAAGTATGTCTTTAGTGAGTATTCGTTTGTCTCTTGATGATAAGAAATGAAATAAGTTTCGATTCCTACTCAGAGGCACACAAATCTGGAAGCTCGTATACTACTCAGTCCAGGTTGACTTTCTGTACATCAGTCGTTGTAGACACCCACCCACAAAAAGAAATCAAAATTCATCTTCCGCTATGTTGCAGTCAACTTTAGTTTGATATGAGCACTAGTTGCTCTTTTCGTCGTTCCTTTAGATAGTTTCCCGCATCACTCGTAATAAAGGATGATTTGCCACTACGGTTTTTTTGATTGACTGGAACAACCTCAACACCTTTATATGGATTCAGCAATGATACTTTCCTACTCTTTAAAATGTCGTTTCATTGGGAGTTATTCTCTTTTAATAGAAAGTACTTTACTGTGCTTTCTGAATCGGTGTGTTCATTGGAGTAATTAGTGATTTCCAAGGGAGATGAGCTGTTTAACTACCTATCTTGTTTGGTCATGTTGATATTCCTGGTTCTGGCTCCAGTATCATTATACTGTGATCTCGTTTGTGGTCGTGACTTGGGAACTGCAGTTTGTTGTTGGAATCTAGAGCCAGAGAGAATATAATAATAATAATTTATTCTCAAATAACAGTTCGTTACATGAGGCATGCTGGTTTACAGGCAAGATCAAATTGATACAAATGATACAATATACACTGTAATAAATTACATAGCTGGGTTGATAATTTATAAGATATGAATGTCGATGGTTTTAATCAGTACCGCGCTTCATGAAAGTTGCGTTGCGAATGTCCGACTGATGGTCAAAGATAGGTCCATTGATGGTATGAGCCTTTAGAAATCGCAACCTTATGTCCCTTAGCGATATCCAAGGCTTTAGGGCTGGTGCAGGATGAAGTCACCAGTTCCATATCTCAATAGGGCTGAAAGAGGGAGCAAGTAAAAGAAAGGACGAGAGGCAGAGTAGCCAATATTCATGAAGGAATGTTTAAGGTATGATTACTCAGTCTAATTTTCTTTTATTAAGGTATGTGTTAAGAAAAAGCATTTTAGTAGGTTAAAGAAAGTAAGTGTTGACAAGGTGTGAGTGGACATACAACTGACAAATGGGGGCGATTCGGAAAAGAGCTGAGAGTATAAGATTATGTGTGATTATAAAATAAAATATAATGCTAGAAACAGTATTGTGATATACAATTGGCTGTCTTCCCTTTATTATCGAAGCTATTAGAGCCCCTATCGTTTTTTTAAAATATTTTCCCCCAGTTATTATAGGGTCTTGGGTAAGCTTCGTATATTAGCGAATTGTCTAGTTTGCTTGTAATAGGATTTCTGGGTAGGAAGTGAAACCAATTCAACGTTCGTAACACGACTTAAAGAGGTATTTTGCGTGATAAATCAGCTTCAATACCATAAGTTCGCGACATCCCACTAAACCATAAGGAGCCGTAATTAAACAAAATGTTCTGCCCTACAGACATGGGTGGATTGAAGTTATTTCCCCACCTTCATGTTTGCTGGTCAGTAACGCCACCCTCCCTCCTTTTGTGATGTTAGGCTCTCTTACGTTTGTGGTAAGTATGAATACTGCTTTAATCAAAGCCCATAGTTGGAATACACTGTCTCTACCAGGTCCATCTTACAAGCAAATCAGATGGTTGAAAAGTCTGTTTTATGGGTTAGATGTCCACATAGTATATCACACTGCTATGAAAATAACTAATGGTTTAAAGAAGTAAGGACTAATAGCAAATCAAATGATATGAGAGGGTATAAAATTGTAGAAAAAAAAAGATTTCAGGGTAAGAAACTCACAAGACTTAGTGGCCAAATTTTGAGCTTTGAATGATCGGCCTAAGTAGATCAGCATTCATAAGATTGAGCTATCTGTCTACTTGCAGTAGAAAAAAAAGGCGACTTTTAGGAAGAATAATGTACATTTAACCTGTAGAGATTTGGGAATTGAAAGCTAGGGTTAGGAGCATGAAGTTATGATTAATAAACAATGAATAATAGGAAAGGATAAGCCATATATCCTGTGATTTGTTTATATTCATATTAGTAACAGTCGAACTTGTTATAATTTTGTTCTTTCTAGATACTAGGCGGTCCGTAATAAAGTGCCTCATTGGTGGGCGGGAGTTCAAGGAAATGTTGAAGCTCTTTGGAGTCTAGAAATAGGGTTATTAGCCTTTTGAATCTGATAAACGTATCACAATTACGGATAGGCATTGGCAGCCTGTTCCACAATAAACTGTACCGTACTGTAAAGAACTTACAACGCATTTGTTTTTGGTGTTTTACGATAAGTAGTGTATATGCGTTGTTTCTAAGTCTATCAGTCAGTCAGTAACAACGTAGAACTTCGTATGTACGTACATCAGTTCGAGTTGCCACACCACCTTAACACAGATGCAGTTGTCGATTCAAATCCTGTAGTGGCAGAGGTAGCAAGAGTGTAAGCAGTGATCGGGAAGATTAGGGTTTGGAGATGTTATTTAAGGAGTATAATTCAGTGAAATAAATTTGGAAAGAGGAAAAAAGGGACATGAAGAATTCAGAAGATTAGAATTTGGGAGAACACAAAGAGTGGATGCACCTGGGCCATTGCAAACGATTTTGAGCAATGTCATTCAGGGTCTCTAACCATCGGTTGCTATCATCTCGCGGGCCCCAACCAGGTAGTCTACACCTATCAACATGACTCAGACCACTTGTCAGTGACTTCATGGACTTGTGCCATGTTTTGGTCTGGCCGCCTGTGCTTTATTCCAATCTACTCCTATACCACTGAACATCGCACGTCGAGGCAGTCGGTCGTTGGGCATACGTAACACGTGTCCCAGCCATCTCAACTGATGGAGTTTCACTACTTCATCAATTGATTTGCCATCCTTACCTAGTAGCCGTTTCCTAACAACTGTATTAATTACTCGATGGTTCCAGGATATATGAGCAATGTTTGGAAGACACCTATGATCAAATAATAGTAACCTACGAATATCCTCTAGTCTTACTGGTCATGTTTCACTGCCATAAAGTAGGACGGGACCTACTGATGCACAGTAAACCCGTCCTTTGGTTGATAGACGGATATCTCGCCTACGCCATAAATGACGCAAGTTGGCAAAGGCTAGTCGAGCCTTCTGTATCCGTGCTGAGATTTCGTCACATACCAGACCACAAGGGCTGATGAGACTTCCAAGATAAGTGAAGCGGTCGACACACTCAACTACTTCACTCCCTATCACTAGTTCGGGTGTCGATGTAACCCAATCCTGAAGCAACATTTTGCATTTCGAGGGAGAGAATCGCATCCGGAACTGTTAGGTTTGAAGCTTCACGGGTTCACTTAGACTGCGAACGAGAACTATACTCAGTGACCAAAGACCAGTAATCTAACTATTGACGCGTCCCAGCCCCGCTATCTAGAAGGAGAAGTCCAGGCTTGGTATGGAAAATATATTCTGCATACAACCAGAAAACGAGCGAGCAAGCAGCAGCAGCAACAGTAGCGAACAGTAGTGAACACTCAGACACAAATTAAACGTATATATATATAAATATATAAAATCGATATTGTCATATTAAATGTTATTTTTAAACATGACTCATTCAGTTCATCAGTCGACAGGCATTCGAATATTTAGTCGATAAGTTCATCATGTGACTTCCTTCCAAATATTTAATCGATGAGTCAATCGATATGATAAAATTACAAATATGAATTTTGGGAATATACCGTCCCAACACTCCTCCCCTTTTTAATAGCGCGCTTTTCTGGGGTCGACTTGCATTTTGACTGTAGTTCGCCGCTGACGGAGAGGCCACCTTCTGGGACGGGGATCAGCTTGCTGTCGAGCTTCTTGTGATGGGGCTGCAGGTAAGTTGAAAGTATCAAGCAAGATGTCGAGGGGAAGATTTGCTCCATTTGATGGGTGGTCTGGGGCAATCCGCTTACGTAGTTGGTTTCGGTGTCGAGTCCACATGTCTCTTCCCACCTTTACTTCGTACATAACTTGACCTAGTCTTCTAGTCACACGTGCTTCGATCCAAGGACCATGATTTGCTCTGTAGTCTCGAGCGAACACGGGGCATCCAACCTCGTACGCTGGAAGCTTCTGAGATTTGTTATGGGATGGTGGTGGTGTGGTTCTTGGGCACATGAGACTGTGGATCGTCCTCAATTTCCTTCCCATCAGGATCTCTGCCGGGGACTTCTGCTGTGGTAGCATATCACTAGGTGTTGTTCGGTAAACAAACAAGAAATTCTGTAGTGTTTCTACTGTCGTCCCCTCCCCTTTCGACTTCATTAGAGCTCTCTTGAATGTATCTACAAATCTTTCTGCTTGTCCATTTGACTGTGGGTGGTAAGGTGGAGAGCGGAAATGCTTGATCGATAGGCGTTTGCAAAATTCTTGAAATTGACTTGAGGTGAATTGCGAACCATTATCGGAAACGATTATATCCGGTAATCCGTTGCGAGAGAACATCTCTGTCAAAAGTTGTATCGTTTGAATTGTCGTTGGTGGCATGACGGGAACGATTTCTGGCCATTTCGAGAAGGCGTCAACAACGACTAGATAGGTAATTCCATTAATTGGGCCTGCGAAATCGACATGTATCCTGGACCAGGGATACTCAGGCTGTGGCCATGGGACCGGCAGTATTTTCGCGTTACACTTGGCTGCTTGCTGACACTGTGCGCGGTCCTCTGTCAATAGGGAGGCAATAACTGCATCTTCTCCGGCCGTATGATGTTCGCTGGTCGAAAACTCCGTCATTAGTTCTTTCGAATATGCTTCAGGTTCATGAGGTTGTTCAACCAGATGGCATACGGTGCTTAACGGAACGTCAGCTAAATGTAGCCGGTCATACCAGTCTAACCCAAGTAGATTAAGATCAGCTGGTGTGATGTAACATAACCCGGTAAACGTCGAATCATGAAAAGACACTTTACAATCTAGTTGTCCCGACAAACGTAGATAATTACCACATGCGGTTCGCGGTTTTTGTGTTGTCGGCACAAGGCGTGGTCTTCCCATTCTGATCCAAGATTTTCGTGAGAGAATCGTTACATCAGATGCAGTGTCTATTTGCAATCTAAGAGGGTGCCCATTAATATTTAGGGTAATAAATTTCCTCTCAACTGGGGTTGAGTTCTCACAGCTTGCTATTAGACTCAACGAATTCGTGTTGGATCTAGGCGTAGGTTTTCTGGTACCTCTGGAGTTGCTCGGCTTCTTTTTTCGACAAAAACCATCTTTATGACCCACCACATTACATTTCCTGCACCGATGTTGCTTATATGGACAGTATCGAACAAAATGCCATGCACCGCAGTGCCAGCATGGAGCAGGAGGATTTGTTTTTGTCTGTCGACCTGAACTAGATGTAGCTGGGGCAGATTTATGCGAGTTGAGTGGTTGTTGGACTACATGAACTTCGGTACGATTTGAACCACCACGCTGGACCATTGTAGTATCACGCTGTAGATTGATTAGACGTTGATATTCATTTGCAATATCATTAAGAGTTAGTTTTGGGTCTTGGTCCAATCGACTTAGCAAACGTGTTCTAATGTCACTGAACTTCTGCGATTGAAGGCTGCAGATGAGAATGAGTGCTTTAAATTGATCTTCAGTAAGCGACTTCAACCGGAAGCGTTCACATTCTCGGTTGACAATACCCACATGTGTGAGAAAATCATCATCTTCGTTCATAGTGAGCTTCGAACATCGATAGCGCGCATTGAATAGTGAGGAGTTGTCTCCGAATTGTTGGCTCAATGACTGGACAGTGTCGGAGAATGAACGATCGCGTGGGTTTAAAGGCAGAATTAGATTGCAATACTTGTCTAGTTCACTAGGACCCAACTTTCGAAGCAGCAAGCGGACCTTCCAAGCATCATCCTGGTTGGCAAAGTCAAATTTGAATAAGTCTTCGTAACGTCGAAACCACATATCAAACGTGACATTGGATTCTGGATCGTAATGAAACTCGGAGATACTGTTAGCAATACCATCAACTGACGGTGCAGTAGTAATAGGATTAGAACTGCTTGGTTGAGAATTAGATGTAAGCTTTGCATCTGCTAACATTTGAATAAGTTTCATCTGCTGCTCGAGTAATAATTCAAGTTTAGATGGATCCATATTTCCGAAATCACCGTCGCCAAATTGTTAGGTTTGAAGCTTCACGGGTTCACTTAGACTGCGAACGAGAACTATACTCAGTGACCAAAGACCAGTAATCTAACTATTGACGCGTCCCAGCCCCGCTATCTAGAAGGAGAAGTCCAGGCTTGGTATGGAAAATATATTCTGCATACAACCAGAAAACGAGCGAGCAAGCAAGCAAGCAGCAGCAGCAACAGTAGCGAACAGTAGTGAACACTCAGACACAAATTAAACGTATATATATATAAATATATAAAATCGATATTGTCATATTAAATGTTATTTTTAAACATGACTCATTCAGTTCATCAGTCGACAGGCATTCGAATATTTAGTCGATAAGTTCATCATGTGACTTCCTTCCAAATATTTAATCGATGAGTCAATCGATATGATAAAATTACAAATATGAATTTTGGGAATATACCGTCCCAACAGGAACATGCTTGCATTGTTGCTTAGAGTGGTCAGAAGACTCTGCATTTTGTCAGCGTCTTCACCAAATAAAACGATGTCATCAGCATATTCTAAGTCAACAAGTGAACCTCCCGGTAGAAGTTCAACCCCTGGAAATTTAGATGAGAGTGTTATCTCTAAAAGTACGTCGACCACAAAGTTGAACAAGAAAGGAGAGAGTGGACAGCCCTGACGAACACCACTTGATGTAATCAATTCTGATGACAGTTCGCCATAAGCTCTCACTCTACCGGTTGTGTTCGAGTAGAGAGCCTGAATAAGGTTAATGTACTTCTTCGGTACTCCTTTCAGTGACAAACACTGCCATAGAACCTCACGATCAACAGAGTCGAATGCCGCCTAAAGGTCGAGAAATACTGCGATTGTGGGGCGTCTAAACGTGTGTCTGTGTTCTAGAACCTGACGTAGTGTGAATATTTGGTCTATACAACCACGTCCAGGTCGAAAACCAGCCTGATTTTTTCTAGTCTGTTCTTCACGAGCTTTCGTTAGGCGTTGAAGTATTATTGAAGCTAATATTTTAGACACTATATTAGTCAAACTGATTCCTCTGTGATTGTCACAAGAGGACTTTTGTCCTTTCTTAAAAACTGGCACAATCAGTGATTGAGACCAGTCAGATGGGATTACGTCCAGTTCCCAAATTCTACCTAAGACCTCGGTTAATCTCATTGCTTAATACTGGACCACCATCCTTAAAAATCTCAGGAGTAAACCTATCAGGGCCTGCTGCTCTCCCTCGTTTCAGATTTCCTATGGCTTTTTCAACTTCGTTAAGAGACGGAGGACCTGCATTAATTTGCCATTCAGGTTGACTGGGGATCGTGGGAAACCGAAGTGCGGCTGAAGGCCAGTTGCCGCTGCCTTTCCCATCTCTTGCTTTCGCTACCCACCACTGTTCACGATCATTGCGTAGACTTCTTGTCAGCTTGCGCTTAAGCTGACTCCGCTCTCCACTATGTTCAGAGCCAGGTGGAATGAGTTTTCGAGCATTTATCAGTGCGGTAGATGCTGCTGAGATCCAGTGTTCCTCCCTAACCTTACGGGTTACAGTACTAGCAGATATCACTGCTGTTTCCACAGCTTTTCGGATATCATTCCATGCTGCATCGGGGTGGGCAGCACATACATGGCTGCCTAACTGTTTTCCTAGTTGTTCCTGAAATATACTCTTAGCTTGACTATCATTAAGTAGACCCCTAAGAGGTTTCCTTGCAGCGTCTTTCCTACGTCCAGTGAGACGCAAGCAAATACGTGCTCGCACTAGAGCATGATCTGAATATAGGCATGTGCTCCAGAATGAGCGACAGTCTTTTATCGAGCCCCTCCATCGGTGGCTGATGGCGATGTGATCTATTTGGGTCCAACGTTGGGACGAATTAGGGGGTCGCCATGTTAAAAGATGTTTTTCCTTATGCCTAAAGTTAGTATTTGCAAGGAACAGGCGATTATCTGAGCATAGCTGCAACAGACGGTCGCCATTATCTGTTCTTTGAGCCACGACACCATAAGATCCACCTAGGTGTCTTTCCCTATCGCTTAGTTTACCTACTTGAGCATTAAAGTCACCGGCCACTATTACTACATCATAGCGCCTAGCTTTTCGGAGAAGGTCGGAAAGCTTTCTGTAAAACTCATCTTTTACATCATCTGAGCTGCAGTCAGTGGGAGAATAGGCAGAAACGACGAAGAGGCAACGACGGGTGTCCCTATCTTTCCGGATTCTTACTGTTCCGTTCAGTCGGACAGCGCACAAACGGCTGTCTACTGGGATCCACTCTAAGAGAGCTAATTCTGCTCCAGGACTCAATGCTATACCTACGCCGGCGAGTCCACGGGAAGCAGAATCAGGGCTTCCAGATACACGAAGCGTAAATCGAGTCGGTTCTTTATTTTGGCATGGTGAAGTCAAATGAATGACGCTACTCGGATCCTGTATGCGCGTTTTGGAGACGCAGCACACATCGATGGCGCGAGATTCTAAAGTCCTAGCTAAGGAAGTCTGCTGTCCTATTTGGCACAGTGTTCGGACGTTAAAAGCTCCTACGTGTAGTTTAGAGCGTGGTTTCAGGAGACCAGGAATAGAGTTCCACGTACTCGAATCGTTTGCCCTAGCGGTGCGAGGTGATACAGAGACATGAGGAGGGTTAGTCATAGAGATAAGAGAGGTATTAGAAGGTGTAGGAAGGATTTGAATGTGACCAACTTGGTCTCGTGTGCTGTTACGGGTATGAGGGCTGGTGTCACTTCCCGGTTGCCCACACCGTGGAAGGGTATTTCTAAGTCTATAGGCTGGGTCGTGGGTAATAGTCGGGCAGGAGGTTAGAAAGGACAGCCCATATATCGCTTTGTAGAGAAATATTAAATTGTTCTTTAGCCTACGGTGCCATAGAGGTTCTAAAGATAGATGCTTACATCTATCTGTGTAATCGAGATTCGAGTTACATCCTAGTAGTTGACGTGTGAAACGTCTTTGAACATCTTCTACTCTTATCTTGTCTGTGATATTCATATTAGAGAAGACAAAAGAGCAGTATTCAAGGGAGGGACGTACACATATTTTGTAGAGAGTAAGTTTACCCTCTGTTGTGAAAAAGTTTTTCATTATAAAGCCAATTAGCCGTCTAGATTTAAAAATAATAGAGGAGGCATGTTCTTCAAAGTTCAGGCTTTCTGTGTAATCAATTCCTAAATCGCGTACTGATTCGAGTGTTTGGACTCTACTTTCATTTAAGTGAAGTTGCGGTTTATAGGGATGCTTTCCAAAGTGCATAATCCCGCACTTGTTGAGGTTAAATGGTAATTGCCATTTTTCACTCCATCTAGTTAAGTTATTGAGGTCCTTTTGGATCTGGGATACACTTTCGCTTAGTGTCTCAGGCTTATAGCTGTATACTATTTTGAGATCATCAGCATATAAGTATGGTCTCCCAAATTCTATGGTGTTACATATATCGTTTATATACATAAGAAACAAAAGTGGACCTAATACGCTTCCCTGGATGACTCCACTGGTGATTGGTCTAGGGGACGAGAGACAGTCATTGTACTTTACCATCTGTTTACGTTCTGTTAAGAACGAAGCAAACCATGAGTACAGTGTGTTGTGTATTCCGAAGGACTTTAGTTTGACGAGTAGCCTTTTGTGTGGGACCTTATCAAAGGCTTTCTTAAAGTCTGGGAATAGGACTGATACAAGGAGTCCGCTGTCTCGTTTCAGAGTTATATCATTCAGGTAGTCTACTAGGCATGTATCGCATGATCTGGACCTAAGAAATCCATGCTGGGAGGTCGAGATGAGATTATTAGTTAGTAGATGTTGGACTACAGCGGCCTTAACTACTTTTTCCATCACTCTGGATACCACTGAAGTTATGTTTATGGGCCGGTAATTTTCAACGTTTGCTTCAGGTCCTGTTTTAATTTTGGGAATGATGTGTGTAGTTTTTCAGGCAGTGGGGTAACACGCTGAAGAGAGTGATATCGCGAATAGTTTGAGAAGCAAAACACACATATCATCACCTCCACGTTTTAGCATGCTAGATGGAATACCATCTGGTCCATCAGTGTATGAGTGTTTCAATGTACTGATTACCTTGGAGATATTTTGTACACTGAATTCTACATTAGTAATTTCACAGGGAGTTACTGGAATTGGTTCTGAATCATTAAATGGTTTTTCGTTAGTTAGTGAGAAACAAAAATGTCCACTAAATAATTCTGTGACAAGTTTGGGATCTTCGTATACTTGTTTGCCTTTAATGAATATACTCCCTCTCGATTTAGAGCGTTTAAGTTTATTTTGGAGTAGTATGGTGAGTGCAGAGGAGTTATTATTAAGTTCAACTGCACGTTTTTCCTGTGCTACTGCTTTTTGTTTACTTATTGCCTCTGTTCGGACAAGTATTTCTGTCATCGTTACTAAAGAGGAAAAGTCATTTAAGTTGTGGAATTGAGTGCAATGTCTTTGAAGACGTCTTCTTGTACTGACCGGTATATAGAGATCTTTGGAGAACGCAGGTTTACAATATTCTAAAGGTGCGATGTTGTTGATGATACTTTTGATGTTGTGATAAAATACATTAGTTAATGTGTCGGTATTGTTTGAGGTAAAGAAAGTTCCCCAATCAGTGCTTCTTAGGTAATTGTGGAAGTTATTCCAATCAACCTTGCGATAGTTTCTACGAGGTGTTACGGTTTTGCTTCTATCGGTTGTGGTTTTTACATTAAGGCTGCATATGACAATGTTATGATCACTACCTGGGAACTTTTTTCCAATATACAAAGTATTGGGGATGAGGCCACTGGTAAAGACTAAGTCCAAGATGTTTTGATGTCTGGTAGGGCTATCGACATACTGAGTCCATTGTCCGAGCTCTAGACATTCAATAAATGATTCATAACGTCTCGGCGCTTTGACTGGCAGCCAAGAAATTTCGGGCATATTGAAGTCACCACAAATGAGCTTGCCTGTGAATGAGAGGGATGATGCTAGTGTGAATACCTCCGATAATACTGCTATATCATCTATTGATGCGTTAGGTTGACGATAAACACAGCCGAGCAGTAAGGTAACGGAATTCGACAGCTTTAACACAATCCACACCGAGTCCTTCAGTTTGTTTAGTTCAGGCATATCACATAGTAGTGAGTTTAGGCTAGAGTGAGCGTAAATAAGGCATCCTCCGCCTCGTCCATTCAATCTGTCGCTTCTATACAGGAAATAGTTATCAAAAGATATACTTTGGTCGGAAATATTACTGTTAGTCCATGCTTCAGATATCATAATAACTGATGGTTGATATATGGATACAAACAGGGCTAAATCCGTCTTTTTGTTGCAGATCGACCGAGCGTTGATAAGACATATATTAAGCAAGTGGCCTACTAAGTTAAAATGGGTGAGGGTATCTCGGATAAAGTCGTCGTAACCCTCGCGGGTGTGAGATGAGTTTGAAATGAGGGATTGAATGTTCTTCATTAGCTCGGTATTTTGATAGCTAGATTTAGTGGAAGATGTATCAAATGAGCTAGTGAAGTTGATTGGGGAGTTTACCCAGGAGGAAAGGGTGCGAGTACTCTGTGATGGAAACTGTACGGAGGAAACAAATTTATGGTTTGCATGTGGTTTGAAATAACCTGGGCTATATGCTTCAACAGAGGTGTCACTAGGGGTCTTATTACAAAAAAATCTTGTACAGGCCTACTGTGAAGTGTATGGTTATTTACAAAATAGTCTTGATGGTTAGACTCGTAGCCCCTGTTATGGCTATTTACGTTAGCGTGAGAGGGGTCTGCTACGCGTAACTGGGAGGAGTTGCGACTGTTGTTATACATGGGAGCCGTTGTTATGTGATGGGTCGGTAGTAAAGGGTATGAGAAGTTTTCTTTCTGAGAGTAATTGCAGTTGCGATCCTGGGGAATGTAGGTAGGGTGTGAAGTGAGAAACCTATTATTACCATTCTTATTTATGGTATTAGGCTTCACAGGGTGACTTGGGTGGGCAGTTCTCTGGTAGTTTTCGTTAGTCTGCGTGTAAGAAGGCTTGCTACGTTGAAGCCCACCACCCATTTTGCAACTTGAAGGTGTTGAAGGCAAGTTATACGATAGCATCGGGGAGAACCTGTTCACTGTTCTTGGGGTACCTATAGAGCAGTTGGGTTCAATCTTACGTGTTTCCCTACTCGGTATCATGAGTTTTGTCTTCCCACCCTTTATTTTCAGAGCTGGAGTCTTTCGTTGTCTTTGTGAGATGAACTTACGTTCATTCAAGTCTACTTGTGAAATATCTTTAGGAGGACAAATTTTCAAGTGTATAGGTTTAGTTGCACGTGTGTTGTTACACGACTCACATTTTAGTACATTACTGAACGAACAACTGGGATTAGTCATGTCGTTATGGTTTTTGGTGTCAGTTGGGGTCTGTATCTTATCCAAAGGTTTCTGATCAGCAGACTCATCTAGATCAACAGAGTGATCAGCCGTATGTGGAGTGGTGTCATGCTTATTGTTCGTGTGTTTTAAACTATTTGCTGTGTTGCAAACTGTCTCTAGCTGATTATTAACTGTAACACTACCATTCAATTCTATCGCTTCGCGTCTTCTTACACGACGTTGGCAGGGCGTAAGGTCTGGAGTAACTTTTATATTTTTGTATGGAATTAGTGAGCTAATATTTTTGCTCGAATTAATAAACTGCTTAGCATCGTTACAACAGCCAAACATAAACAAAATGGGGCAAATCGTTCTGTCTGACTTTTTTCTAAGGCGGATGACTTTGCAGTTAACGTTCGGCATACCGCATGCTTTAAGGCAAATATCTCTTAGCTTAGATGGGTGTGTGCGGTCGGGAAGGTTATACACAACTGCATTGAAGGAGGACATCACTCTCTTCAGTCACAAACTCCAAAATACACTCAGCTTTAGTGAGTTGCTCAAGATTTCTATGTCAAGGCCCCATATATGAGTGAGGGGTGCTAATTGCTCAAGTTTGCCGTTAATTTTGGATAGGGAGTTTTGCAGCTGTCGGATTTCATTACTATATCTATCAGTATTTTGGTGTGTATGAGGAGGACCATTGGACTCTTTAGTTTTTGAAATTTTAGACTTTGACCTTGGTAGCACATACTGTCTAGTAGACTGTGCTGACTTTTCGATGCACGTAGGTATAGTGTCTTGTATGTCAACCAGTCTTACCGTTGGCATACTGCACGTAGAGATAGAGGGGCTGCGACATGGAGAATCTGGTGACGATAGAGACATTTGTGTACAATACACATATTTTTCAGTAGTTAAAGGTTCGACATTGTCAAGCACTGAGTCGTCAGTTGCAGGTGTTACAGATTTGGACCTTTTATTTGGCTTAGAGGTTGGTGAAATTTCTCTTTTACTGGAATTATTGGACATGATATGAAAATAAGTGAGCACAGTGCTCGTTAAATTAAATATAATATCTGAGTATTATTTGTTATTAAGTATTAACCTGGTTAATACTGGGATGAGAGACTATGAGTATATAATAAATTGCAGATCTATTTACGACTTAAGTCCGCAATAGGTACAATACGAACTGGTATTTGTCCGTCGAATAAAACTAAGTTTTTTTCTTATGTTTCGGGTTGAGATGTTTCCGATGTACAGGATAGGATGATAATCACAATATAATACACCCTACAAAAGAGCAAGTCGAAGAACTCCTAAGCCACGTGAAAAAATATTACCACTTTCAAAGTTCGCGCGCGTTCGGAAAGAGCATGGAGACAGTTGTTCTTATTATTGTTGTTTAGATATTTTTTAATGATATCCTGCCAGTATTGCTTTACCAGTGAGTGAACTTGTATATGTTGAATAACCGTATTCCTATACCATTGTCCATTCACTAGTTCTGGATTAGCAGCTGCAGACAGTTAATTACATGGTGTTTCGTTCTCTTTATGGACGTCGATATTTCAACCGTGACAGTGGTTGCTAGTTTAAGTTGCCTAAAATGATTGTTAGAAACTGGAGTTATAGCAGATACTTGTTTAGTGAAATTTCCAAAGTATTTATTAATGCAAAGTTCATCGATCCTCTTGGAATTCGTGCCAAAGTTTAAACTGGGTGACAGTGCTTACATTTGGAATGTGGATAAAAGTTTGGCCGAATGCCTGAGGACATGTTTCTCACAAGATTCTGGAGGAGAGGAAGTTAAGCCGTATGGGATGAGTATGGCATTGTCGTGAAAGAGGCGAGTCAGATAGAAATTACAACCAGAAAGTGTTCATTCAGTTAGAGGTTTACTTCCCTTCATGAAATGTGAGAAAATGCCACTCCTAGCATCTACTAAACTACGTAAAAGGATGAGCCATTCGACTACTTATATCTCGCCGCACGAGTGAGCACAAGTTCAGGCTTCTGCCAGCTCTGAAAAATTACTTCACATTCAGCTTTGTGGCGGCCCGTGATCTGACTCCAATTCAGATTGTATGAGTGTTTGCTATCGCCTATTCTCGTATATCATTGTCGACTTAGATCGCGTTATCCAATAACGGAATTAAATAATTCGAATAACGAGAATTGACTTGACAATACATATATTTCGTACATGGAGCGAATGAAACAGAGCCAAACAAAATGACGCACAGGGAAGATGGCTGGGAAGCCAACTCCCTTTCAAGCTAGGCATTACTTAATATTTATAGGCGGACAAAATAAACGACAGACATGTGATAAGTCACGGGACATGAAATGTACACACATACGCTCATATGAAAACAGTCAGGGCTAATAAGCGAATAATTAACAAGGTCAAAATATGGCTCAAGTAAAATGAATTAAATAGGATGTCCACAAGTTAGAATAAGGTAGATGGGCTTGCCATAATAACTGACGCTACAGCTTCTCTATACTACTATTTTTAAGCCATCTCTCAGGTCGAACAGTTCTTCACATGGTTGCCAATCAGATCAATCTTTGCCTTAAAGTGAAGTTTTTAAGTCGCGAAGCACCAATAATGAAATGGTCACATGTAACATACAATTAAATTCATAACTCAAGAGTGGTACTTCAAGTTCGAGAATAAGACAACTGAAGATGGCTGCGGTTAAAAAGTATATGTAGACACACGGATAGCCTGGACGTTGTACAGAATCATCAAACTGTGTCGTACACAATACAAAACCGCAACTTTTAGGCTGATTATTTGACTATGAAAGGTTGATTTTTTGACACATATGAAGCTAATCTGGGTATACTTTGTACGCTATGGGGCGTGTATGGTGATGTATGTCTGCAAGCCATGAGAAGAGATCACATATAGATTGAGGAAATATAGAAGATACATAAAATGGTCTTGAATTTATTTCTGAAATGAAACGGTAACGAAGATGAAAGTATCAAATGTAGATAATGCGGTGGTCGAAACTAGGTATGAAAGAGTGGGCATTTAAATGTCTGACATGACAACACGTCGTTTTTGCGCTCTTCCAGCCTGATGTGATTTTCCTGTGACCACAAAACTATAACAAAATATCTGATGTTCACAGTCATACCAGGTTTGAATCATTGTGCTGTATTTGTAACTGTCTCGATCAATTACTCCCTTCCTTGTTGCTTCAAACGCAACATACACTCATCCATCTTACTGCAGAAACAAGACTGTTGTATAATGAACTGCAAAAACGCGAAGTTGAATTTCGAGACAGTCAAGGGTAACCTTGTGATATGTGCAACGTTGATCACTGAACTCAAACATCAGAACTGGATCTCCAACTAATCAATCAGACTGATCTAGGTATAAATATATACATTCCTGGACGTACCATAAAAATAATAGGTGATCTACTGGAACATTAAAACGCGCCTGATTTATTTTCGGATTTCATATTATTCAGTATATTTGACGTACAGGAAGCCAACTATGACAAATAGTACAAATTTAAAAATAACCAGATTTTACATGGAGTGCTGCAACTAATTCCTCAATATGCGTGGCACTTCTGACTTCGTCCCTTAGTTGAATCAATACAAATCTAGAAAAAACCCATTCAAACACATAGCATTTGCAGTATGAACGATCAGAAAAGAGCTGAAAACTTCAAAAACTTCTTAGAGAAATTGTTTGTGTTTTCTGATTTATCGTTTTTATTGTTTGGCGATGGAACAAGAGAGTCGGAAATTTGTCAGGCAATGGTTGGGCAAAAAGATACGTGAGGATAATACATAGTTTAGAATAGACTAAATGTTTCACTGAAAAATCTAGTTGAGAAGTTAGATCCGGACAACTAGTCAGTCTACGTTTACAATTCATGGCTCAGCGCATATAACCACTGCAACGACCGTGTAGTGGCATTAGACCATAACCTCACAATCTTCAAAGCTAAACACAAGACTACTCAGAAAACAGATATTCAATATTTAACACGGAGAAATACCTAAGGATGGAGAAGGCGCGAACAATGAATTGAAGTTGGTCGAATGGCATGGCTCGGCCATGCAGGCGTGGTCCCTGCTGAATATTACCTTATATCTTTTATTCACACTAAATATATTGTTCTTCTCTAACTTAAGCTCGTTCTTCATCATGTATTGGTAGTGGTTACGATACAGTGAGTTGGTGTAGACGATGATGTGACTTCCACGTAAGATCTTATAGATTAGGCAGTTATATCATGACAAATCTACAATTTTAGGATTAGATCTATCATTAGAGCAGTACTAATATCATAGTAGTCCATAGTTCTACATTGGTGAGCCCAACTAAAGAAATGCAACCTTTTATTGTTAATCCTTATATCCACCTTAACCTTCTCAATCGATTTTTATTTGTGTAAACCCATTATTCTAATAGTCCTCTGATTATTGCTCACATGTATTATCGTAATGTTATACTGATTACTTCTCATAACGTACTAGGTCAATCGATAAAAAAAACTGGTCGTCTAAATTAACTAATGAGCTTTGATGGTTCGTTAACAAGCTTTAGTAGCATTTACATGCTTCTGCGACATAGACTTGTTTAAACATCAAGCTCTAGCAAATATGACCCGTAAATAACGTAATTATACATTGGCTAACAATGCCATCAAGGATTGAATAGTTATCTAGATCTAATTCTTATTGTTCCTTCACTTAACACCTCATCCTGTTTTAAACTATGCACTATCCTGTAAAATCTTTTCTTCCGACCACTGCCTGCCTATTTTCATATTCTCGAGTTCCATTGCCAAACATCAAGGATGACACTTCTCTAAAAACATACGGTGAGTTTCAGCCATAAGTTTCCTGCAATCATAAGGTCATTTTAGATGGCTCGTTCAATGGTGACCACACAATGATCTGAATTCATTCGATTGTTCTGATCCGAGCGAGTGGCAAAATCGTCAACAGCATCAAGCACCCTGGAATTAATTGCCATACTGCATGTTTTATTCTGGATACTTTTGGATCATTACTACTCCGAACGAATGGTGTTATATATGTCGTTCATTGAATAATCTAATTTTCAAAAATAACCCAGGCGAGTTCAACTATTTTACTGGATGATTTTTTTGTGCCTAACATGTATATGTTTCCCAGTTGCTTTTGCCATATATTTGTAAGTGTCCCTAGGCTAAATGCAGTAACTTCTTATAGAATGTTTATAACGCATCATATTCCTGCCTGGAGTTTCATAAGCAGTCTTAGCTTGAAATTTATTTTCTGGTCATGTTCATTATTTCTAAATTGCCATATACGTCAACAACCTGCATGTTACCCTGGCCCGTACATGCGTTGCACTATATCTTCGTGTCTTCTAAATTTAGAAATCATTTGAATCACCTTTAACATTCATCAGTAAACCCATCATAGTCGTTGTTGCTAATCGTATTTGGGTTTATGAATTGGTTTATCATATTAGCAGCCTCAAATGCGAACATAGTTTAGATAATAAGATTAAAAATTTAGGTGCACTAGTAAAATAACTAAATCCCTGAGTAGCTGTTGGCTAAACAAACGTTTAAAATCAAAACTCCGTAGCCTACTAGCATTAACACTAAACGAATATTTCTGAATTGAAATTTATAATTAAATTAGGCGTCTCGAATTCTGTAACATTACAAATTTCTGATAATTTTGAATCACCTAAAGCAACAATACCTATTTTTCCAAGGACTAATCCACAATCAACATTATAACTAGTTAAACTGAATAGTTTCAAGATATCGTCATAAAGCATTGTCATGACTTGTCAATCACGTAATATGTTTGATAAAATTAATGAAACTATTAACAAAATCGGTCAGCAAATTTACTTATAATTACCAGTAGTGTTGCTTTTCTTTTATCTTGATTCACTACAGATGATTACAGTATGTTTCTCTATCAGTTGCTCATTCAGTAAGTATCTCAAAACCTTGTCAGTCTAATTGATGGTCTAGCGACACAATCATGCATGCAAATAATCAGTATAAGCAGTCGAGCAAATATCCTGCAAACTGAAAACGTCAGTGTCGAATTTACCCCAACACTGACTAAGGTTCAAGCCATTATCACAGACATGAGTTGGGAGTGTACTCCCCCTGGTTACGACTTATGTTCTCCCTGTTAATCACATGAGCATCACTCACTATTAATCATCTTGTAAAAAATTATTTAGCTAAATACATCTTGCAGCACCACATCACTTAGTAATATGACACATGGGCTTAGCTTATTTTAATAACTTATAACCACTATATCTCAATTAAATCGTATTCTGCCTGCATACGTGCAACTAACTTGTATGTCCAATCAGCCGGCAAGTATAAATATAAATAAATAGTCTGCAACAAATCAGAACATTGAGTCCAGAGCATGTCTCTTACGAATACACTCATGTTTAACGATTTGTTCCTAGCTATCTGTCCAAAATTCATGTAATCAGCACTCACGTATTTAAATTGTTTTGATAGACATTCATGTGTATTAGTAGTATTATTAAATTCTATCACGGTCAAGTAAAAATGAGGTTGAGAAAATCTGCCCGTAACTAAATAAACCGTATCAAACTAACTGGAACACTAGTTGGAATTCTTCTCCACGGTAATACTTTTGTTCCTTCAGTTAGCCTACTAATACATATGCAATTGGAAATCAACTCATATGGACAACATACCGGCATAATTGCAAATTGATTTCATAATTTAAACCAAAACTAATACCAATATTAACATCTCTACAATATTCATTACTTTGATATTTCTAAACACAAAATACTTACTACCTATACGTTGAGTTATTAACCAACGGCTATTAACACGCATTGTTTTATTATTATTATTGTTATGCCATTCTTTATAGTTCAAATAATCTTCAACCAAATTTTCATTTCAAGCGTTTTAAGCATGAAGGGAGATATTTCAAAATTATTACATGTATTTCCCGACCAGATGCTGCCGCTTTCTTTTTGATTTATCCTTCAGCTTACTAATACCCGGAGGATTCTTATTATGCTTGGTAACCTCCGGCGCGCGACGATCCCATCTAATTTGGTATCGAACCAACATCACGTTGATTCTGGTGGGAGAGTAGTGTAGTGGCATTAGACCATAACCTCACAATCTTCAAAGCTAAACACAAGACTACTCAGAAAACAGATATTCAATATTTAACACGGAGAAATACCTAAGGATGGAGAAGGCGCGAACAATGAATTGAAGTTGGTCGAATGGCATGGCTCGGCCATGCAGGCGTGGTCCCTGCTGAATATTACCTTATATCGTTTATTCACACTAAATATATTGTTCTTCTCTAACTTAAGCTCGTTCTTCATCATGTATTGGTAGTGGTTACGATACAGTGAGTTGGTGTAGACGATGATGTGACTTCCACGTAAGATCTTATAGATTAGGCAGTTATATCATGACAAATCTACAATTTTAGGATTAGATCTATCATTAGAGCAGTACTAATATCATAGTAGTCCATAGTTCTACATTGGTGAGCCCAACTAAAGAAATGCAACCTTTTATTGTTAATCCTTATATCCACCTTAACCTTCTCAATCGATTTTTATTTGTGTAAACCCATTATTCTAATAGTCCTCTGATTATTGCTCACATGTATTATCGTAATGTTATACTGATTACTTCTCATAACGTACTAGGTCAATCGATAAAAAAAACTGGTCGTCTAAATTAACTAATGAGCTTTGATGGTTCGTTAACAAGCTTTAGTAGCATTTACATGCTTCTGCGACATAGACTTGTTTAAACATCAAGCTCTAGCAAATATGACCCGTAAATAACGTAAATATACATTGGCTAACAATGCCATCAAGGATTGAATAGTTATCTAGATCTAATTCTTATTGTTCCTTCACATAACACCAAGAACCAAGGACAGTATCATACTATGATTCACCAATTTCTTTTCCTCTTTTATTGTTAACATACCTAGGTTCCTGCCTGCAGGATTTGGTGATCCCCTGCTACTAGACACGGAAGCCTGTTAAGCGAAAGCTTCTTCTATTCCGTCCACAACCATTTGAACCGTTTTGAACTTAACACCTCATCCTGTTTTAAACTATGCACTATCCTGTAAAATCTTTTCTTCCGACCACTGCCTGCCTAATTTCATATTCTCGAGTTCCATTGCCAAACAACAAGGGTGATACTTCTCTAAAAACACGGTGAGTTTCAGCCATAAGTTTCCTGCAATCCTAAGGTCATTTTAGATGGCTCGTTCAATGGCGACCAAACAATGATCTGAATTCATTCGATTGTTCTGATCCGAGCGAGTGGCAAAACCGTTAACAGCATCAAGCACCCCGGAATTAATTACCATATTGCATGTTTTATTCTGGATACTTTTGGATCATTACTACTCCTCACGAATGGTGTTATATATGTCGTTCATTGAATAATCTAATTTTCAAAAATAACCCAGGCGAGTTCAACTATTTTACTGGATGATTTTTTTTGTACCTAACATGTATATGTTTCCCAGTTGCTTTTGCCATATATTTATAAGTGTCCCTAGGCTAAATGCAGTAACTTCTTATAGAATGTTTATAACGCATCATATTCCTGCCTGGAGTTTCATAAGCAGTCTTAGCTTGAAATTTATTTTCTGGTCATGTTCATTATTTCTAAATTGCCATATACGTCAACAACCTGCATGTTACCCTGGCCCGTACATGCGTTGCACTATATCTTCGTGTCTTCTAAATTTAGAAATCATTTGAATCACCTTTAACATTCATCAGTAAACCCATCATAGTCGTTGTTGCTAATCGTATTTGGGTTTATGAATTGGTTTATCATATTAGCAGCCTCAAATGCGAACATAGTTTAGATAATAAGATTAAAAATTTAGGTGCACTAGTAAAATAACTAAATCCCTGAGTAGCTGTTGGCTAAACAAACGTTTAAAATCAAAACTCCGTAGCCTACTAGCATTAACACTAAACGAATATTTCTGAATTGAAATTTATAATTAAATTAGGCGTCTCGAATTCTGTAACATTACAAATTTCTGATAATTTTGAATCACCTAAAGCAACAATACCTATTTTTCCAAGGACTAATCCACAATCAACATTATAACTAGTTAAACTGAATAGTTTCAAGATATCGTCATAAAGCATTGTCATGACTTGTCAATCACGTAATATGTTTGATAAAATTAATGAAACTATTAACAAAATCGGTCAGCAAATTTACTTATAATTACCAGTAGTGTTGCTTTTCTTTTATCTTGATTCACTACAGATGATTACAGTATGTTTCTCTATCAGTTGCTCATTCAGTAAGTATCTCAAAACCTTGTCAGTCTAATTGATGGTCTAGCGACACAATCATGCATGCAAATAATCAGTATAAGCAGTCGAGCAAATATCCTGCAAACTGAAAACGTCAGTGTCGAATTTACCCCAACACTGACTAAGGTTCAAGCCATTATCACAGACATGAGTTGGGAGTGTACTCCCCCTGGTTACGACTTATGTTCTCCCTGTTAATCACATGAGCATCACTCACTATTAATCATCTTGTAAAAAATTATTTAGCTAAATACATCTTGCAGCACCACATCACTTAGTAATATGACACATGGGCTTAGCTTATTTTAATAACTTATAACCACTATATCTCAATTAAATCGTATTCTGCCTGCATACGTGCAACTAACTTGTATGTCCAATCAGCCGGCAAGTATAAATATAAATAAATAGTCTGCAACAAATCAGAACATTGAGTCCAGAGCATGTCTCTTACGAATACACTCATGTTTAACGATTTGTTCCTAGCTATCTGTCCAAAATTCATGTAATCAGCACTCACGTATTTAAATTGTTTTGATAGACATTCATGTGTATTAGTAGTATTATTAAATTCTATCACGGTCAAGTAAAAATGAGGTTGAGAAAATCTGCCCGTAACTAAATAAACCGTATCAAACTAACTGGAACACTAGTTGGAATTCTTCTCCACGGTAATACTTTTGTTCCTTCAGTTAGCCTACTAATACATATGCAATTGGAAATCAACTCATATGGACAACATACCGGCATAATTGCAAATTGATTTCATAATTTAAACCAAAACTAATACCAATATTAACATCTCTACAATATTCATTACTTTGATATTTCTAAACACAAAATACTTACTACCTATACGTTGAGTTATTAACCAACGGCTATTAACACGCATTGTTTTATTATTATTATTGTTATGCCATTCTTTATAGTTCAAATAATCTTCAACCAAATTTTCATTTCAAGCGTTTTAAGCATGAAGGGAGATATTTCAAAATTATTACATGTATTTCCCGACCAGATGCTGCCGCTTTCTTTTTGATTTATCCTTCAGCTTACTAATACCCGGAGGATTCTTATTATGCTTGGTAACCTCCGGCGCGCGACGATCCCATCTAATTTGGTATCGAACCAACATCACGTTGATTCTGGTGGGAGAGTAGTGTAGTGGCATTAGACCATAACCTCACAATCTTCAAAGCTAAACACAAGACTACTCAGAAAACAGATATTCAATATTTAACACGGAGAAATACCTAAGGATGGAGAAGGCGCGAACAATGAATTGAAGTTGGTCGAATGGCATGGCTCGGCCATGCAGGCGTGGTCCCTGCTGAATATTACCTTATATCGTTTATTCACACTAAATATATTGTTCTTCTCTAACTTAAGCTCGTTCTTCATCATGTATTGGTAGTGGTTACGATACAGTGAGTTGGTGTAGACGATGATGTGACTTCCACGTAAGATCTTATAGATTAGGCAGTTATATCATGACAAATCTACAATTTTAGGATTAGATCTATCATTAGAGCAGTACTAATATCATAGTAGTCCATAGTTCTACATTGGTGAGCCTGTAACAGCATAGGTTGGTTGGTTAAGAGTTGACCCCAAACAACCAAGCATATGCCAAAACAGTATTGTTCAAGTATTCATTCACTTCCTTATTTTGTATAAGCGTTATATTCCTTATTATCCTATATTGAATGCTGAAAGCCTTTGTTTGTCTGAACAGATAATCCCACGCTCCACTGTGACTGCGCTAAGATCGAAATAAAGATTTCATTCAATTAGTGTCTGACTTCTTCTATCAATAACACGAGGGTTACCTATAGGCACGAAACTGGTGAGCCCTTTTTGAACACAAATTAACCTCATTTTTGTTATTAATATTATTTTTTTACTCAATCGTAAAAGTAGACCTGATAATCCGTGAACTAAGTTGGGTATATAAATAGTTTATTTTTTTTATTATCTTAAGTTATTCGTGTCATAGAAACCATTTTTTTTTTCGTGCTAATTTTGTTGCTATATTTGTCACATACCTCATGTCAGACTTAAAAGAAACCCATAATCTGGAGGATTTGTCACCAGTGGAGATAGACACTGTTATGACTACGAAATCTCGACTTCCAGAATTTGATCGTAGTGATCCTGAGTTGTGGTTTGCTCAACTCGAGCATTATTTCACGAGACACAATATCAAATCTGAAGGGATTCGCTATAGAGATTTGTGTTCTATCCTTCCTCCTTCAGTCGCCAAAGAAGTCCGTGACTTGATTTTAGATCCACCATCACCACAACCGTACACCGTCTTAAGACGAGAGATAATGAACCGTTTATCATTATCAGATAGTCAAAGAATCCAAAGACTTTTTCAAGGTGAAACACTAGGTGATCGGTCGCCGTCACAGTTTCTACGTCACCTCCAAGTCTTAGTGGGTGATAACACAGTGGGTGAAGCAGTCCTAAAACAAGGATGGATACAAGCTCTCCCATGCTACGTCCAACATTGTTTGGATGCACAAGATCCTGAAACCTCATTATCTCATTTAGCGCGTATAGCTGATAGAATAATGGAAAGAGGTCCTCCAACTGGATCAGGCACAATAAATCACACACAGAAAGTAGAATCAGCAAAAGACCCCGTCATAGAAGGACTCATTGCGAGTGTTAAGAGCCTCACTGAGGCTGTCACCAGAATGCAAATGGGTCATACAAACAGGAACAGGTCACCACAACGATCACGATCCAAGTCACAAAATAGGTCACAAATGTCCAGACAATCTGGGCAGTTTTGTTGGTACCACTGGAAGTTTGGTGTCAACTCAACCAAGTGCAGGCAACCATGCGCCTGGCCTAAGCATAATTCCAAGACAGCGGGAAACGAGTAACCCCTCCCCAGGTCGCGACAACTGAGGAGGGGCGCCTAAACAGTCGCTTGTTTTATGTCAGAGACAGAAACTCGGGCTTGAATTTCTTGGTGGACACTGGCGCTGCTCTTAGCATCATCCCTCGAAATAAAACTGAGATTAGTCGAGAAACATCCCCGATTACACTTCAAGCTGCAAATAAAACTACAATCGCGACATTTGGGCAGAAAACGTTAACCCTAGATTTGGGGTTCAGAAGGCAATTCCCTTGGGTTTTCACGGTAGCCGACTTAGATCTGGCAATACTGGGGATGGACTTTCTAGAGAGATACGAATTTCTTGTTGACACCAAGAAACGGCGATTAACACTAAAAGAAACTTCGTTTTACACAAAAGGCAAAGAAAGTCACATCAGCTCTCTTAACTTGATTCAAACCCCTCCAATAACAACAGCGAAATTCCAAGATATACTCGCGGAATTTCCAAACTTAACCAAACCAAACCCACAGCCTTCCAAAGACAAACTAAAAGTAAGTCACACTATCAAAACCGAAGGTGCACCGGTGTTTGCGAAACCCAGGAGACTAGCACCAGATAAGCTCAAAATCGCTAGAGCCGAGTTTGATTATATGCTACAACTGGGTATTATCCGTCCGTCTGATAGTCAATGGGCATCCCCTTTGCATATGGTCCCAAAGAAGAATGAAGGTGACTGGCGACCGTGCGGGGATTACAGAGCCCTCAACCGTCAAACCGTACCAGATAGGTACCCAATACCGCATATCCAAGATTTCACAAACGGTTTACAGGGTATGAACATATTCACTAAAATTGACTTAGTCAGGGCATATCACAATATCCCGGTGGCTGATGAAGATATCCCTAAGACAGCTATTACAACACCCTTTGGCTTATTCGAGTTTGTACGCATGCCATTCGGCCTGAGAAACGCGGCACTTCCTCAGATATTCTTATTCCACAGTTTAACACTCTTTCTCATGAAAGCACTCAGTAAACCGTCAGCTATAGTTGTAGAAGAAATCACATGCTACTAAATAAGATGACAAGCTAGTAAATGAAGAGACATCCATGGACTACCGTTGTCAGCGTTAGTTGCCACTTATTGTAAGTCAAACATTGAGTGAGTTGATAAGTTTCCCTTGGAATGAGAAATAGAACTAAGGTGTTTTTGATAGATAGGTTAATCGAACCGACGTTCCTACGGAAGTCGATTCTAGGGGGAAGCTAATGTAACAGCATAGGTTGGTTGGTTAAGAGTTGACCCCAAACAACCAAGCATATGCCAAAACAGTATTGTTCAAGTATTCATTCACTTCCTTATTTTGTATAAGCGTTATATTCCTTATTATCTTATATTGAATGCTGAAAGCCTTTGTTTGTCTGAACAGATAATCCCACGCTCCACTGTGACTGCGCTAAGATCGAAATAAAGATTTCATTCAATTAGTGTCTGACTTCTTCTATCAATAACACGAGGGTTACCTATAGGCACGAAAAGCCCAACTAAAGAAATGCAACCTTTTATTGTTAATCCTTATATCCACCTTAACCTTCTCAATCGATTTTTATTTGTGTAAACCCATTATTCTAATAGTCCTCTGATTATTGCTCACATGTATTATCGTAATGTTATACTGATTACTTCTCATAACGTACTAGGTCAATCGATAAAAAAACTGGTCGTCTAAATTAACTAATGAGCTTTGATGGTTCGTTAACAAGCTTTAGTAGCATTTACATGCTTCTGCGACATAGACTTGTTTAAACATCAAGCTCTAGCAAATATGACCCGTAAATAACGTAAATATACATTGGCTAACAATGCCATCAAGGATTGAATAGTTATCTAGATCTAATTCTTATTGTTCCTTCACATAACACCAAGAACCAAGGACAGTATCATACTATGATTCACCAATTTCTTTTCCTCTTTTATTGTTAACATACCTAGGTTCCTGCCTGCAGGATTTGGTGATCCCCTGCTACTAGACACGGAAGCCTGTTAAGCGAAAGCTTCTTCTATTCCGTCCACAACCATTTGAACCGTTTTGAACTTAACACCTCATCCTGTTTTATACTATGCACTATCCTGTAAAATCTTTTCTTCCGACCACTGCCTGCCTAATTTCATATTCTCGAGTTCCATTGCCAAACAACAAGGATGACACTTCTCTAAAAACATACGGTGAGTTTCAGCCATAAGTTTCCTGCAATCATAAGGTCATTTTAGATGGCTCGTTCAATGGTGACCACACAATGATCTGAATTCATTCGATTGTTCTGATCCGAGCGAGTGGCAAAATCGTCAACAGCATCAAGCACCCTGGAATTAATTGCCATACTGCATGTTTTATTCTGGATACTTTTGGATCATTACTACTCCGAACGAATGGTGTTATATATGTCGTTCATTGAATAATCTAATTTTCAAAAATAACCCAGGCGAGTTCAACTATTTTACTGGATGATTTTTTTTGTACCTAACATGTATATGTTTCCCAGTTGCTTTTGCCATATATTTGTAAGTGTCCCTAGGCTAAATGCAGTAACTTCTTATAGAATGTTTATAACGCATCATATTCCTGCCTGGAGTTTCATAAGCAGTCTTAGCTTGAAATTTATTTTCTGGTCATGTTCATTATTTCTAAATTGCCATATACGTCAACAACCTGCATGTTACCCTGGCCCGTACATGCGTTGCACTATATCTTCGTGTCTTCTAAATTTAGAAATCATTTGAATCACCTTTAACATTCATCAGTAAACCCATCATAGTCGTTGTTGCTAATCGTATTTGGGTTTATGAATTGGTTTATCATATTAGCAGCCTCAAATGCGAACATAGTTTAGATAATAAGATTAAAAATTTAGGTGCACTAGTAAAATAACTAAATCCCTGAGTAGCTGTTGGCTAAACAAACGTTTAAAATCAAAACTCCGTAGCCTACTAGCATTAACACTAAACGAATATTTCTGAATTGAAATTTATAATTAAATTAGGCGTCTCGAATTCTGTAACATTACAAATTTCTGATAATTTTGAATCACCTAAAGCAACAATACCTATTTTTCCAAGGACTAATCCACAATCAACATTATAACTAGTTAAACTGAATAGTTTCAAGATATCGTCATAAAGCATTGTCATGACTTGTCAATCACGTAATATGTTTGATAAAATTAATGAAACTATTAACAAAATCGGTCAGCAAATTTACTTATAATTACCAGTAGTGTTGCTTTTCTTTTATCTTGATTCACTACAGATGATTACAGTATGTTTCTCTATCAGTTGCTCATTCAGTAAGTATCTCAAAACCTTGTCAGTCTAATTGATGGTCTAGCGACACAATCATGCATGCAAATAATCAGTATAAGCAGTCGAGCAAATATCCTGCAAACTGAAAACGTCAGTGTCGAATTTACCCCAACACTGACTAAGGTTCAAGCCATTATCACAGACATGAGTTGGGAGTGTACTCCCCCTGGTTACGACTTATGTTCTCCCTGTTAATCACATGAGCATCACTCACTATTAATCATCTTGTAAAAAATTATTTAGCTAAATACATCTTGCAGCACCACATCACTTAGTAATATGACACATGGGCTTAGCTTATTTTAATAACTTATAACCACTATATCTCAATTAAATCGTATTCTGCCTGCATACGTGCAACTAACTTGTATGTCCAATCAGCCGGCAAGTATAAATATAAATAAATAGTCTGCAACAAATCAGAACATTGAGTCCAGAGCATGTCTCTTACGAATACACTCATGTTTAACGATTTGTTCCTAGCTATCTGTCCAAAATTCATGTAATCAGCACTCACGTATTTAAATTGTTTTGATAGACATTCATGTGTATTAGTAGTATTATTAAATTCTATCACGGTCAAGTAAAAATGAGGTTGAGAAAATCTGCCCGTAACTAAATAAACCGTATCAAACTAACTGGAACACTAGTTGGAATTCTTCTCCACGGTAATACTTTTGTTCCTTCAGTTAGCCTACTAATACATATGCAATTGGAAATCAACTCATATGGACAACATACCGGCATAATTGCAAATTGATTTCATAATTTAAACCAAAACTAATACCAATATTAACATCTCTACAATATTCATTACTTTGATATTTCTAAACACAAAATACTTACTACCTATACGTTGAGTTATTAACCAACGGCTATTAACACGCATTGTTTTATTATTATTATTGTTATGCCATTCTTTATAGTTCAAATAATCTTCAACCAAATTTTCATTTCAAGCGTTTTAAGCATGAAGGGAGATATTTCAAAATTATTACATGTATTTCCCGACCAGATGCTGCCGCTTTCTTTTTGATTTATCCTTCAGCTTACTAATACCCGGAGGATTCTTATTATGCTTGGTAACCTCCGGCGCGCGACGATCCCATCTAATTTGGTATCGAACCAACATCACGTTGATTCTGGTGGGAGAGTAGTGTAGTGGCATTAGACCATAACCTCACAATCTTCAAAGCTAAACACAAGACTACTCAGAAAACAGATATTCAATATTTAACACGGAGAAATACCTAAGGATGGAGAAGGCGCGAACAATGAATTGAAGTTGGTCGAATGGCATGGCTCGGCCATGCAGGCGTGGTCCCTGCTGAATATTACCTTATATCGTTTATTCACACTAAATATATTGTTCTTCTCTAACTTAAGCTCGTTCTTCATCATGTATTGGTAGTGGTTACGATACAGTGAGTTGGTGTAGACGATGATGTGACTTCCACGTAAGATCTTATAGATTAGGCAGTTATATCATGACAAATCTACAATTTTAGGATTAGATCTATCATTAGAGCAGTACTAATATCATAGTAGTCCATAGTTCTACATTGGTGAGCCCAACTAAAGAAATGCAACCTTTTATTGTTAATCCTTATATCCACCTTAACCTTCTCAATCGATTTTTATTTGTGTAAACCCATTATTCTAATAGTCCTCTGATTATTGCTCACATGTATTATCGTAATGTTATACTGATTACTTCTCATAACGTACTAGGTCAATCGATAAAAAAACTGGTCGTCTAAATTAACTAATGAGCTTTGATGGTTCGTTAACAAGCTTTAGTAGCATTTACATGCTTCTGCGACATAGACTTGTTTAAACATCAAGCTCTAGCAAATATGACCCGTAAATAACGTAAATATACATTGGCTAACAATGCCATCAAGGATTGAATAGTTATCTAGATCTAATTCTTATTGTTCCTTCACATAACACCAAGAACCAAGGACAGTATCATACTATGATTCACCAATTTCTTTTCCTCTTTTATTGTTAACATACCTAGGTTCCTGCCTGCAGGATTTGGTGATCCCCTGCTACTAGACACGGAAGCCTGTTAAGCGAAAGCTTCTTCTATTCCGTCCACAACCATTTGAACCGTTTTGAACTTAACACCTCATCCTGTTTTATACTATGCACTATCCTGTAAAATCTTTTCTTCCGACCACTGCCTGCCTAATTTCATATTCTCGAGTTCCATTGCCAAACAACAAGGATGACACTTCTCTAAAAACATACGGTGAGTTTCAGCCATAAGTTTCCTGCAATCATAAGGTCATTTTAGATGGCTCGTTCAATGGTGACCACACAATGATCTGAATTCATTCGATTGTTCTGATCCGAGCGAGTGGCAAAATCGTCAACAGCATCAAGCACCCTGGAATTAATTGCCATACTGCATGTTTTATTCTGGATACTTTTGGATCATTACTACTCCGAACGAATGGTGTTATATATGTCGTTCATTGAATAATCTAATTTTCAAAAATAACCCAGGCGAGTTCAACTATTTTACTGGATGATTTTTTTTGTACCTAACATGTATATGTTTCCCAGTTGCTTTTGCCATATATTTGTAAGTGTCCCTAGGCTAAATGCAGTAACTTCTTATAGAATGTTTATAACGCATCATATTCCTGCCTGGAGTTTCATAAGCAGTCTTAGCTTGAAATTTATTTTCTGGTCATGTTCATTATTTCTAAATTGCCATATACGTCAACAACCTGCATGTTACCCTGGCCCGTACATGCGTTGCACTATATCTTCGTGTCTTCTAAATTTAGAAATCATTTGAATCACCTTTAACATTCATCAGTAAACCCATCATAGTCGTTGTTGCTAATCGTATTTGGGTTTATGAATTGGTTTATCATATTAGCAGCCTCAAATGCGAACATAGTTTAGATAATAAGATTAAAAATTTAGGTGCACTAGTAAAATAACTAAATCCCTGAGTAGCTGTTGGCTAAACAAACGTTTAAAATCAAAACTCCGTAGCCTACTAGCATTAACACTAAACGAATATTTCTGAATTGAAATTTATAATTAAATTAGGCGTCTCGAATTCTGTAACATTACAAATTTCTGATAATTTTGAATCACCTAAAGCAACAATACCTATTTTTCCAAGGACTAATCCACAATCAACATTATAACTAGTTAAACTGAATAGTTTCAAGATATCGTCATAAAGCATTGTCATGACTTGTCAATCACGTAATATGTTTGATAAAATTAATGAAACTATTAACAAAATCGGTCAGCAAATTTACTTATAATTACCAGTAGTGTTGCTTTTCTTTTATCTTGATTCACTACAGATGATTACAGTATGTTTCTCTATCAGTTGCTCATTCAGTAAGTATCTCAAAACCTTGTCAGTCTAATTGATGGTCTAGCGACACAATCATGCATGCAAATAATCAGTATAAGCAGTCGAGCAAATATCCTGCAAACTGAAAACGTCAGTGTCGAATTTACCCCAACACTGACTAAGGTTCAAGCCATTATCACAGACATGAGTTGGGAGTGTACTCCCCCTGGTTACGACTTATGTTCTCCCTGTTAATCACATGAGCATCACTCACTATTAATCATCTTGTAAAAAATTATTTAGCTAAATACATCTTGCAGCACCACATCACTTAGTAATATGACACATGGGCTTAGCTTATTTTAATAACTTATAACCACTATATCTCAATTAAATCGTATTCTGCCTGCATACGTGCAACTAACTTGTATGTCCAATCAGCCGGCAAGTATAAATATAAATAAATAGTCTGCAACAAATCAGAACATTGAGTCCAGAGCATGTCTCTTACGAATACACTCATGTTTAACGATTTGTTCCTAGCTATCTGTCCAAAATTCATGTAATCAGCACTCACGTATTTAAATTGTTTTGATAGACATTCATGTGTATTAGTAGTATTATTAAATTCTATCACGGTCAAGTAAAAATGAGGTTGAGAAAATCTGCCCGTAACTAAATAAACCGTATCAAACTAACTGGAACACTAGTTGGAATTCTTCTCCACGGTAATACTTTTGTTCCTTCAGTTAGCCTACTAATACATATGCAATTGGAAATCAACTCATATGGACAACATACCGGCATAATTGCAAATTGATTTCATAATTTAAACCAAAACTAATACCAATATTAACATCTCTACAATATTCATTACTTTGATATTTCTAAACACAAAATACTTACTACCTATACGTTGAGTTATTAACCAACGGCTATTAACACGCATTGTTTTATTATTATTATTGTTATGCCATTCTTTATAGTTCAAATAATCTTCAACCAAATTTTCATTTCAAGCGTTTTAAGCATGAAGGGAGATATTTCAAAATTATTACATGTATTTCCCGACCAGATGCTGCCGCTTTCTTTTTGATTTATCCTTCAGCTTACTAATACCCGGAGGATTCTTATTATGCTTGGTAACCTCCGGCGCGCGACGATCCCATCTAATTTGGTATCGAACCAACATCACGTTGATTCTGGTGGGAGAGTAGTGTAGTGGCATTAGACCATAACCTCACAATCTTCAAAGCTAAACACAAGACTACTCAGAAAACAGATATTCAATATTTAACACGGAGAAATACCTAAGGATGGAGAAGGCGCGAACAATGAATTGAAGTTGGTCGAATGGCATGGCTCGGCCATGCAGGCGTGGTCCCTGCTGAATATTACCTTATATCGTTTATTCACACTAAATATATTGTTCTTCTCTAACTTAAGCTCGTTCTTCATCATGTATTGGTAGTGGTTACGATACAGTGAGTTGGTGTAGACGATGATGTGACTTCCACGTAAGATCTTATAGATTAGGCAGTTATATCATGACAAATCTACAATTTTAGGATTAGATCTATCATTAGAGCAGTACTAATATCATAGTAGTCCATAGTTCTACATTGGTGAGCCCAACTAAAGAAATGCAACCTTTTATTGTTAATCCTTATATCCACCTTAACCTTCTCAATCGATTTTTATTTGTGTAAACCCATTATTCTAATAGTCCTCTGATTATTGCTCACATGTATTATCGTAATGTTATACTGATTACTTCTCATAACGTACTAGGTCAATCGATAAAAAAACTGGTCGTCTAAATTAACTAATGAGCTTTGATGGTTCGTTAACAAGCTTTAGTAGCATTTACATGCTTCTGCGACATAGACTTGTTTAAACATCAAGCTCTAGCAAATATGACCCGTAAATAACGTAAATATACATTGGCTAACAATGCCATCAAGGATTGAATAGTTATCTAGATCTAATTCTTATTGTTCCCGCGCTTTTCGAACGGGAAGTTTTGTCCTAACGTGATTTGCATTTATCAAACTTTTGCTGTGTTCCTACGCAACAAAAGTACCATTTCAGTTCTAAAGAATCTATCCTGAGCTATGCGTTCGGTAGATTACTATTTTTTGAGTTTCACCATATTTAATAGTTACCTGTGGTTTTGCCTCAGTTTACTATTCGGTTTGTTTTTGTTTTTCACGTATAGACTAGTTTCAGTTTATAACACTCATTTTATCCATTTTTGTCCGTTTTCAGTGTGCTTTTTAGTGTTTTTTAAAGGTCTTAGACTCTTTCAAGCATCTATAACATAGTTTGCTTCAACATAGTCATGAAAAACTCATGCAAACGTCCGGGATGCCGTTTTGCTGTTGCAACTGGCATGCAGTGCGACAACTGCAAAGGTTGGTTCCACGAAGCATGCACAGATCTGACATCAACTGCTTACAACAGACTCAGCAAGTCAGACCAAAAATGGGTATGTGTCACGTGCAGCACGGATGCTGTAGTTTTGCTGAATAACATCATTGTCCTACTGACAGATCTTCGAAACAAGTTGTCAGTTAACTTGGACAACGACAGTAAGAAAACCGGTAGACAAACAAGAGCGTGCGACGGATACAAAAACAGGGATGTCGATAGGTATACCATCGATGGAGCATCCATCAACACTAATGATGACGTGTCGAGGCTCGGCACCATCATTACGTCGAAGGTATTAGACTCCCTAAGCAAACTCGGGTCTCCCAGCTCAGGGTCCCTGAACTCAACAGTGGTTCCCAAAAACCCTGTAGGTGATTCGACCCAAGTTAAGAAAGCCCAAAAGAACCAGGCATCACCGCCTAAGCCAAGCAACCCAAGTGTTGCTGTACGGAAATTAACTGGTGATTTGGCCGCACAGTCTACTCTCAAGACTGTTCGTCCGGTCAAAAAAGAGCCCAAGCCTCATAAACGCACATTGACCTCCAAACAGCAAGTCAGTAAACATGAATCCTCCATGAAACCTGGTAAATTAACAACAGTTCGTGACGACTCTCTCATTATCATGAACCTCGTTGATAATCCTGACCTTCCTCTCAGTCTGCAGGACAAAAACGACAGGATGCTCTGAGGTGAATTGAACAAGAAGCTAGAACTTCCTAGAATAGAGCCTTTGATGGTCACCCGGCTATCTAGAGGAAAGGACTCTAAGCATCTAAATCACCCAAGGCTTCTCCGAGTAACACTTAAGAATACTACTGATGTTGAGGACGTCTTACTAGCAAGTCACTTGCTGAAATCAGATGGTAACGTAGGAATATTGCCCGATATACCGTTCTCTGAGCGCAATATCATACGTAACATCCCTAAAGAATCTCGCGAGAAGTTTTTCCGCGGAAGAAACATAATTGTGCAAGGTATACCGGAGAATGCAGACCCTACTCAATCAAATTCTGACATCAGGGAATGGAAATTCATCAAACAGTCCTTAAGGCTCAAACACATACTGACTCAGCATGTGACGAGATTAGCCAAGAAGGACGGTGATCTTAGACCCCGTCTAATGAAGATAACCTTCCCATCTTCCCACATGGCGGCTGCAGTTCTGGAAGCATTTTGTGCCAACAGACGTCGATTGCCACCTGGAATCCACATGCACCCGGACAGGCCATATGAAGCCAGGACCAAGTACAAAGGCAAGTTGGAGCTGACCATTCCACTTGTGGATTGTCTAAACGATAAAAAAACGTGTAAAGGACAGGGCCTACCACCTCGGTAAACCTCACATGGGTGGGCTACCTGTCCATTCACATAAGGCTCATACAGAAAAACAGGACGAAGCTCACGCGTTCCAAATTGAAAGCATAAACTGCTTATATATGAACGCCTCGAGTCTACCAAACAAACTGGATGAATTACGTGAACTTTGCAACGCTAATAAAGCCCACCTGATAGGAATATCTGAAACCTGGATATCTTCTCAGTTCTCGGACCAAGAGTTAGCATTACCAGGGATGACTTTGTTCCGCAACGACAGAATAACAGGAATTGGGGGTGGAGTAGCCATATACATAAGCTCTTGCTTGAAGGTGCACCAAGTTCACAACCTCGAGTTTAACAATCTTGAGGAATCCATATGGTGCTTTGTAAGATTGTCTAGCACTTCGAGGTGTCTAGTCGGTGTCATTTACAGGAAGCCAACTGCTGACATCGAGTACGATAGTCGTATGCTGGATGGACTATCCCGCTCTACCCGTCTCGGTTTCACACATATCCTGATTCTAGGGGAATTTAACCTTCCTAGAGTCAACTTCGTGGAACACACGTATACTGGAGGTGACAACTCAATTGAAGCTCGGTTCTTCAACCTCATCGATGACTTGGGCTTAAATGAAAATGTGAGGTCGGCAACTCGTTGGAGAAACAGTCAGACACCATCGCGCTTAGACTGTGTATTCACAAACGAAGAATTCCTAGTTGACAGCCTCTCAATCTTGGCTCCTCTGGGAAAGAGCGATCATGCCGTCATAGCCTTCAGTTTTGTCACCAAAACTAAGCTAAGGTATCCCAACAATAACTTGCGTTGGAATTTTAAACGGCTGAATGTGCCAGCTCTACATGACTATTTACAACAGGTGGTTTGGGATGTTCACCCCCAACTCGATGTGGACGGTCACTGGAATTTCTTACTGCACACGCTCTTATGTGCTACAAACCATTCAGTTCCTCAAACGGTTCCCAAAAGCTGTAAGCCACCTACAATAATCAAGAACCGTACCCTTCGCCTGCTAAGCCGTAAAAGGCACTATTGGGCGGAATACAAACGAACTGACAACGACGGGGCGTATAGGCAATTCAAACATATCAGGAACATATGCACGAAGGCTATAAGAGAAGACAGGCTTCATTATCAGACAAAGCTTATGGACAAATTTGCCTCGAACCCTAGAACCCTATTCCGTTATGCAGCCTCTCTTCGTCAAGCCAAAACAGGAGTTTCTCAACTGCTAGGTCTTAACGGCCCAACCAACAACGATGGTGACACCGCTAACCTTCTGGCGGCACACTACTCTCAAACATTTCAGCCGGCTGACATCAACTCTATTGACGACAGTTTCACCTGTAATTCCACAGGGCTTTCCGAAGTGGACCTAAGCGCTGACTTGGTGTTCCGGAAACTGCAGCACTTAAGACTAGATACTTCTCCTGGCCCGGATATGGTTCATTCTGCCATACTGAAGGAGGCAGCCTCAATCCTGGCAACGCCGCTTAGCGTGATGTTTTCACACTCGCTAAGCCAAGGCAAATTACCGGAAAATTGGAAGTTGGCTCACATCACACCAATTTTCAAAGGGGGTCGACGCAATGAACCTTCAAGTTATCGGCCTGTGGCTCTTCTGTCATTACCTTCAAAACTCATGGAGTCCCTGATATGCGATGGTTTAAACGATTATCTACTGTCCTTAAACGTCTTCTCACCCCAACAGCATGGTTTCAGGAAGGGTTATTCTTGTATAACCAACCTGCTGACTGCGGTGGACAGATGGACAAGCATCCTCGATCGCAAGGGAAAAATTGATATCATATACCTTGACTTCTTGTGTCTTATCAATAAGCTCAAACGACTACGTATCAAACCACCTCTAATCGATTGGCTTACTTCATACCTAGAAAATCGACACTTTAAGGTTAGGGTTAATTTCACTTTATCTCAGGCTATGGAATGTCCTAGTGGGGTTCCCCAGGGCTCAGTATTAGGGCCTCTCCTCTTCTTGATCTACATAAACGATCTTCCTTAACAGGTAACGTCAGACTTACTACTTTTTGCCGATGACGTGAAACTTTGGAGAGAGATACGCAACCAAGACGATACACAGGCACTTCGGGAGGATCTGACTCGACTTCAAAGTTGGGCAGACGATAACGGACTTACGTTTAACACTTCAAAGTGTAAAGAAGTCCATCTGCGACATGTCGCAGACTACAGTTATAACTTAAGAAATTCCTCTCTAGTAGTATTGTAGAACTTATGGTCTACTATGATATTAGTACTGCTCTAATAATAGACCTAATCCTAAATTTGTAGATTTGTCATGATATGACTGCCTAATCTATAAGATCTTACGTGGAAGTGACACCATCGACCACACCAACTCACTGTATCGTATCAATTACCAATACATGATGTAGAACAAGGTTAGGCTAGAGAAAGAACAATATATTTAATATGAAAAGAAGATATAAGGTAACAATCAGCAGAGACCACGCCTGCATGGCCGAGCCATGCCGTTCGATCAACTCTAGTCTATTCAATTCATTATTCGCGCCTTCTCCATCGTTAGGTATTTCTTCGCGTTAAATATTGAATACCTATTTTCCGAGTAATCTCGTATTCAGCTTTGAGGATAGTGTGGTTATGGTCCAATGCCACTACAGTATCTCAAGTCGAAAAAGATTTAGGAGTCCTGGTGCCCCATGACTTAAAGTCTTATGCTAATTGTGACAAAAATGCCTTCCGAGCAAACCTTGCACTGGTAACATTGAAGCGCATTTTTGGCCAGTTTGACGGAAGAACTTTCCATACAATCTTCAATAGTTTTATCCGTACCCATTTAGAGTACGGAAATATAGTACTCCCCCCTCACTCCAAAAGGACAAGATCACTTTGGAGCGTATCCAACGGCGAGCCACGAAATCAGTTCGCGGACTCAAATCTAAGCCTTACGAAGAACGCCTCCATTCACTAGACCTTTACCTATTAGAGTATAGGCGTCTTAGAGGTGATTTATTAATGGCTTATAGTATTCTTAACACTTCTGGACATCCTCTTAAACACCTACTCAAGCTTAGTTCGAATAATAACCAAAGGGGTAACACCCAGAAACCGGAAACTCAATATAGCAGAACGGATTGTAGACACAACTTCAACTCCTTAAAAGTTGTAAAAGATGGAATTCGCTGCCGGCCGAGCTAGTCCAAGCGACTTCTCAGGAATACTTCAAGAGGCAACTTGACCTATTCTAAAGGACCAAGGAGAGTATCATACTATGATTCACCAATTTCTTTTCCTCTTTTATTGTTAACATACCTAGGTTCCTGCCTGCAGGATTTGGTGATCCCCTGCTACTAGACACGGAAGCCTGTTAAGCGAAAGCTTCTTCTATTCCGTCCACAACCATTTGAACCGTTTTGAACTTAACACCTCATCCTGTTTTATACTATGCACTATCCTGTAAAATCTTTTCTTCCGACCACTGCCTGCCTAATTTCATATTCTCGAGTTCCATTGCCAAACAACAAGGATGACACTTCTCTAAAAACATACGGTGAGTTTCAGCCATAAGTTTCCTGCAATCATAAGGTCATTTTAGATGGCTCGTTCAATGGTGACCACACAATGATCTGAATTCATTCGATTGTTCTGATCCGAGCGAGTGGCAAAAACGTCAACAGCATCAAGCACCCTGGAATTAATTGCCATACTGCATGTTTTATTCTGGATACTTTTGGATCATTACTACTCCGAACGAATGGTGTTATATATGTCGTTCATTGAATAATCTAATTTTCAAAAATAACCCAGGCGAGTTCAACTATTTTACTGGATGATTTTTTTTGTACCTAACATGTATATGTTTCCCAGTTGCTTTTGCCATATATTTGTAAGTGTCCCTAGGCTAAATGCAGTAACTTCTTATAGAATGTTTATAACGCATCATATTCCTGCCTGGAGTTTCATAAGCAGTCTTAGCTTGAAATTTATTTTCTGGTCATGTTCATTATTTCTAAATTGCCATATACGTCAACAACCTGCATGTTACCCTGGCCCGTACATGCGTTGCACTATATCTTCGTGTCTTCTAAATTTAGAAATCATTTGAATCACCTTTAACATTCATCAGTAAACCCATCATAGTCGTTGTTGCTAATCGTATTTGGGTTTATGAATTGGTTTATCATATTAGCAGCCTCAAATGCGAACATAGTTTAGATAATAAGATTAAAAATTTAGGTGCACTAGTAAAATAACTAAATCCCTGAGTAGCTGTTGGCTAAACAAACGTTTAAAATCAAAACTCCGTAGCCTACTAGCATTAACACTAAACGAATATTTCTGAATTGAAATTTATAATTAAATTAGGCGTCTCGAATTCTGTAACATTACAAATTTCTGATAATTTTGAATCACCTAAAGCAACAATACCTATTTTTCCAAGGACTAATCCACAATCAACATTATAACTAGTTAAACTGAATAGTTTCAAGATATCGTCATAAAGCATTGTCATGACTTGTCAATCACGTAATATGTTTGATAAAATTAATGAAACTATTAACAAAATCGGTCAGCAAATTTACTTATAATTACCAGTAGTGTTGCTTTTCTTTTATCTTGATTCACTACAGATGATTACAGTATGTTTCTCTATCAGTTGCTCATTCAGTAAGTATCTCAAAACCTTGTCAGTCTAATTGATGGTCTAGCGACACAATCATGCATGCAAATAATCAGTATAAGCAGTCGAGCAAATATCCTGCAAACTGAAAACGTCAGTGTCGAATTTACCCCAACACTGACTAAGGTTCAAGCCATTATCACAGACATGAGTTGGGAGTGTACTCCCCCTGGTTACGACTTATGTTCTCCCTGTTAATCACATGAGCATCACTCACTATTAATCATCTTGTAAAAAATTATTTAGCTAAATACATCTTGCAGCACCACATCACTTAGTAATATGACACATGGGCTTAGCTTATTTTAATAACTTATAACCACTATATCTCAATTAAATCGTATTCTGCCTGCATACGTGCAACTAACTTGTATGTCCAATCAGCCGGCAAGTATAAATATAAATAAATAGTCTGCAACAAATCAGAACATTGAGTCCAGAGCATGTCTCTTACGAATACACTCATGTTTAACGATTTGTTCCTAGCTATCTGTCCAAAATTCATGTAATCAGCACTCACGTATTTAAATTGTTTTGATAGACATTCATGTGTATTAGTAGTATTATTAAATTCTATCACGGTCAAGTAAAAATGAGGTTGAGAAAATCTGCCCGTAACTAAATAAACCGTATCAAACTAACTGGAACACTAGTTGGAATTCTTCTCCACGGTAATACTTTTGTTCCTTCAGTTAGCCTACTAATACATATGCAATTGGAAATCAACTCATATGGACAACATACCGGCATAATTGCAAATTGATTTCATAATTTAAACCAAAACTAATACCAATATTAACATCTCTACAATATTCATTACTTTGATATTTCTAAACACAAAATACTTACTACCTATACGTTGAGTTATTAACCAACGGCTATTAACACGCATTGTTTTATTATTATTATTGTTATGCCATTCTTTATAGTTCAAATAATCTTCAACCAAATTTTCATTTCAAGCGTTTTAAGCATGAAGGGAGATATTTCAAAATTATTACATGTATTTCCCGACCAGATGCTGCCGCTTTCTTTTTGATTTATCCTTCAGCTTACTAATACCCGGAGGATTCTTATTATGCTTGGTAACCTCCGGCGCGCGACGATCCCATCTAATTTGGTATCGAACCAACATCACGTTGATTCTGGTGGGAGAGTAGTGTAGTGGCATTAGACCATAACCTCACAATCTTCAAAGCTAAACACAAGACTACTCAGAAAACAGATATTCAATATTTAACACGGAGAAATACCTAAGGATGGAGAAGGCGCGAACAATGAATTGAAGTTGGTCGAATGGCATGGCTCGGCCATGCAGGCGTGGTCCCTGCTGAATATTACCTTATATCGTTTATTCACACTAAATATATTGTTCTTCTCTAACTTAAGCTCGTTCTTCATCATGTATTGGTAGTGGTTACGATACAGTGAGTTGGTGTAGACGATGATGTGACTTCCACGTAAGATCTTATAGATTAGGCAGTTATATCATGACAAATCTACAATTTTAGGATTAGATCTATCATTAGAGCAGTACTAATATCATAGTAGACCATAGTTCTACCACCGAACTGCCAATATTCGGTTAGAAGGCAGGACTGACAAACCGAAATTTACTCGAATAGGCCAGACAACGTTCTTCTGTATAACGTACGAAGCGTTTTTGAGCTACTCGTATTAAATTATAACAAAACACAAACTCTGTGCCCAATTTAAACGGTTTTAGTTTAGGAAATAGAACAAATTATATCAAAAATACAAAATACTTCAAACGGTACTGCCTGTGCTATACAGTGAGAATTTTCTCTAACGCAAAATAGCGTGCTAAACAACAAAAGAAGCAGTTAATGCAAAATAGTTCAATGCCTGAGAATCAATAAAAATAGTCCCAACAAGATGGGATTAGATATCTATCTGCAGAGATTCCAGTGATCTTCTCAAGCAGACATTCAAAGTTAACAGTCACACACTGATCCACGCCATGGCCTTGAGCTTAGTCAAACACGACCTTATTGTCAATAGTCCGGCAACATGCAATAGAAAACTAGGTAACGAAAGATAAGATCAAAATCACATAGTAAAAGCTGAGACGAGGAAGACCGAAGAACACAAATTGTGGTCAGAAGAGGTCTGAACAAAAGTTAAAATACACTAAAGGGAGAAGAAACAAATAAATGACAGTACTGTCCAACAAAAAGCTGTTGAGGGATTTTCAGCTTTCTCTTTCCGTCAAAACTATTGTCAGGGTTGTTCCCCTCACTGCCTTCTCATGTCTGGGGTATTGCTTGCGAAATTCATATGACGAAATTAGAACGTCTGGCACTTTAACCGGGTTGGAAGAAACGAAGGATCCAACCAGAGGAGTTGGAACACTCAAATTCCAAACCAAGTATGCACATGGGCTTTAGGATTCTGGGAGCACAAATGGCGTACAAATCTATTGTTGTTTACCGACTACCATGGAACCGCAGCCTCTAACGTCGCCCCACTGCCCTGTGGATTAGACCCTCCGATCGAATGATCGAGGAGTACCAACTTAAGATAACAACCTGATTCGGTCTAAGCACCCGGGTAGCATCCCATCCCACACACAAATCAAATGATAATTATTAATGGAACAATTACTCTTTCTTCAACTCACATCCAGACAAGTCATATTCATAATCGTTTGCTAATATTCGTTTTTATTTATTTCATACTATTCCGCTTATCTACCCCCTTTTATTCTCATTTAGTGTATTTTACTCTACAGTTCAACATATACAGCAACTGGCCTATAGTGGAACCCCTGTACTACATAGACGATCTCGAGTCACTGACTAGTCAGAGGTTGAATGCTACCACCGACTGAAATTAGTGAAACAATATTTCCGAAATCACGTATATCATTCAAACTATCCTCCTCCAACATTCTCACGCTAATGCGGATCCGACAGCACATAGGGTTGGCTATGTCTTTAGAAAGTCTCAACACTGGCGTCTGTTATCTATCCCATACCCATATTCAAGTCTGAAGTGTAGTACAGTAGTGGCATTGGGCCCTAACCATACAGCCATCAAAGCTGAACATGAGACAACTGGGAAAATAGATATTCCTCATTTAACGCGGAAACAAACCCAACGATGGAGAGGGCGGGAAGAATGAATCCAATTAGCTTGGGTTGATGGGATGGCATGGTTCAGCATTGCAGGCGTAGTCCTACTTATGCAACAGTCTCTTATCTATAATAAATGTATTGTTCTGTCTCCAACCTAAATGTGTTCTTCGCCATATACTGACGATGGTCACAACACGAGTGAGTCAAGGTAGAAAATGATGTGACATCCACGTAAAATCTTGAAGATTAGGCATTTATATCATAACAAATCTACAATTTTAGGAACGCGTCTATTATCAGAGCGGTACGAATTTCGAAGTAGACCATAATTCTGAAGTAATACAATTCACTATCCATCTGTCACTTCAGAAAGCCTGTTTCACGTGTGCTTGTCCGACAAATACACTGGATATTGGAAATTAGACTGCGCGTTAACATATCCAACCTTGACTCAATGACGCTAAACCTTACCAACAATTTCGCTATTTGGATCAGCCAATGGAGACGAGACTGGCCCCATCCACCCACAGCATCACTGGTTATAAATATCGAGCTGTAATTGCCTCGTTAATTATCTTGCCTAGCCGAGTTCAGTCGAAATGTCTAAAGTTAAGGTAAGTTACATCTTTTGGATACTGTTATTTGATACATGGTCACTTTGCACTTGGTCCAGTATAATATACGGTGCTTATAGGTTGAGCCAAAAGTAATGTTGTTAGTTTTGGCGAATATCCGTCGTTTATATGAATGTCATTCAGCAAGTAACCCTTTGTCAGCTATTTTTTGTTAACACTAGATTTTTACCACGTAAGTGCAACAATGTCAAATCCAGCTTTTAACACGAATCAGGGGCCACTATGTGCTTTCCAAAGCTACGTATTTATCACATTTTAGCTATCTTAAGACATAACTAGACTTTTATTATGATCCGAGTGTATATATTTCCACTAGACACGTATTCAGCCTAAAATATTTTCTCAAAATTAAGTGAAAATTAGACTAATTTCAAAAAGAAGGAAGCACTAAGAGTTATGTAATGAAGTCGGTCCTTCTACAGCTTGAGCAATAGACGTAGACTAACTCTGTATATTTCTAAAATAACTGCCCACCCATATTTCGCTTATGACGATTTAGTTTTGTTTAAAATTGTCTACGCTTCCGTCAGTACTCACTAACAGCAAGTATTTTGATATATGTTCAAGTTTACGGTTTTCGATCATATCCCGTTTGAATTCATTGGTTCAAAAATGCTTCTTTTAAAGACTCGAAAGTCAGAAATCAAACTATCTAAGCTTATGTACTTGCTCCTTGTACCGAGTCCTTAGCCATTGATAATCAACACTTAATACTATCAGAAGGAAATTGAACTTCTACGACACTACAAATTGCACAGCTTAATATCCACCTCCTAAAGTCCCCTACCAGTAAAAAATAAGAATTACACTCTGAGATGCTTGTATATATAAAGGTGTATGCATTTGACAATTGATCAGTTCAAAACCGATTGTTTCTACCATGTTCATCTATACAGAAACATGGCTTTATTAATTGTCCGCTTTACTTATCCCATTGTATTGGCTTACTAAATGAAAGCGAACACAAAACTAGCAATTCAGACCTAACGTCATTGTGGTTCAGGACAAACTGGAAAAGTGAAATTAGTGTCGCTTTTACGGAATGTAAAGTTTTGGGAATCTCTAATCCCACTATGTAATGTATAGTATATTAGAATAAGTTGTGGATTTTAAGCGGTGACATATGAACTAGACAATCCAAGTATCATCCATTAAGTTGTAGATGTAAGGTTTACAGTTGTTCAGTCTAAATTAAATGTATTGATTCGAGTTTTAAGCACTTTGAGTCTATATAAAATGTAATTATTCGTACTTCTTCGCATATTAGGTTGGAATTATTGGGGGTTCTGGATTCGATGACCCAAATTTATTCAAGAAAGTAGGAGTGCGACAAATGACTACTCCGTTTGGAAAGCCGTCAGATGCCCTTATCGAAGGTTTTGTTGGAGATGTTGCATGTGTTGTGCTTCCCAGGTAACCATTGTTAGTAAAAATGATCTATTCGTTATGAAATTATTGACTTGGCTGGAATAAGTAATTATATTGAACTTATTGTATGATAGTAATTTTCCAGATCTGTCCAAAACTTACTCTAGGAGCTACGAATGAACTAGAGAATAGAAACGAGAAAACAATGTACGTTATCTACCTGCCACACTGAAGATTAAATGGGTAGTCAATAAAGACTCCCCGAAAAATGAAATATTAACATTCCGAGAAAGCGGAAGGTTGTGGGAATAATGTAATAACAAACCTAAAAATATTATGGTCTAAAAATTAAAACTGCTATCAAAATCGTAGAATTTTTGGAGGGCATAGAAGAAATTACTGACTACCTGTTTTTTTTCCGGTTGGTTCTAGTGGCATCTGAACAGCACTTAACATGAAAGCTGTTTAGTTATCATGTCCAAAGACGTTAAAGTCATAGAAGGTAGTATTTAAAAAGCCCATCGGATATTGACTGACGGTTTTGATGCTATTCACAAACAATTTACTGAACTTCTGAATGACATACGATACTTCTGTCGAGCGCGAACAATCGTTTACAAATAACAATGGTCATTACAGAACTTATTCAGACATCTTAAGCTCGAAACTGCCAGGTTTAACAGAAATAGGGCGAAACTAACCACATTACAACGTTTAATATCCACTACTCGACAACGTGGTTAGTTTCTTGTTGGAATCAAAGGGAACTCTAACGGCTTTAAACCAATTCGGTTGACGCTACATAAAAGTGATTTTGTCTCTAGGATCATATGGAGCATCATATATGTACCCACATACTTGAGCGTGTTGATTATTTACAACAATTCACACATATGATCTTGCTAATCTTGTATTGTTTTGCTTATTGATAGTGTTAAGTGAAAGATCACATATAACCATGTATTAAGGTTTAATTTAGTGCGAATTAAGCTGTTTATGTTTTCATCACAGCAAAATGATAGCATTATGAATCAAAATATACCTGTAAAACCTTTAGGACACATCGCATTTACTATCTTATTTTTCTAATGACTGAAATTCTTGCATATTTTATTGCAAAAGTCTTAACTGTGCAGATTACAAAGGTCTGAATTTTCTGAAAATATTGATGTTCGAAAGGCACTCAAAATGAAGATTTTCGTGACTTTAATTAACTTCCCATTAAAAGACTGTTAACTGTTGTGCTGAATCTTGTATTTTTTACGTTTGTAGAAAATTCATCCCGATTGACTAGTTAAATGATTTCCTACTGACTTTGTCCCATCTTGCGGTTTGAAAATGGTAATATAGGAGTCTGTGTAGGAGAGATGTTTAAAATAGTTTTGCCTCAAAACAGAAGCGGTCCGGTTACTTTCTTCTAGGACCTATTTTATAATTTATTGTGACCATATGTAAATAGTCATAAAGGTTTAGTTTTCCGGTAAAAGCGGTCATTATCTATGAAAACATTTCGGCTGAAATTTACTTGCCTTTCAAATGACTTGTAGTGCTTAGAATTTATTTGGGTGCTGTTTTGCGTAAGGAAGACTAAGAGTTTTACAGTTTGGAGACATTGATCCGCGTTCTGAGTGGCTTGTTCATATTTTATTTTGCAGACATGGTAAAGGACACTTAATTCCGCCCAGCGAAGTCAACTATCGCGCCAACGTTTGGGCGTTGAGAGATCTCGGGTGTACTCATATATTAGCTACCAACGCTTGTGGTAGTCTACAGGAGGACTTAGTACCCGGAGATTTCGTTGTTCTCAATCAGTTTTTGGATAAAACTTGGGGTCGTGAAAATACGTTTTATGGAAGTAAACCTGATTCATTGAAAGGAGTTCTACATATGCCGATGGCAGAACCATTTTGTGAAAAAACACGTCAGGTTAGATATTGAGCTAGTTTTCTATCGCTTGACTTAATAATTAGGGAAGTATGTAAAGTTTTTATACTTAACTCTATTTACATAAAGGTTTTTGGTGTATAATTGTTATGACACTTATGTATACTTTGACATTAAATTTTACAACTGTTCCATCTAGTTTGGTTTGTTTCTATCAGTACTTTTAAGTATTTACATTTTACGTTGTTTTTTTGCCCATAGTTTGTAGCTCATCCGTTCAAATTAAAAAATGTGAACTGCTTCTAAAACGTTTTTAAGAGTATTATTTGATGAAGAGTATTCATTCCGAATAATTAAGAATCACGTTAACTACACGATATTTTGTGTTCCTAGGAAATGTTTGGATTTTTTGAATTGTGTCATATTAGTGTCTACTGATTCCATTGAGTGCTATTATATGAAGGGTAATGTCTGCCACTTTGTTTTATTGATGGTTTGTGGATGTTGTTTAGTATTACTTGTTAGGCAGTTCTAAAATTGTAGTCCTTCAAAAACACAAAAGAATATCTGAGAAGCATCTTTACCATCTTCTGGCCAATTGACTTTCACATATTATGACCATATGAAGAATAGCTCGAATACACACCACAATGTCCTTTAGATGGCCAGCGAATTTAAATTATCACATTCTGTAGTTTTGAAGTTAGTTAATAAATTGTACATATATACATATGAAAAGATCAGTTTTGTTTATACTGTCAAAAATGTCATCAATTTCCATGTTTTGGCAGATGAATTAGAAATGTTTAAAATGGAATATAAACAAACCATTAGTCCACTGTGTACTCAAGTGTGCATTTTCTAATGACCAGGACTTCTATAAACCTAAGAATGAGCCACTTACAGTTGTTTGAAGGCTTACTCCATGGTCTTTTTTCAATCATATACCTTGCTATCATGTGGAACACAGTTGTCTGCCGCTGCGCCTAACTATTCTTGTTATATTGTCTAACTCCGAAGATATTTCTGGGCATCTTGCTTTGTTTCTAATTTGAGAGCTGAATTACTTCTCCATCTCACTACATTTTCAAGATTTACAAGGTGATTAATTATTTCAGTTGTTAGTTAACCTTATTATTTATTTAGCAGTGATTTTACTTTCATCCCTTGATCTTACTAATCTCAAACTGGTTGACTACAGTATTACTGAGTGAAATTTCTGAATGTTACACCACGGTCGAATGAAATATGTTTGTTTGAATACGATAATAAAATTTCGTAGACAGTTTGCCTTTCAAACTATTAATACAGTGATTTTGCATGCTCTTGTCAGTCAGTCAGTCAGTAACAACTTAGAACTTCGTACGTACGCATATCAGTTCGAGTTGCCACAGCACATTAGCACAGAGATACAATTGTCGATTCAAATCCCGTAGTGGTAGTGGCGGTAAGAGCAAAAGCAGTAATCAGAAAGATTAGGATTTGAAGATGTTATTCAAGAAGTATAATCTAGTGAAATAAATTTGGAAAGAGGAAAAAAGGGACATGAAGAATTCAGAAAATCAGAAGTTGGGAGAACACAAAGAGTGGATGCACTAGCGCTATTGCAAACGATTTTGAGCCATGTCGTTCAAGGTCTCTAACAATCGGTTGCTATCATCTCGCGGTCCTCAACCAGGTATTCTACACCTACCAACATGGCTCAGTCCACTTGTCAGTGACTTCATGGATTTGTGCCGTGTTTTCTTCTGGCAACCCCTAGCTTTCTTCCAACCTACTCCTATACCGTTGAACATCGCATGTCGGGGCAGTTGGTGGTTGGGCATATGTAACACGTGTCCCAGCTATCTAAACTGATGAAGTTTCACTACTTCATCAATTGATTTGCCATCCTTACCTAGTACCCGTTTCCTAACAGCTGCGTTACTTACTCGGTGGTCCCAGGATATACGACCAGTGTTTCGAAGACACCTATGATCGAATACTAGTAACTTACGAATATCCTCTACTCTTACCGGCCATGTTTCACTGCCATAAAGTAGGACGGAACGAACTGCTGCGCAGTAAACCCGTCCTTCGTTTGATAGACAGATATCTCGCCCATGCCATAAATGACGCGAGTTGACAAAAGCTAGTCGAGCCTTCTGTGTCTGTGCTGGGATTTCGTCACACACCAGATCACAAGGGCTGATGAGACTTCTGAGATAAGTGAAGCGGTCGACACGCTCAACTACATCACTCTCTATCATTAGTTGGGGTGTCGATGAAACCCAATCCTGAAGCAACATTTTGCATTTCGAGAGGGAGAATCGCATGCCGAACATGGTTGGATTGTTGCTTAGAGTGGTCAGAAGACTGCATTTTGTCAGTGTCTTCACCAAATAGAAGTATGTCATCAGCATATTCTAAGTCAACAAGTGAATCTCCCAGTGAAAGTTCAACTCCTGGAAATTTAGATGAGAAAAATGTTGTATCTGAAAGCACGTCAACGACAAAGTCAAATAAGAATAGAGAGAGTGGACAGTCCTGACGAACACTACTGGAGGTAATCAATTCTGATGACAGTTCGTCATAAGCTCTCACTCGACCAGTTGTGTTCGAGTAGAGAGCCTTTACAAGGTTAATGCACTTCTTCGGTTCTCCTTTCAGTGACAAACACTGTCACAGAACCTCAAGATCAACGGAGTCATATCCCACCTTAAGGTTGAGAAATACTACCATTGTGGGTCGTCTGAATCTGTGTCTATGTTCTAGAACCTGACGTAGTGTGAATATCGGATCTATACAACCACGTCCATGTCGAAAACCAGTCTGGTTTTCTTTAGTCTGCTCTTCGCGAGGTTTAGTTAGGCGTCGAAGTATTATTGAAACTAATATTTTAGACACTGTGTTAGTTAAACTGATTCCTCTGTGATTGTCACAAGAGGACTTTTGTCCTTTCTTATAAACTGGCACAATCAGTGATTGAGACCAGTCAGATGGGATGGCATTAGAGCATAGTCTGAATCTAAGCATGTGCTCCAGAATGAGCGACAGTCTTCAATCGAGCCCCTCTATCGGTGGCTAATAGCGATGTGATCTATTTGGGTCCAACGTTGGGGCGAATTCGGTGTTCGCTATGTTGAAAGATGTTTTTCCTTATGCTTAAGGTTAGTATTTGCAAGAAAGAGGCGGTTATCTGAGCATAGCTGCAACAGACAGTCGCCATTATCTGTTCTTTGAGCCACGACACTAAGATCCACCCGGGTGTCTTTCCCTACCTACTTGAAAATTAAAGTCATCAGCCATTATTAGTACATCAGATCACCTAGCTTTTCGGAGGTGGGAAAGCTTTCTGTAAAACTCATCTGTTACATCATCTGAGCTGCAGTCATTGGGAGAGTAGGCAGAGACGACGAAGAGGCAACGACGAGTGTCGCTATCTTTCCGAGTCCTCGTTGTCCCGTTTAGTCGGACAGCGCACAAGCGACTGTGTACTGGGATGCAGTCTAAGAGAGTTAGTTCTGTTTTGCTTGATAAATAATGTTTTAAAGCTCCTACAATATAATGATGCATCGGTAAGCAGTTGGTCTCCATTATCTACTTAATCATTGGTGAATGATCATGAAAATGTAAAGGAAAAGTTAAACACTGAAAACGTTTTTGCTTGAATTCTCTGTTTTATAGTTTAATAGTAACTTGTTCATATATCTCGTACATTTTCAGATGTTAATCCAAGCGGCCAGAAATAAATCAATAAATGTTTATGACAAAAAAACCATGGATAAATCCGCCTGTATTCATCCATGTGTACATACTGAAGGTTCTGCAGTAACTATCAATGGTCCACGTTTTTCAACTCGTTGCGAATCATTTGTTCATAAGGCAATGGGATTGGATATAGTTAACATGACATTAGTTCCTGAAGTTTCATTGGCTCGTGAAGCTGGTTTAAGTTATGCTTCTATAGCAATTGTTACCGATTTTGATTGTTGGAAAGCAGATGAGGAACATGTGAGAAAGTTATACTTACTGGCTACTTTTGTATAGTAATTTATAGATACACACATAAGGATGTCCTATTATTTTGTTATGCTTCCAGTATGAGGTTGTAAATTTCAATGAAGTTGTGTTTGTATTCGTCTTTAAATTTGAGGATTCTCATGCCTTGTTAAACTTTGTATTTCTAGGAAGTCCTAAAGTAAGATATAATGGTTATTAATTGTTGGTTAATATGCCGGGCTACTTTCATTTATAATTGTTCACAATCGATAGTAAAAAATCTAGGAATTTTTGTGACTTAGTAATTCAAGCACTCAGTTCTTTCAACCAGTATATTTCAGATTCGAATCCAACTCTACTTATTTCTGTCTGGTCAGTTAGGTAGTATTACTATTCCTTCTACAGATTAGTGTGACTCAAATTCGAGTGTTTAACGGTTTACTTAATACATGAGGCACATTATAATCCTTATTGTTGTTTAACCAACCAAACACCAATCTTCTCACTAAATAGATGGATAATTATTTGGTAGTGGTGTTTAATTTCTGATAGAAATTGCATGACATGATTATCTGGTTTCTTTTTGACTGGAATCATTGTCATTCATGTTTCCTGTTTGATTGATGGATAATAATTTAAGCATAGAATTAGACTACAACGGTGGGAATATTAACTGAACCTATTATAACAACGCCTTTTATTCATTCTATGTGCACTGGTCGTTTGAATAATCAAATGATGTTTTATGACAGACATATTGTCATATTGCATTGCACTAATGAAACTTTAAACAGCTAAAAACTGAATAATTATTACAGGTAGTTAAATACCTAGGATCCGATTTCTAGTTCATTTCACTGAATAGAATAAAGTTATTACTTTTAGTAAATAATGTTCTCCCAAGGGTAACATTGGATACAGTCTTTTATGCAATGGATAATTAAACAAAACTAGGAAAGAAAATTATCCGGTACTCAAATAATTCACATTCGCTGATGGATGACCTTAATTTCCGACCAACATAAAACCTCTATAACCATCTAAAGGTTAGTTTTACTGAATACGAAACATGAATCATTTCTCGGTTTACATGTATATTATTAACTTTCCACAGAATGCTCAATTTATTTGAAACTATCAAGTCCAAACTTGGCATTGATACCAACAAACTCATTTTTGATGTATTATTTCATTTTTACCAGGTCTGTGTTGATATGGTTTTGGAACAGTTTCGTAAAAGTATTGTTCACGTTAGAGAAATTCTATTAGAGGCTGTGGCATTGATTGGTGCTGAAGACTGGACAACAACCATTGAAGCAAATAAGGTATTTTGATTTTCTCTCACAGACTTGTCTTTTTTATGACACTTGACTAGATATTAGTGGCATTTCATTTGATACCACAATGTTAAACGATTCACCTAATTTGTTTGTCCAAAAATTCTGAAAAGCATGTTTTGAACTATTCAATATTATCATATAAGATTCAGTCAGTATCATCCTCCAGACACGAACTCAATACACACTGACAAACTTTGAACACTTTATGCCTGTTAAATTGAGCTGTCTATACAAAGGCGATAAATAACCGTAAAATGTATTTGCATCAATAAAAAACTGTCATGTAATTAAAATGCCTTGAGTGTGAATATACTACTAACTAAAACCATTGTTAATATTTGATAGTCAACCCTTGTCAATACACAGTTATATGAATTCGAAAGTGTAAGATACAGTTTGAGCACATGTCTGATAAGGTGTTATCTATTTTAGTTGTTGTTATTTTCTCATTTAGACTTTTATTAATTATCTGTTATTGGGGGTCGATAAACAGACATTATGTTTTACGTATGTGATACTGTCATGAAATTACGCTTATTTGAAGTAGAAGTTATTTGTGGTCATTCCACCATGGAGTCGTTTAAGAACTAACAATTTGTTGCAGCAGTCTTGTTATCAAGGTTCAGAGAGTAGTCTCCTTAAAACAATGTCTACCAATTCTACAAACAAAACACTCCGTTATTATCTCAAGATTGGCTTATATAATTCATTGACCAAGTACATGTTCATGTACCCGGTTTTGGACCACACTGTTTATAAGATCTAGTAACACCAATTATTTGAAAGTTTGAGTGTGCTTCATTGGCTTATTAATTGAGGCGATCATCTTTCAACCAGTGGATCTCAAATCTCGACGTCACTGCATTTAGTTTAGTTTGACCAACTGGATTGTATCACTAGGTCTGATGTAAATGATGTGGCTCATAGTAGTAATATTACTAATTGCATCAATAAAGTTTCAAAACATAATTGAAGATTGAGTTGGCTTAGTATGATTTAGAGAATGAGTTTCAACTTACTAACTTGAATTCAATGTATTGATTCTAGTTATTGTTTGATAAATCGGAGAGGGGTTCAATCATTAATGAACCATCAGTGTTGGTTCAATGGACTGTGTTATTCTCAGTCAACACAAAAATAGGTATATTTTACATTCATTTAGGTTATAAACAATTTGAAAGAGAATTTTGTTTCTTCTTTATCAATAAACAATAACAAAACTTGGTACCTGACAAATAAAAGGAATCTGTAGTAATTCAATAACTACCATGGATTATTATGCAATCCAATTTTCAGTTAAAATATGTTACGTTCCGTACTTCATTATTTTAAACAACTTAACCACACATATGTATTGAATGCTCTAAGGAACTATGTGACACTGAAGTAATTCCCAGCATTCATTAGTACCTTTCACTTCATGAATCGTATAATTTGTTTTCTAATTGAATTTTTTTTATTTACAAGTTTTACCTTTTAATTCTCGTTTTACAGGCGCTAGTGTCGAGCTCGCGTCAAGACTTACTTCATCAAGATAGTAAGGGCAAATAAATATGAGGATAATCGGAATTTATTGTCTGTGAACATGAACAAATGAAGTTTAATTGACTATTTTACAAATAAAGATTTCAAAGAATGTTCTTATTTAATTGACAGTAATTATGAAATTGAATATTTTTCATGACAAGTGTTTTCTACTTTTAATTGGTTGTTTTGTTAGAATCCTATGAAATTTGTATTTGAGAATAAAACTTAAAACAATAAAATGAGCAAGCATTTTTTTTTAAAAATTTGGTTCAGTGTAAACAGTTAGAAATGAATTCAATCAGGCACACAATCATGAGTAATGTAGAATCTGGCACATTCGTTTTTAATCAGTTCAAAATGTTTCTATACGCTATGTTTACCAAGACTGTGATATATACGTGATGTATTACATGAAATGGAGTTTGCAATGGATTCTGGAGATTGTTCATAACTGATACTATCTGATGTCGAGGGCTAAAATCTGAAGATGAACACAAGTGACAGCTCAAAATAACTTAAATCAAGTTATTCCCCTGTTTCTCCAGGTAAATCTCACTAAGATAGTCTATGAACAACTTCCTAGACTTATTATACGGAAGAAGTATTTAATTTCCGGGGCATTCAAGATCATATTTCAGTAGTAATAATAAAATGACCAAATAACTTAATATTTTGAAATCAACTTTTAGTTAGAGTTTTCAATTTAGGAGGTCCGTGGTTTGGACTCAAGTTCAGTTATGTATTTCCTCACAAAGTTATTATGGTATCCATTTTGTTGTGGCGTCGCCCTTACCATGTCTAATTCTTCTATATTATCCTAATAGTATAGTCACTGGATTTCATCACTCAGACAGTTAAATAGATTAGTTTTATGTTGCGGAGTGTGAAGCACGTCCATCGATTGTTTTGACATGTGAAGAATAAGATACCGTTCAATGAAATCCGTCTCTCTAATAGGTCGTATGATCTATGCAATAGGAATGTACTGAGCAAAGAAACTTGGACGGAACTGTGTATTCACTGACTTACGCTTGTTACTCCCAATGGAGCATAGGCCGCCGACCATCATTCTCCAACCCACTCTGTCCTGGGCATTCCTTTCTAGTTCTATCCAGTTGTTGTTCATTCTTCTCATGTCTGTCTCCATTTCTCGGTGTCATGTGTTCTTTGGTCTTCCTCTCCTCCTTTGACTTTGAGGGTTCCAAGTGACGGCTTGTCTCGTGATGCAGTTGGGTGCTTTCCTCAATGTGTAACCTATCCACTTCCAGCGCTTCTTCCTGATTTCTCGGCTGGGATCTGCTTTGTTCTCTCCCACAGTAGTTTGTTACTTATAGTGTCTGGCCAACGGATCCGAAGTATTTGGTGTAGACAACTGTTAATAAGGACTTGTATCTTCTGGATGATGACTTTCGTAGTCCCCCATTTTTCCGCCTCATACAGTAGAACTGTCTTGACATTTGTATTGAAACTTCTGACTATTGTGTTGGTTGACAGACAGTTGTTTTGAATTCCAGATGTTCTTCAGTTGTAAATATGCTTCTATTGCTTTTCCGATCCCCGCGCCTTCACATCTGCATCAGAACCACCGTGTTCATCAATGATGCTGCCCAAATATGTAAAGGTTTTTACATCTTCCAAATCTTCTCCGTCAATTGTGATTGGATTGGTGCATGCTGTGTTGTATCGGAGAATTTTTCTTTTTGTGTAGAGACCTAGTGCTGCTGAGGCTGCTACTACACTGGTCGTCTTCTGCATTTGTTGTTGCGTGTGCAATAGAAGAGCTAGATCATCTGAGATGTCTAGGTCGTTCAACTGCACCTAGCTGTCCACTGTATTTCATGCTTCCCTTCAGATCTTGACGTATTGATGATCCAGTCGATCAACAGGAGAAAGAGTGAGAGTAAGTTACTTTGCCTGACACCGGTTTTTACTTCGAACGAGTTTGTGAGCTGTCCTCCATGCACAATTTCGCAGTTTAATCCATTATAGGAATTCCGTATTATATTGGCCATCTCTCAGGCATGCTCCTCTCTTCTTGCTTGTTTACTTCTTTGTATTCAACTTGTGCCTTGGCTTTCTCTGCTCTTGTTCGGCTGGTATTGATTGCTGCCCTCTTGTTCCTCCTTTCTTGAATCATATCCAGTGTATCAACAGTGATCCATTCCTTGTGATGGTGCTTCTAGTGGCTCAGAACCTCATGACATGTTGAAGTGATTGTCTGATTTATCCCTTTCCAGTTGCTCTCCATAGTAGTTCCCTCTTCATTGAATAGATAGTGAAAGGCCTGGAACCTATTACCGAGGGCTATCATGAATTTGTTAAGTTAGCCAGTATCCCGAAGAAAGGCGTATTGAATTTTTGTGATGTTGTCCGCCCCTTCGTCAAGTGCTTCTCGAGTTTCGATTTCATCTTGGCGACCAGCAAGTGATGATCTGAGGCTATATCAGCCCCTCTTTTGGTTCTCACATCCTCTATCGTCCTGGAACTTTAATTGATGCAGATATGGTCGATTTTGTTCTATGTAGTGTGATCCAGTGAAATCCATGTGGTTTTGTGTATGTGTTTATGTGGCAATATAGTGGCACCTATGACGAGTTTATTGACAGCACATAGGTTTGCAAACCGCTCACCATTTTTGTTTCTTTCTCCCAGTGCATGTCGTCCCATAATATCTTCATATCCGGTGTTGTCCATTTCAACCTGGACATTTAGGTCTCCCATCGGAGTAGTCAATTCCTTTGTTGGGCAGTTCTGGACGATTGACTGCAGCCTATTGTAGAACTGATCCTTAACGTCCTCGTTGTAGTCGTTGGTAGGCGCATTGCATTGAATAGCCTTCATTGTAATGCCCTCTTTCTTTGTTTTGAAAGAGGCTTTGATGATCCTTGGCCCATGAGATTCCCATCCTATAAGTGCATTTTGTGCTTATTTGGATAGCATCAATGCAACTCCTTGTGTATGCGGAGCATTTTCTTCTTCATGGCCGAAAATAACAGAATCTTTCCTGAAGCTAATCGTTGTTGTCCAGTCTGCGTCCAATGTTTTTCGCGGATTCCAAGCACCTCCAGATCGTATCTCTTTATTTCTGCAGCAATTTGGAAGACTCTCCCGCTCTCCCACATTGTACGAGCATTCCATATACCTAAATCAATGTTTGCTCTGGTTGTCAGAAGGGATATCAGCTTCGTGACTTCAGAAAGAACTCGGCTTTCATCATGAGGCGTCATAACTCTTCTAAATGAAGGCCTTCTAACTCCCAGGGCAGAGTTTAAATGGTTTGGATTCGTTTTTTGGTTTGCGCTTTTGGCGAGTTAGTTTTCTACGTGATGGAGCCGCTAACTCCATACCCAACCCCTTCCTTTATCTGGGCTTGAGACTTGCAGTAGCCCCAGAGGGGCTCCAGGCAGAGTTGTATAATCACTCCCATGGTTTTGCATCGATTTAGTCAAATATCTGAGTCACAGAATCCGACGATTATACTCCTAGGAACCGTGAATAAAAAGCCTTTGTATATACACTTACAATTCAGAGGCGATAAACCTGGTGACGTGCTAAGACTAAAGTTACGCAAATCAATCTAAAGAATTTTTAATGCATGTAAACTACAATTAATGTTTTTCACACGTCCAATGATCACTCCAAGGTTGAGAGATAAATTGCCTAGGCTAGCCACTTCTGTTGAGCAAGTTATATTGGCAGATGTTCTAGGAATTCATATATTCGTGCTCGTGAGAACCTCTCAGAGTGGTCAAGCAAAGGTGTAGTTAGAACTGTTAACAGCTCCATTTTAGCTCATTTAATTCAGACGTAACATGGAGCAATCTTTCACAATAATATATATCGTGTTAACATCGGTCTACCGAGTTTCGTCAGACTGGAAATCTTGCAGACGGCTGAAGCAAATGCTATTCGGATCAAAGAGCCAGAGCTTTCCATCCAAAAGAAATAGGTTCAGCCGCTCCTTTTGCCCTGGCCAACTTCGGGCCGTTCATTTTTATATCCTGAACTTATCCACACATCATACATTTATCATTATTATGACACTTGCTAACCTTTTGAGAAATTTATTCAGCATCCATTCCTATCTGCTAATTCTTGTCTATTTCATATTATTCTACATATTACGTAATTCTCGATTTGTAACTACATAATTCTGTCTATCACCCCATGTTGATCATATTTGTTCTGATCATTTATCTCACAATTTCATTTTACTTATAAACCGATTCAAGCTAATATCTTATATAAGTCGTCCCAACATTAACGATTTGATTTGATTTTATATGACGAATAATCCTTGACTCACATGTTACAATATTAAATGATGTACTCTGACTTAGACCTGGCCAATTTTATGGATTATTAATTTGCATATATAATTGTAGAATCTGATGAGAATTATTGGAAAAAAAACTCTTGATTCGTGTGATAGCCTTCCTGATTCCTTCCGTCATTGGTGGAGTGACATCTATAGAAAGGTCTGTGGGTGCTGCCTCGATATACGATGAGTTCAGTGGAGCTTCTTCATTTATTTATTTATTTGGACATATAAGTATTAGTACAAAAGGGCATCAAATAGATATGCGCCACACAAATCATTTGGGTTGTGTGAGGACTGGGATACTGCCCGGGTGTCCGAACCGAAGCAGGTGGTTTTCTTGGGGGGCCACACCCCGAGCCTTTGGCCTAAAGGTCTAATCCACAAAGCAGTGGAACAACGTAAAGAGATGTAGTTCTATGGTAGTCGGTGACCAACGATCTGTTCACACGCCATTTGTTCCTTCGGGATCCTGGAGCCAATGTGCACCATTGGTTTGGAACCAGGGTTTTCCAACTGCCCTATGTGGGTCAGCCATATCCACCAACCCAATCAAATCGCCGGACCTTCGATTTTCGTACTCTACATTTCGTAAACAACACCCTGCAGTGAGTAGGAGCCAGCCTATTCAAGTGTTCCTCAAAGTGTTTTACATATCTGATCTTCTGTTCTGGAATCTCGTTAATTGTCATGCCTTCCTTCTCCTTGATCGGTCTCTCTGGTCTACCATATTTCCCTTTCAGTTTCTTCGTCGTGTCATATAGCTGTCTCATATTACCTTCTCTTGCAGCTTTTTCCGATGTCGTTGCTAGGTCTCCCACAAGTTTCTGCTTGTTTTCCCTAATGCTCCTTTTCACTTACTTGTTCGCTTCAGTGTATTCAGCTTGTATCTTGATTTTTTCTGCTCATGTTCGGCTTTTGTTAATTGCAGTCTTCTTGTTCTTCCTTTCTTGAATCTTGTCCAGGCTTTCGATGGAGATCCGTTATTGGTGTTGATATTTCTTGCCATCCGCCATCAGGTCGAATTACTAAATGATGATTTAAGTACTAAACACTACCACATTTATTCTAATTCCGTTGTCAGTAATAAAAATGTGATTGTATCAACCATTATGACTAATATCATTCCAACAATCTGATGAAATTGCATTGAATTTGAACAATTGTAAGTAGTAAACAATGTGTTTAAGCTTGAGAAGGATGATTTCTGAATAATTGAATATAGTAAACTTCCAGTTTTTAGCTAAATAATAAAACATCTGGATTTTAAACGTTAAAATGACAACAGATTCTTCTTTTCAGTAGATTAAACTATCGGGCTTTTAATACATTACAACAGCATCTTAAATCTTATCGATAAAGAATAGCGTTATTTGATTTTAACGACCTGTTCATTTAAGATAAGGAAAAGAAGTAGATTTTTCTATTGCGCAATGAAAAGAGTTTATCTTGCTAAGCAAAAATATATAAATTAAGTTGGGGGAAAATATAATAAATATATTCAGATATATTTAATAGGTAAGATGGTGCTAAGTGTTTACATTATATATCAAAATCACCATGTAGTTATGTTAATAATATTTCATAACTTGTATAAACTACTTTTTCTTGGCTTGTCCATATTGTAACAGCCTGATTTTGTCTATTCAAAAATACACAAATAAACTATTAAATAATGTTTTGTTTGTTAATCTGCTGATTGAATACATACCTACTCCTTGATTGTTTTAAATTTTGTTCGTTGTGTGAAATATATCTTTCCATATAATCATAATATATCGCTTGGATATTGTGCTAGCTAAACATCGACAAGTAATATAAAACGCTAACATCTTTGAAGTCAGATGAAAACTAAAGACCCCTTTCAATATGTGTTTATAGCTAAAGTAGACAACGCCCACATATTTTATACATTTCAGACATAATTCATATTTCATCGGAATTCAGTTAAAAACAAACAAATTACGAAACAATCATTATAATCATAAATTATTACTATTTAGATAACTGATAAGATTCCATTGTTAGTTTTGCTTTAATTATTATGGAATATTTTAATAATTCAGTGATGCTTAATTACATGACCTTTGTGAATAAAGTCTGAGCACTTCTGGTTAATTAGAACTGATAGACAACAAAGTCATTTCAATGAAACTATTCAGTTATTGTTTATTTTGTTAAGTCTCATCTATGCATTCTTAATTGTATGAGAGATACATAAATACGCATAATTTAATTAATTAATTAAAATTAAATATAGAGTTTAGTAAGAACACATTTTCGTTAGATTAGTAACATTAAAAATGAGAAAGCCGAAACAAGTTTACATAGATTTACCTATGACAATTCCGAGTTTGTCAAGAACAGTTGACAAGGTTTCTGTGCAAAATATGCAAAAGCTAATGTTCGCTATATTGAATTTCACTTCAATCATAAACATTATAAATGAGCTATTAACCATGTTTAGAACTAGACTTACCACACCTTCACTATTACTTGGTAAATCCTTCTACTCAATCGCTATTTGAGTTCAAAAATTTAAGCAACATTAATATGTTATTCTTTCCTTGTTACACCTGTAGGTATCTTTGCTACCTGCAGCGTCTGAAAAACGGCCAGCTACATTTCTCTGCCAACATTATGTGAAGAAAGAGCGCTCGAATTTACTATTTACAATACTCTGAGTTTCTATTGCATTTCTGTACCCGACGACATGTGCTGCTTATGTTTCAAAACTATCTATTCTGTAAGATTGTTAATAATAGCTAAACAGACCTGAAAGTTTTAATTGCTTAAACATATTGCGGTACATACTGGAGGCATTCTGTTTGGTTTTATTCCTGTGAATTCCACACATGAAGCCAATCATAATAAAGGTTGATGTTCGTGAAACCAATAAAGAATGGATGCTTCCTGTTTGTTTTTCCATTAAACGACAAAAGAATGGATTAATGTCATAGACATTCCAGTACCCATGAAAAGACACTCAGTCTTGTTGTGTGAAATAGACTAGGATAATATGAAAAGCACTATTTGTTGATCCTAAAATAGGGTTTCAATTAAACGGTTAGAAAGACTATATTTTTGTTTGGTTCAAGGGTAAGGGATAAAATGATAAATCAAACATACTTTTACACCCTTAAAATTTCCGTTAACTATACATCACTTGGGATAAATAATGTTTAAAAAGAAAAACTTAAAAAATTCTTCGTTAGTGAACTGCTTCATGGGCTTCAGGGAAATTATTAAAATCTGAAGTGATTATGCCTATGTTTAATCTCACAAAATCAATCCGCATTCACATGGGCTACTCTCCTGTCAAAATGGCATATTTTGCTTTTTCAGAACTTTAAAACAATTAGTCCCTTTGATAAATTTCGATAATGCAATGAGAAGACGAAGATTATCAGAACTATGTGATATATTAGCGCAATACATTTCGAACAATCTGATCACACATATACTTGTTAAGAGCATTTATATATAAAAATAAAAGTTCAACTAGACAGGAAATTGGGTAAGAGGAGATAAAGATAATGATAAGAGTAATAATAATAATAATGTGAACACAAAGCGAAACCTAATCACTCTGGATAATAAGTCAATATTACCAGGGTAGGTTTAAGGTAAGAACAAACTGTTTTTCAACACATAAAGGGGGTTTGAATTTTCGTATGGCTAAGGCTTCAATGAACCTTAGTATACGCCCTTTTACACTTTTATACAGCACTACAAAAGCTGAATTTAGATCAATCTTGTGACATATTTATGAAAATACTTCACGTTGATTGGATGACTTATTCAGTATACAGTAAACCGAAGAACCTTGTACCTATTTATATTCGATAATTTTGTTGTTTGATTATATTTTCCTTGAAAAAGCTTGGACCAGATTGCCAGGCGAAACGTTGGATTTACTTAAAATTCATTCGCTGAGATTTTACAAATATATTCTTCTTATTAAATCTTGTGACCTGTTTCAATTATATGTTTAGCAATAGAGGATGATGGATGTTTATCCTCTGCTCTTATTGAGTCACTTGATTGTATTTGTTTCTGAAGCCATTTGGGTACATGTTCACTCACCCTAATGTTGAGATCACGATTACTCCTCCCTATGTATGTGTGACCACACACACATTTAAATTGGTAAACACAGTGGGATGTGACGTAATCGTTTCCATGTACTTTAGGTTTTGAATGAAGCATGCACCTTGTTCTTTCTTTTATGATGACCTTTGCTGCGCAATAGGTTTTATTGATGACTGATTTAAGACGTTGTTTCAGTAAAAGGCTATTTGAATCACCTCTGAATGGTAAGGTGATGTAGACAGGCTTTTTCCCTACCGAGGCTACAGTAGGTCTCGCTGTACCATGGACTTTCCATCTATTTATGAATTTCAGAGGATAGCCATTTTCTATTAACGTTTTATTTAACAACTTAACATCATCATCAATGGCGTCATTGGTACAAATACGGTCGAGTCTGTTGAAAAGACACCTTATCAAACCACGTTTGTATTGCATAGGGCAATAACTATAATAACTAAGATATTGACCTGTCCACGTTGGTTTTCTAAAGATAGATCGCTTTACTGAACCATCTAGGAAGGCAAGCTGATCGTTTTTCTCCTCTTCACATGAGAGACTAATATGGTTTTGGAGAGTGTTGAGTTTATTTAATAAACCGTACATATCCTCTTTTTTCTCACAAACAACTAAGATATCGTCCACATATTTCTTATAAAGTGACATGTTTCCGATTAATTCATCAGTCTGATTTTCAACATGTGCCATGAACACATCTGCTAGTAATGGTCCTAGCGGACTACCCATATCAACTCCATCAATCTGACGAAAGTATTCACCTTCAAAAGTGAACTGAACTTTGTCAGTACATAGTAATAGTAAATCTTTAAGAAGTTTTAAAGGTACACGTGATTGAAGATTGATTTCAGATATGTAATCACATAATATATCAATGGTTTTTTTTAAAGGTACATTTGTAAACAAGGAATTTACATCAAATGAACACATTGTCTTTTCTTTGATATTAATATCATCTAAATGATCAACCAGTTCAAAAGAATCCTTTAGAGAAAACTTACATAGATGTCTTCGAATAGGATCCAACAACTTTGCTAACCATTTAGCCAGATTATGTGTAGGTGATCTGCACATTGATAGAATTGGACGTAAAGGAACATTAGGTTTGTGAGTTTTAGGCAGTCCATATAAATGAGGGTACTCGGAACCCATAGGTTTTAGGAAGTTAAATTCCTCTTTATTAATAATATTCATGAGAAGCAATTTTTGCAGGTTTGAATTTACTCTTCTTTCTAGTTTGCTGATACCTCCAAATTCAACATCAGGCATAAATTTACTTTCATCACTAAGGATAGATAACATCTTACTTTTATATTCACATTTATTCATGATAACTACGCCTGATCCTTTATCAGGTTTTAACAAGACAATATCAGGGTTTGATCGTAGTTCATTTACTGATTTGAATGAATTAATCCATACTAACTTAATTTGCTAACTCACCCCATCAATTTTTCACTATTTTGTGAGTGTGAATCCTGCATTCAACTATGATGATTCAGCATGTTAACAGGTGAAAGATATTGGCGATCAGCGTTTTATAAAATTTCAATTGTAGATCATGTCGTCTAGTGTGTCTGTATTTCACTGATGATGTAACAGTTTGCAAGCTTACTTCTTATGTGAACAGTTTTGATTACCCGATTAACTCGGATTGATTACTGAGGGTTATTGGTTATGTTGTCTGGATTCACTATTACATGTTGCTCTGCTCTGTATGGTTATTAGTTCATTAACTCACGATCATTATTTTTATCCTGTTTCTCAGATTGACTGCGTTTGTGAATTGGTGCTATCAAACTTGTGTATGCATTCATTAGCAATCCTCTACTAACAATCGTACCGTAACAGCAGTTACCTTGTTTTCCAGTGGCAAAGTACCTTGAGTGTGGTCTGCCCTTTAAATTCTGTCGAGTGATTCCTGATTCTGTGCTTCTGTCTGCTCACAGTAGGGTCGTGTTTCTGAAGCTTTTTAAGATAATATGTCCAGATATGACTTCATTGTAGCCCATAATTCGACAAACGTAAGTGTATGCACGTGCAGAATTACAAACTCAGTGTATATAGTTAGTGAAATGTTCAAATTTATGTTCAGTGACTATGCTGCCTGATAGACCTGATTGTGTTTAATTTCAAATTTTTCATAGCTGAATATGGACAGTGTTGAGTAGGTTAAAGTTAGATGAAAACATTAGTTCATTTCCTTCTTCCTTCCAGTGGTTGTTAACCAACTGTCAATTAATGATGGAACATAGATTTAAATAAATAATTTTCATATTTACTAACTACTTTTACTAAACAATTACTATTTCTTACAAAATTCAAATAGAAGTACATACAGTGGACGTGTAAGAATGAATTTACTTCTCTATTATAATATAATTAAATTCTAGTGTCATGTTAACCAAGTTATTTTAGTGTTTTTGATTAATATTTTTATCATACCACTTGTAAAGGTCATTCAAATCTAATTCATCCATCCGTAAAATATCAACCCACGCGCTCATATACACATAATAAAGAAACAAGTCAGTATTTTTCATGTATAAAGAATGTTTTCTTTTCAGTAATTATTCATAAAAATTTGTATAGTTTATTTTAAGATAACTTCCGTATTACTTTTTAATACAAACTATGAATTACAGATTACGAGTATAATATATTTGTAAGCGTTTCTAAATACTGAAATAACTAGTATGAAATTTGTAACTGCACTAAGTTGTAACTCATAAATAATTTATGAATTTATTAATTAGTCTTCAAGAATCAACAAACAGCACCGAAACTTAGTTTTACACTAGTTAACATTCATAAGGTAATAGTTTCACCGATTTTAAACTGAGATGTACGAGAATAATGTACAATACAATCAATGTTCATAGTGAACATTTAATCAAATATAATATAGGGACAGTTAATACAGACTTATTTTGTAATTAATTTTTGTTATTATTTACGTTTTTACATTAATTCTTACATAATTTGTACAACAACTACTATTGATTGTAAATATGTTTCAGTAGTTCAGTCTCCACTAACCCCAATTCTGATCATAATGTAAAATTGTTGTTTAAAAAGTAACATGACCTTTGACCTCCCGTTTGTTTTGAACCTTTCATGTATGTCACATTGATTATCTCTAGCAAATACACTGCTACGTACATATACTTCTTGTTCTCAATTATCAGCTGTACGAGAACAGAACTTCGATATATTTACTATGTTTACGTAATTAATCTGTATATAAATCTCGGATATAGCAATCATAATTGGAATTACTAACTACTTATAATTGTGGATTACATGACCAAACGAAACATGAACACACCAATTCTTGACAATTCAAGTAACGTCCAGTATATTTTTCTTTGTGTATATATTGTATTTCATATATTAACAAACTAATATTTTTTCGTAGTAAATTTGTCATCATTTTTCGAATTGACATATTTTGGTCCACTACAATAAATTAATACAGAAAGAAACATTAATATAGGATAACGATTGTGATTACCGACTTATTTCATTTGAATCTGTGGTCAATCATGTAGTTTAAAGAATAACCATATAACTTTCCCAGTATCTTATTGTTATGTCCTATGGCCTGTCAAATATCGTGTGACAAAATCGCCAATCAGAATACCGACTTCTATGACTTTGTCCCTATGCTAAAACAATGACGTTTCAAACAGCACTAACAGCATAAAGTCAACTCTGATTCTTTATTAATCCTCTGTATAGATACTTCTCGCCTAGCCCAGCCTGTTCAGTCCAGACAACAGATATCATCCTCCACTTTGTGAAACTTATATTTCAGACATACTTGGTTTATAAACAAGCAGATCGGGTTGCATCATGTTATAAAATGAAAAACAGTGACTATACAAGATCAAGCCGAAATTGTCTGTGAGTGTGGAATACGGAGACTGATAAATTAGGAATAAATGAAGAATGGTCAATCGTATTGCATTAACTAATAAATCGAATGATAGACGGAATCTGAATATATATTAATATATGTAACCTAGTTAATTAATAATTATTCAATAAGAGTATATGTGATAATAGTCCATTATAAATCTCAGCAGTTATCATTCATTTATTCTTTGTTCGGATAAAATAATTACTAATTGTCAATACCCCTTTTACGTCAAATAAAATACATTACCATTTTTAACTACAATTTCTCTTCGGTGGGATTCATATAGATTCTTCTAAGATACTCCTCTACTAGTTCTACAAAACTGTCCTATATTTGACGGCTCATTGTTTCCTTTTAAACTTATAGCGGTAAATGAATCCGCAAAATCAATGGCTCTGTAAGTCTTCGACATTTGGTGCTGAATGCAACAGTTTTAATGAACTCACCTAGTTGAAGGCGTTCGGTCACGCATCCACACCAGATCACGAGTGGAAACGACGTGTTTCACATCTCCCACAAACGCTAGCCAAGTTCTCCATACGTTGATATTCTAGAAAATATGTCTTCGAACCTCTTTGATTTTGACTTTCGATTTGACTAGGTTGGCACGTTTCGATTATAAAAGGTGTTAATGGTTAAGGTGTTGTCAGACTCCGAAAATTCATAGCACCTTTAAACTTGTCAACTTGGTGCATTAGTAGTGTTACGCACTATGTCGAGACTACATGGGTTATTCTACTTTCAGGACAGTCCAATTTATCCAATCTGCTTGAGTCACATTTTGATCTTATCACTTACTCGCTTACAAACCTTGAGTGTTTTCATATGGGATTGCCCCATTCATCATATGCCTTTGGCTTGTTTTTATTTGGCCATAAATATTGAGTCACGCTTTATCAAATTGATTAAGCACACTTGCCTTCTCTAGTCTGATTCTCCGCTTCGTTTCTCTGATTTTCTGAGTCAATATGTGCATCCGAAATTCATCTTCATGTTTGGCTTATTTCACTTCTTAATTCACTAACTTGAAAACTGTATACGCGGGTAGTCGAAATATATATTTTTCGTTAGCATAATTGTCTGATCAAACTGTAGTCAAATCAGTGAGCCACAAAATTTCAGATAGTGTGAAGAGATTATAACTCCTCTCCATTTTACTATATACAAAAATACCATACGAATAAAAGAATAGTTACAGAAGCTTATTTTTATTCGAAGAGATAATCAGTTAAAAGTTTGTATATTTCTCTGTTATTCCTTCCTCCATCAGTGAAACAAAACTTAACATTAAATCACGCTAACATTAATATGCAAAAGAATACATTACTGTTTGAATGAAATCAGTATTTTAAGTCATTTGAGACGGATGAAATTAATTGAAACTAAATTAGACTATATATGATGCATTTTGTTTTAAAAAGATGATCTGATCTTCTCGGGCAGTAAAAAACTCAAATGAACACGATATCACCGATAATTAAACTGATTCTGAATTTAACTATGAATTCAAAAGTTAGTTTGCACTAAACATTCTTAACATATTTTCTATTACCAAATGATCGACTTAAAAATTCTATGTCGAATCGAAGACGTTCAACTGCTATATTACGTTTAGGTGACGGGTCTGATAAATTCTTTTGTAACATTTACGACTGATTGGGTATATAATTTCTTCTGGGGCCATCACTTTCCCAGAATTTCCGGCAGCAAAGTTGAGGGAGGAATAAAAAATCAATATTATTAGAATATATTAAGTCAGGAACTTTACTTAGGATTATTGTACGCAGCTCCGACTAACTAAACGAGTGACGTTTTAAAGTTAGACTCACTAACCAAGAGAATCGCATCTCCTTCTATGGAGAAGTTCACAAATCATTGAATAATAGCGCGATTGGTTCAAAAGGTGATTGGTGCCAAAGTGCTGAGCTAACTTCTTCCGGAGTTCCTCTTATGTCATTACCAAACCCAAGTCTGGGTATAGAAGTAGGATTAAATTAAGTGCAAGATCCATTTTTAAAGTTTTGTGTTTGAAAATGCCTTCATGTATACACTTGTAGTTTTTCCTATTGATTCCTTTATTTGCACATTTAGTTAGTCTTTTTTTACTCCATTTGAGTTGATGTTATAAGTGATTTATTATAGTTTTTATTTTTTTCACAGATCACTTCTTGTCTAACACTGTAGTGACTCACTTTTATCATGAGAACACGATTGGTTTATTGAAAACAATTATTATTATAACCAATTGTACCAGTGACTGTTTTAATGTGCTTTTGTTTAAGTGTGCAAAAAACATCCATTATTCTTACACTTTGATTGTGACTCCGCGCGAATTTGGTTACGTTCTGTAACCTAGCTTGTATCCTGGCACGATCTCGGTATCCTTTCGATACCACGAGATCGCCGGCAAATATATCTCGACTTAATCCATTAACTGCCTTCTAATATTTGGCTTCCAGGGGAATTTATGAAGTCATTTATCACGCGTTTCTTGGTAGCGGTGTTCATAGACAATTTGGACTCGACCCCACGCTACAACCTCACTGGTTACATTTATAAGCTCAGAGTAGCATGATCCGAAGCAAAACATTTGGTTATGTTCTGACAAGAAATCTTTGAACCAGGATAAAGATGATTCCTTACGCAAATGAAGCGAGGTTTAGAAGAATAGGTTATTTGAAACACTTTCGAAGTACAGAATTAACACTGGTTGATCAGCATCTTTTCTCTGAGTAATTTGATCAAAACCTTCCAAATGCTATGCTATAAGCGCTTAGTCATAAACCCGTGTTAAGATGAGCTAATCATACTTGCCGAAATGAAGCATGATATTAGCTGCTTGTGGATTTTTTTCATGAATCTCGATAACACGAATGACAAGTTAACAGGCATACGGTTGGCAATTACGCTACGTGATCCTGTTTTGAATCTAGGGCGATAAGCTATGTTTTCCCTACAGATGGATAGGCTGGATAGTTTTAATCAGTATAATGAAATTCCCTATTATCGTATTACACAAATGATTCAGGCGTCCCATCAGGTCCATCGTCATGGAACGTTTTCAAAGCATTTATGGCCCGCTCGATATTGACAGATTTGTTATCACTTGTGGATAGACGACTGGATGTCATTAGAAGCACATTGCCAAATGTTTCGGATTTCATAGTAAAAGGGTCGTCTGTAATGCTGCCGTTAACTACGGGGGATCTTGCTGTATCAAGAGAATTCGATTCCACGCGAAATCTGAAACGTTCTTACTGTATTTTGGTTATGAAGAAACAAACACCACTCACACACACAAACTGTTGCATTGATACCATTCAAGGAAACGCGATAAGCATTTGTAGCATGAGATGCTTACGTCTCTAAGATCGTCAAAGCATGTTAGCAAACAAACGAGGAAAAAAATAAATGTAATTCACCCCTACGCACCTGCCAGTAATTGAAGCGATGAGGAAACTTTTCAGGTTATGAGGGGCCGCAGTCTATTCTAGAGACGCGTCAAAGATAACACACAACCAATCCTACGAAAGACTTAAACTCTGAAGTTGGAATTGACAACTTTTGGTATAACTGACCCATGCGACAAAACTGATTCATTTCCCAGAATAGAAGACCAGAGTATATACTAAATAATACTTTATTCAGCACAATTACAAGCAGTCGCTTTTCTGTTGAATCCGGAGTGGAAATCATTGGAGGGAAACGAAACAGCATATCAATCGCTTTGTGGTCGACACTTGTTCTTGAACTTTAAGAAATATGAATATTGAAGGTTTGTAGTAAATTTATTTCTACGTTTGTGGTAGGGAGCAGTATTTCTTAGAGCTGTGATATCGCCAATAGATTCCGATTGGTTCTTGATAGTGTTTAGCTTGGATTAGAATGTCTAGCACGTATTCACGTCCCAGTCTTTCCAGAGTCTGAAATTTCGGGTATAACACTATGGTATCGTAAATCAATACACAAAGCATCGACCTGTACACAACAATCCGAATATTTGGTGTGAATGCCTTCGTAATAATATTTTAACTGATCTCATTCCAGCCTTTTATTCTCTGGTGCCAAAAGTCACTAAAACGACAGCAAGAAGTACTTGTATTTCCACAGTGAATCTCCAAGAAAACTATGTAATAAAAGAGTAGGACAAAATGATGTCAATTTTATTGTATGCGTCTCACTAGTTACAAGTTACTGCTCATTAGTATGTAGCCACTGTAATGGATGTTTTCGCTACCATCATAATGCACATGTACATAAATAGTGTTACAGATTCATGATGAGACACTCGTGTCTGTGATCCGAGTTCACGTTCCTGGGATGTAAGATTAAACCTGTCATCTAGATAACGATAGCAATCGTTTCATGTGTGACATGTAAGCCACCATAGTTCATGCCTGTCTAAGATTTGACCAGCTGAGTCATTAAATACTTCAGACATATGACCGTAAAATACAGGCCCTGAACGTTGGCCACAGCCTATGTAGATATATAATGCGGTCAAACACTGAATTTACTTCTTGGCTGACCAAACGTCTCACCTGTCACACGCGAGCCACGGTGAGATTGAGGGAGCGGCAGGTAGATTTCAAGGACATCTTTGACCAATTACTGATCAATACGATGTGAAGTGGATGAAAATTTGGATAGAAAGCAAAGTTTCCGGATACTTTTTTATGTCCAGGTGTTAAAAAATGGTTTTTCGGAACGAAAGGAAGTTTTCAACAAGCATAAGTGGGATAAATACTTGATCATGCTTGGAATCGGTATTACCTCAACTGAACTGTTCCCTTATTTTAGGGGTCAAAACACAATACCTCTCACTGAAATTGGTGGTTAACCACGCAAGAAGGGGAGAGATAGTGAAATAACAACAGAAGAACACTAATCAATAACCACGTAGTTTTTCTAAATGAATGTACTCCAGTGTAGACGTTTTACCCCTTGACACTGAATGACAGACCAGAAATATTGAAGCCTAGTAGCGGCGAACGTTCAACCATTCAATTGTGGTTTATCTGTGTATTAAATGTATTTACATGTATTGTCCTGTTGTTCTTTAAAGATTCTTATAAGGTGGACACCCTAAACTCTACCATATGGTAGGTCGGGGTGAACAATTATGTGACATACACTTGATAACATCAACACTAGGCGTTCCTATCTTAGTACGTCAACAATATTAGACTTGGTCTATTAATCAAATAGCAGCGGATACCACGCCATCAAGCAGTAGATGGATTAAAAAAGATTGATTTTTACGAACCACTCCCTAACACATATCTAGCTACAATCGGCCTGCATCGTCTGATAACTGTCAACTTCAACTACGAACTGATATCAGCCACAGTATCGAAATGTTATTTAGGCATATGGACGGATGAATTCCACGTCAAAATCCAAGAACACCTATCTTAACTCCGATTGGTCCGTTCATAAATTCTAGCCTCTCTGTAGAAATTGGATATGGTAATCTTGATTTATAGCTTGTATTTCGGAAGAATATTTGTCTCACCTTTATTGCTTTTAGCTCGTGCGAGGATGAAAAATAGAGGCCAACAATCTTTGGCCTTTTTCGTTCTTTTTTAACCCCAGTATTGTCAAAAGATGATGACACTAATGAAATATAGCCTTGATATGACATCACATATCTCCTGTTGACTAATCAAGCTAATACAACGGAGAGTTTAAAAGTAGAACACGACTGATGTTTCAGATATTCATATTACAGACATGCCATTATTGGAATGAACAAAAGCAGACAAGATTTAAAGAGAACATAAAGAGCTTATGAGTCCAACAATTTACCGAACCAGAGTGCAACAGATCGATCCAGTTTTCATGAGTTATATAAATCGACACATGTGTACCATCATTCACAATTATTATTAAGTTTTTGATCGAGATCACGAACCAATTTATGTTAGACCATCACAATTGAAAACCTGGAAGCACTGGACGGCCGTTTCGTCCTATTGTGGAACTTCTCAGCAGTGAGCATCCACGATCCCGCGAGCGGGATTCGAACTCAGGGCCTTCGGTCTCGCGCGCGAACGCTTAACCAACTGGATCACTGAGCCGGCATCCAATGGTGATAGTTTCTAACATCAACCAATCCATGAAATTGCCCGACCAACTTCCATTTTACTGAGCTAGATACCTGTCTCTACCCGACAAAATATGCAGAGTAAGGTGGAAAGGTATTCAGAGACCTACTATTACACACATTCATTCAATTGTCACACATATGCTGACGTACTTTTAATAGTTCACAGAGTCCAGCCACACCGATACTGAAGAATTGGTAACACTGGATACGGCAGATTTTCCACGAAACTAATTTGCAGTATAAAGGCAAACGAAGCACGTCTAGAAGTAAATGAAGGGTTACCTGTAGATGTTTTTTGGACTGCAACCAAAGTTAGATTACTTGAACGAAATGTCTTCTATCAATACGTAAAAGGAATTGTATATCATCAACGTAGATGATCAATGTCGAATGATTGGGTGTCTACTAGATTTCGACGGGAATGGTGTGACGAACCAGCTAACGTTGAAGTCACACCTCGAGGTCAGCACTTTATGTGGATTATCTCATCGATCTATCAAGATACTATAGACACTTTGAAGACTGCAAAACACAAAAGACGTTATTACAGAAATATATTAGTTAAATTAGATATAAACGAAAGTGAGACCACTGCCGCATGAGCCAGCCCATGGAGAACGATTAACTGATGCGCATTGGTCGTTACTGGCCTTGACAGAGATCGATGATCTGTTCGACATTCAGTGAACCAACTGCCGAATGATTTGGTTAGGGCTTAGTGACATTTCACAGGCCCTATAGGCTATTGAAGACATAGCTTCAAGGCTGTCTGGTGGTTCCAGCCGCGACATAAATTTTTTATTATTCTCTCAAGAATAAAAAATATACATGTATTAAACCAAACATTTCACCAACTTAAAGCTGGTTACATGCCAACTGACTATCGATCAATGGAGTACTTTAGTTTGACTTGAAGCGACAGAGCCTTCTATAGATGCATTCTAAAGAATTTTTTATCGGCTTTGAGACACCCATTGTTAAGACTAACAAAAAACACTTACTATCAGACCAATCAAATCAAAGTGATTTCATCATAACTTTTAAAACTTTTCATCCAGGCGGGACTTTCGAAACCCTCAAAAATGTATCTGTACAACATCACGTTGCAACGTGCAACAGGGATTACTCATGCAGTTCATGGTAATTTCTCGGGAACAAAGCAACAGGAAATAGCAGTAGCCAGAGGAAAAATAATCGAGCTTCTTAGACCTGATCCAAATACAGGAAAGGTCTACACGTTACTAACATGTGAAGCGTTTGGGATAGTTAGATCTTTTATGCCGTTTCGTCTAACAGGCAGTAATAAAGGTATGCTCTCATTTAGATTGACGTATTACTCCCAGACTATTTGATTGTGGGTTCTGATTCCGGACGAGTTGTTGTTTTGGAGTACATTCCGTCCAAAAACGTTTTCGAAAAAGTTCAGCAGGAGACATTTGGGAAAAGTGGATGTAGAAGGATAGTACCTGGGCAATATCTAGCTGTTAATCCTAAGGGACGTGCTTTCATGATTGGTGCTGTTGAAAAACAAAAACTTGTGTACATCATGAATAGAGACTCTCAAGCGAGACTTACCATATCTTCTCCATTAGAAGCACACAAGTCAAATACCTTAGTCTACCATATGGTAGGTGTAGATGTGGGATTCGACAACCCATTGTTTGCCTGCATCGAGATGGATTATGAAGATGCTGACCAGGACTCTACTGGTGAAGCGGCTCGTGGGGCTAATCAACTTCTGACTTATTATGAACTGGATCTTGGCCTTAACCATGTTGTCCGCAAATATTCCGAACCGTTAGAGGAACATGCGAACTTCCTGATTGCTGTCCCTGGTGGCAATGAAGGTCCTTCTGGCATATTGATTTGCTCAGAGAACTACATAACATACAAAAATTTTGGTGATCAACCTGATATACGTTGTCCAATACCTCAGCGACGAAATGATCTGGATGATCCTGATAGAGGTATTTTATTTGTGTGTAGCGCCTCACACAAAACAAAGGTTTGTCAGATGTTTATGCCTTAAATTTGGTAGAACTTATTTTTCTTTTTAGCTCAAACAGAACAAGGAGATATTTTCAAAATAAATCTCGAAGTCGATGATGATATGGTGACGGAGATTAAGCTTAAATATTTCGATACTGTTCCAGTAGCTTCTGCTATGTGTGTTTTAAAGACAGGTTTTCTGTTCGTTGCATCAGAGTTCGGCAACCAGTAAGTTTACTTAATCCTTGACATACTTGGTAGTTGTCTATATCAAATAGCTCATCTTGGTGATGATGATGACGAGCCAGAATTCTCTTCAGCCATGCCTTTAGAAGAGGGAGATACGTTTTACTTCGCCCCCAGACCACTTAAAAATCTCATTGAAGTTGATGTCTTGGAAAGCTTATCTCCTGTTATGAGCTGTCACGTGAGTACTTCGTACACTTTCATAACGTTTTAGATTGCCGACTTTGCCAACGAGGATACGCCTCAGTTGGCTGCTTTGTGTGGGCGAGGTCCAGGATCAACATTTAGGCTTTTAAGACATGGTTTAGAGGTATCTGAAATGGCAAAATCAGACCTTCCAGGTAATCCAAACGCAGTGTGGACAGTTAAGCGAAATTCTGAAGGTTAGTAAAGGTCTCTTGAGCTT
>OX104024.1:12291818-12461486 GCA_944470205.2 Schistosoma margrebowiei
GTGCTTTTCAAGGTCGTCTTCTTGTGGGTGTCGGAAATCGATTACGAATATATGATCTGGGGAAAAAAAAGTTGTTGAAAAAATGTGAAAACAAGGTACTTTTCTATATCTTGTACCTGGCTCGTTGAGCTACAAGATTTTTATGTTATGAAATTATATTATATTATTATATTATGAAATTATTTGAAGTACAATAACTCCAACTTAGGTTTTAAACTTTTTGTGTATGGGTTGATAATATTGCTTCTGTATGTAGGTAAGTACTAGTTAAATTGAAACTTTTCATTGCAAAGTTGTTGAAATTTGAATGTGTTTGACTGTTAAGGGACTATTATTCATATGGTTACCAATATAAGCAAGGTTTCTTTATACTGATATGTTTGAAGCTGTGATTCATTTAGTTGAAAAACATTCCGAAATTCTTTGTTTCATGTAAAGTACGAATTTTTCCGACCTAAGTAAATGAGTACATGTTGTTCTGCTCACGATAATCTAGCTACATTTTTAAAGTTCATAGCTAGGGATAATGACTGGAGATGCTTCTGACCTCTTTAACCACTAGTCGAGTTTAAATTTATTGAGTGGAAATAAACCAGTAGTTGGTGAGTTAAAGCGCTCTACTGTCAATTATCAAGTCATACGTTTGAACCTACCTTCCCCTGTTTCTGAGTCCTCCACTTTATATATGGTAATTGTGATACAACGTTTATTAGGAATATTTTGAAGAAAAGAATTGTACAGTCAAGCGAAGATATAGCATCAGTCAATTAAGTCATTAACTATTGAGCTGAGCGACGTTGGTAGATGTAGACTGCCTGGTTGGGTTTTACACGATAATCGTGACCAGTGACTAAAAAGAGGTAGCGTGACTCAAAATATGTATCAGCGGCAAAAATGCATTCGTAATTGTTTGGTTTTAGATCCCGAGTTCGGGAATAATTTTATACATTTTATTTTGCGAATTCACTGTTCTCGAATAATTATATTTCTCTATGCTTATTTATTTTATCAGTACTACTATTATACTTATACTGCTACTATTACTATTACTTTGGTATTCGTCTCGTCGTAGCGTAATAACTAAAGTTGATACACACTTTGCTTATGACTAATCTACAAATTGTCAGGGATCCTATATCCAAAAATACAACATACAAGAAAAGGAAATAATCTTAAATCGATATGTGAAATCAAGGTAATTTTCACTCGATCAACTCAACTGAATTTAGTCATTTCTGTTCATTAAATTCCAGTTGCACCCAGTTATTCTGTTCTTAATGCATTTTCCTTATGTTGATTATTTCACCATGATTTTGGTATTCAGAGACAATTAATCCGTTTAGAGAGTTCTGTAGTTAATAATTACTAAATTAGCTGGAATATGAAACCAATCTTCTTTCGTTCCTTCCAATAAATCTTCGTAACAATATTCTTCTTTTAGAGTAACTGAGGTGGGGGGTAGAAGCAAGTATATAGTTCGCAGTTGTCGTTTGAATTATCGTCTCTTCTCTTGCATCCGTTGCACAACTACGAGTGGTTTCTTCATAAACATCTTTCTTTTAAGAGGTCATAAGTGGTAGTATGATGTCAGCTAGTTTTATTCGATTTACTTTTGTTTATTTTATGTTTGGATCAATTAAGCATTTTATAATTCTCATCACCTATATCAAACATTGCACGATACGGTATCATTCATCACAAAATTAATTTATTCCAATAAACATTGTTGTGATCAATGTATTTTTGGGTTTCTCAATCAATGATGAATCATTTAGTGAGTTGTATTACACAATTCATTGCTTATTTGAGATGAAATTTTTTCAAACCTGATATTTGTAAATCAAATAATAATGGTATTCTTCCTTTTGATTGTCTTTTCAGCATATTCCTACCCTAATCAATGGTATTTATTCTGTAGGCAGTCGGATAATTGTGACAGATGTTCAAGAAAGTGTTCATTGGGTCCGTTATAGACCACGCTCTGATAGCCAATTAGTTATATTTGCGGATGATACTAATCCCCGTTGGATTGTACATTTAGCAGTATTGGATGCTTCAACAGTGGCGGTTTCAGATAAGTTTGGAAATGTCACTATTCTGCGTTTACCACCTAATGTTATCGATGATATTGAAGATGATCCTAGTGGTAATCGCGCGCTTTGGGACAGAGGTTTCCTTGGCGGAGCAAGCCAAAAGTGTGACGTATGTCCGCATTGTATTTTAATTTATTTTTATCAATTCTAGGTGCTATGCCATTTTTACGTCGGTGAGGTTGTTACTTGTTTACAGAAGGCTACTTTGATCCCTGGAGGTTCTGAGGGTATTGTTTATTCAACAATATCTGGTAGCATCGGAATGTTGGTTCCATTTGCTTCTCGAGATGCCTATGATTTCTTCCAACATTTGGAGCTACATATGAGAGCTGAAGGATTATCACTAGTTGGTCGGGAACACGTACATTATCGTTCACAACATTATCCAGTTAGAGTATGTTTACTTTCTTAAACTAAGACAAATTTGTGTGTGCACTTTTATTCTTAAAGAATGCATTTGGTGATGTTTTATTTTGTTAAATAAAAGTGCTTTTACTGAAATCACTGAATAAATATTTTGAAATCGAACTTGATTAGGATAAAATGATGATACATTTTGGTGTATCTTACCATACAAAATTAAGTTCGTTTTTATAGATTTGATAATAAACGTAATAGTAAATACTACTCCTTAAAACAAACATTCACCAGTATGCGCAAACACAGTATTTAAATGTACCTTATGTATAAACTAATAATTTTTAGCATACACTATGTGCAGACATAATCTATATTGAATAAAAAAAAGCTTCAATTAGTCATTTGGAAAATAACTCTAGATTTATTTTCAGTATTTTTAAACATTTATTTATCACTAATAATGATATAACTCCAATTTAGGAAATATAACTATTGTGATTTTCACGCTCATTTTCAGAATGTGATTGATGGTGATCTCTGTGAAATTTTCAACTCTCTAGAAGGCACTAAACAAAGATCAATCGCTGAAGAAATGGATAAAACTCCTAGTGATATCGCTAAACGTCTGGAGGATATACGTACTCGCTTCGCATTCTAAATTCTTGAAATAAATAAACATAATACACGTTTTTAAGTGTGCCCATGTTTTAATGTAAATAAATTTTATAATGTCTTCTGACTCTAGCTTTTTTAATTGATAAATTGTGATTATGATCTAGTAATGTGTCCTTTATTGACTTTTTGCTAAATGAAGCTCTAAAGACTATTTTTAAATGATGCTTTACCAGTTAAAATGCCAGACTGTAAACCACCTAAATTCACGTTAGGATGTACATTTGAGAATCACTTTTTGTTATTATCATACGCACAAGTATGAAAAAATATTTTAAAAAGTAACATTATAGCTATAGTGATGTGCATTCTTCAACTTACAAAGACTAAATTTCATTGATGATACGTACTCATCTTTGATGTATGAGAATACCGGACATATTCTGCATAAAATAAAAAAAATACTTCGAAATGCTGTGTGTAATGTGACTGAACTATTGTTGATGTTATTAATTTGAAACAGCTGTGGTGATGACGATTTGGGGTTTGGAGTGAGGGACATAGGTGCCAGATGTTGTATTGAATTGAATGAGGCTAACTGACTGACTGATTGACTGACTGGTCAGTCGAGCGTAATGTGATTCAGACAGGGTGATGTGTTTAGTTAGAGATAGGTATGAGGATGTTTCGTTTAGATGGGTGTGTGACTGAATAGGTGTTTTGAGTGAGAGTGAGTGAGTGTGTGTGTGTGTGTTGATGGTGACTTTGTGTATTTGTGATAATTGAGTAGTTGGATTGGTTGTGTTTTGATATTAGTGTTGATTGATGCAAGTGTGACACTACATGTGCCTGATTCGAGTACGAGGATACAGAGTGTCAGCTTGCTACATTGTTGTTTCCGTCCTCTTCCCTGCACAGACTCTGATGCCTGTGTCAGGTGTACAGAACGGATATATCTGTTAAATCGTTGTTGTTGTTGTTGTGTGTGTGTGTGTGTGGTATTATTATTATTGGTGGTGGTGGTGATTTTGCAGTATTGTAGTTAATGTACAAGTTGTTGAGGTCTTTGTATTATAGTTGGTTGTTGTTGTGACGTGTGTTATTTGTGCAGATGTGGTGAGTGTATTGATGAGAGGTAAGCGAGGATTAGTTGTGCTTGTAATTGAGAGAGTGTTGTGATGGATGAGTAGGTGGAGAGACTTAATATGAGTGAATTGTTTATTTGACTGTTGGAGTGGATTGTGAAGGAGAATAATTCGGTGTTGTCTGAGCCTATATTCGTGATGCGAGTATGAGGTCAAGTGGACACCGTACAATGAGTGGCAGATGTCGCACGACTTGTCTGTGTTTGACAAGAACGGAGACTGTGTTGTTTATCATTCGACGGTTTTTGAGTGAAGATTGATTATTTGTCGATGGGACTGTAGGGTTAGTGTGAGAGTGTAGTGGTAGTTGTGTGTGTGTGTGTGTGTCTGTGGAATGACAAGCATTTGTTGTGTTTGGCAAATGAAGGTGTAGTGTGAGTGGTTTTCTGATGAGTGTTGGTGTTGATCGTTCGTACTGAGATTGTGGATGGATGGGCAGACGCTGTGATCGTGGGAAGTCACTGTGTCTGTTTCTTACTTTTGTGCGTTTGTGAGTTGTGTGTTTTAAGTTCGATCAGCTGTTCTACATGATGCTTGCAAGTTCTACCAGTTATACTGAATGTGATCCGAATGATTGTGATGACTGGTGTTTTAAGAATTGTGGGGAGGTGGATCGGTGGAGTGTTTTTGTAATATCTCGACTGTCTTCACTGAATACTCTGTAATGTCAATGTAGTGTGTTTATGCTGATGGTTTTGGGTTCGATTGTTGACGTGTTTATTTGTGGAAGAGGCATTATACGAGGTGTGTGCTTTGATGCTACCTGATCGTGTGTTTGTGATATGTGCGTGGGTCGGTGGAGTTGGTTCGGTGATGATGCTGATATGTGATGGTTGAATTGTAGTGTATATTTGACTGGTGTGCGTGTGTGTGTGAGAGAGAGAGAGAGTAGTCGGATGTTGAAGTGATTGGTGTAATATTGTGTGGTTTATTGAATGGTGTTGATGATGGGATTTCAGTTTGTGTTGGTGTTTTGATTTTGGTGTCCAAAGACCACTGTACCGATTTGCAAGGTATGCGTTGGGGGACGGGACACCTACATGAATCTATGATGTCGCATTCTGGAACTCGGTAGAATATAGTTCCGGTGCACATCAGACATTGTTTGTGAATTTGTCTTTGTGTGATTTGGATAGGAATTTGTATTTGTGTGACAGGAGACGAGTGATTGTGTGTTTACATAGGAGAGGCTGTTTGTTTGGAAGTAGAGGATTGTTTGAGATATGTGTGTGTGAGTGTGTGTGTGTGTGTGTGGAATTTGTTGGGTTGTCAGTGGAATGTGACTGTTTTGTTGTTGATGTTGTTAATTTGAAGCAGCTGTGGTGATGACGATTTGGGGTTTGGAGTGAGGGACATAGGTGCCAGATGTTGTATTGAATTGAATGAGGCTAACTGACTGACTGATTGACTGACTGGTCAGTCGAGCGTAATGTGATTCAGACAGGGTGATGTGTTTAGTTAGAGATAGGCATGAGGATGTTTCGTTTAGATGGGTGTGTGACTGATTAGGTGTTTTGAGTGAGAGTGAGTGAGTGTGTGTGTGTGTGTTGATGGTGACTTTGTGTATTTGTGATAATTGAGTAGTTGGATTGGTTGTGTTTTGATATTAGTGTTGATTGATGCAAGTGTGACACTACATGTGCCTGATTCGAGTACGAGGATACAGAGTGTCAGCTTGCTACATTGTTGTTTCCGTCCTCTTCCCTGCACAGACTCCGATGCCTGTGTCAGGTGTACAGAACGGATATATCTGTTAAATCGTTGTTGTTGTTGTTGTGTGTGTGTGTGTGTGGTATTATTATTATTGGTGGTGGTGGTGGTGGTGGTTTCGCAGTATTGTAGTTAATGTACAAGTTGTTGAGGTCTTTGTATTATAGTTGGTTGTTGTTGTGACGTGTGTTATTTGTGCAGATGTGGTGAGTGTATTGATGAGAGGTAAGCGAGGATTAGTTGTGCTTGTAATTGAGAGAGTGTTGTGATGGATGAGTAGGTGGAGAGACTTAATATGAGTGAATTGTTTATTTGACTGTTGGAGTGGATTGTGAAGGAGAATAATTCGGTGTTGTCTGAGCCTATATTCGTGATGCGAGTATGAGGTCAAGTGGACACCGTACAATGAGTGGCAGATGTCGCACGACTTGTCTGTGTTTGACAAGAACGGAGACTGTGTTGTTTATCATTCGACGGTTTTTGAGTGAAGATTGATTATTTGTCGATGGGACTGTAGGGTTAGTGTGAGAGTGTAGTGGTAGTTGTGTGTGTGTGTGTGTGTCTGTGGAATGACAAGCATTTGTTGTGTTTGGCAAATGAAGGTGTAGTGTGAGTGGTTTTCTGATGAGTGTTGGTGTTGATCGTTCGTACTGAGATTGTGGATGGATGGGCAGACGCTGTGATCGTGGGAAGTCACTGTGTCTGTTTCTTACTTTTGTGCGTTTGTGAGTTGTGTGTTTTAAGTTCGATCAGCTGTTCTACATGATGCTTGCAAGTTCTACCAGTTATACTGAATGTGATCCGAATGATTGTGATGACTGGTGTTTTAAGAATTGTGGGGAGGTGGATCGGTGGAGTGTTTTTGTAATATCTCGACTGTCTTCACTGAATACTCTGTAATGTCAATGTAGTGTGTTTATGCTGATGGTTTTGGGTTCGATTGTTGACGTGTTTATTTGTGGAAGAGGCATTATACGAGGTGTGTGCTTTGATGCTACCTGATCGTGTGTTTGTGATATGTGCGTGGGTCGGTGGAGTTGGTTCGGTGATGATGCTGATATGTGATGGTTGAATTGTAGTGTATATTTGACTGGTGTGCGTGTGTGTGTGAGAGAGAGAGAGAGTAGTCGGATGTTGAAGTGATTGGTGTAATATTGTGTGGTTTATTGAATGGTGTTGATGATGGGATTTCAGTTTGTGTTGGTGTTTTGATTTTGGTGTCCAAAGACCACTGTACCGATTTGCAAGGTATGCGTTGGGGGACGGGACACCTACATGAATCTATGATGTCGCATTCTGGAACTCGGTAGAATATAGTTCCGGTGCACATCAGACATTGTTTGTGAATTTGTCTTTGTGTGATTTGGATAGGAATTTGTATTTGTGTGACAGGAGACGAGTGATTGTGTGTTTACATAGGAGAGGCTGTTTGTTTGGAAGTAGAGGATTGTTTGAGATATGTGTGTGTGTGAGTGTGTGTGTGTGTGTGGAATTTGTTGGGTTGTCAGTGGAATGTGACTGTTTTGTTGTTGATGTTGTTAATTTGAAGCAGCTGTGGTGATGACGATTTGGGGTTTGGAGTGAGGGACATAGGTGCCAGATGTTGTATTGAATTGAATGAGGCTAACTGACTGACTGATTGACTGACTGGTCAGTCGAGCGTAATGTGATTCAGACAGGGTGATGTGTTTAGTTAGAGATAGGCATGAGGATGTTTCGTTTAGATGGGTGTGTGACTGAATAGGTGTTTTGAGTGAGAGTGAGTGAGTGTGTGTGTGTGTTGATGGTGACTTTGTGTATTTGTGATAATTGAGTAGTTGGATTGGTTGTGTTTTGATATTAGTGTTGATTGATGCAAGTGTGACACTACATGTGCCTGATTCGAGTACGAGGATACAGAGTGTCAGCTTGCTACATTGTTGTTTCCGTCCTCTTCCCTGCACAGACTCCGATGTCTGTGTCAGTTGTACAGAACGGATATATCTGTTAAATCGTTGTTGTTGTTGTTGTGTGTGTGTGTGTGTGTGGTATTATTATTATTATTGGTGGTGGTGGTGGTTTTGCAGTATTGTAGTTAATGTACAAGTTGTTGAGGTCTTTGTATTATAGTTGGTTGTTGTTGTGACGTGTGTTATTTGTGCAGATGTGGTGAGTGTATTGATGAGAGGTAAGCGAGGATTAGTTGTGCTTGTAATTGAGAGAGTGTTGTGATGGATGAGTAGGTGGAGAGACTTAATATGAGTGAATTGTTTATTTGACTGTTGGAGTGGATTGTGAAGGAGAATAATTCGGTGTTGTCTGAGCCTATATTCGTGATGCGAGTATGAGGTCAAGTGGACACCGTACAATGAGTGGCAGATGTCGCACGACTTGTCTGTGTTTGACAAGAACGGAGACTGTGTTGTTTATCATTCGACGGTTTTTGAGTGAAGATTGATTATTTGTCGATGGGACTGTAGGGTTAGTGTGAGAGTGTAGTGGTAGTTGTGTGTGTGTGTGTGTGTCTGTGGAATGACAAGCATTTGTTGTGTTTGGCAAATGAAGGTGTAGTGTGAGTGGTTTTCTGATGAGTGTTGGTGTTGATCGTTCGTACTGAGATTGTGGATGGATGGGCAGACGCTGTGATCGTGGGAAGTCACTGTGTCTGTTTCTTACTTTTGTGCGTTTGTGAGTTGTGTGTTTTAAGTTCGATCAGCTGTTCTACATGATGCTTGCAAGTTCTACCAGTTATACTGAATGTGATCCGAATGATTGTGATGACTGGTGTTTTAAGAATTGTGGGGAGGTGGATCGGTGGAGTGTTTTTGTAATATCTCGACTGTCTTCACTGAATACTCTGTAATGTCAATGTAGTGTGTTTATGCTGATGGTTTTGGGTTCGATTGTTGACGTGTTTATTTGTGGAAGAGGCATTATACGAGGTGTGTGCTTTGATGCTACCTGATCGTGTGTTTGTGATATGTGTGTGGGTCGGTGGAGTTGGTTCGGTGATGATGCTGATATGTGATGGTTGAATTGTAGTGTATATTTGACTGGTGTGCGTGTGTGTGTGAGAGAGAGAGAGAGTAGTCGGATGTTGAAGTGATTGGTGTAATATTGTGTGGTTTATTGAATGGTATTGATGATGGGATTTCAGTTTGTGTTGGTGTTTTGATTTTGGTGTCCAAAGACCACTGTACCGATTTGCAAGGTATGCGTTGGGGGACGGGACACCTACATGAATCTATGATGTCGCATTCTGGAACTCGGTAGAATATAGTTCCGGTGTACATCAGACATTGTTTGTGAATTTGTCTTTGTGTGATTTGGATAGGAATTTGTATTTGTGTGACAGGAGACGAGTGATTGTGTGTTTACATAGGAGAGGCTGTTTGTATGGAAGTAGAGGATTGTTTGAGATATATGTGTGTGTGAGTGTGTGTGTGTGTGTGTGGAATTTGTTGGGTTGTCAGTGGAATGTGACTGTTTTGTTGTTGATGTTGTTAATTTGAAGCAGCTGTGGTGATGACGATTTGGGGTTTGGAGTGAGGGACATAGGTGCCAGATGTTGTATTGAATTGAATGAGGCTAACTGACTGACTGATTGACTGACTGGTCAGTCGAGCGTAATGTGATTCAGACAGGGTGATGTGTTTAGTTAGAGATAGGCATGAGGATGTTTCGTTTAGATGGGTGTGTGACTGATTAGGTGTTTTGAGTGAGAGTGAGTGAGTGTGTGTGTGTGTGTTGATGGTGACTTTGTGTATTTGTGATAATTGAGTAGTTGGATTGGTTGTGTTTTGATATTAGTGTTGATTGATGCAAGTGTGACACTACATGTGCCTGATTCGAGTACGAGGATACAGAGTGTCAGCTTGCTACATTGTTGTTTCCGTCCTCTTCCCTGCACAGACTCCGATGTCTGTGTCAGTTGTACAGAACGGATATATCTGTTAAATCGTTGTTGTTGTTGTTGTGTGTGTGTGTGTGGTATTATTATTATTATTATTGGTGGTGGTGGTGGTGGTGATTTTGCAGTATTGTAGTTAATGTACAAGTTGTTGAGGTCTTTGTATTATAGTTGGTTGTTGTTGTGACGTGTGTTATTTGTGCAGATGTGGTGAGTGTATTGATGAGAGGTAAGCGAGGATTAGTTGTGCTTGTAATTGAGAGAGTGTTGTGATGGATGAGTAGGTGGAGAGACTTAATATGAGTGAATTGTTTATTTGACTGTTGGAGTGGATTGTGAAGGAGAATAATTCGGTGTTGTCTGAGCCTATATTCGTGATGCGAGTATGAGGTCAAGTGGACACCGTACAATGAGTGGCAGATGTCGCACGACTTGTCTGTGTTTGACAAGAACGGAGACTGTGTTGTTTATCATTCGACGGTTTTTGAGTGAAGATTGATTATTTGTCGATGGGACTGTAGGGTTAGTGTGAGAGTGTAGTGGTAGTTGTGTGTGTGTGTGTGTGTCTGTGGAATGACAAGCATTTGTTGTGTTTGGCAAATGAAGGTGTAGTGTGAGTGGTTTTCTGATGAGTGTTGGTGTTGATCGTTCGTACTGAGATTGTGGATGGATGGGCAGACGCTGTGATCGTGGGAAGTCACTGTGTCTGTTTCTTACTTTTGTGCGTTTGTGAGTTGTGTGTTTTAAGTTCGATCAGCTGTTCTACATGATGCTTGCAAGTTCTACCAGTTATACTGAATGTGATCCGAATGATTGTGATGACTGGTGTTTTAAGAATTGTGGGGAGGTGGATCGGTGGAGTGTTTTTGTAATATCTCGACTGTCTTCACTGAATACTCTGTAATGTCAATGTAGTGTGTTTATGCTGATGGTTTTGGGTTCGATTGTTGACGTGTTTATTTGTGGAAGAGGCATTATACGAGGTGTGTGCTTTGATGCTACCTGATCGTGTGCTTGTGATATGTGTGTGGGTCGGTGGAGTTGGTTCGGTGATGATGCTGATATGTGATGGTTGAATTGTAGTGTATATTTGACTGGTGTGCGTGTGTGTGTGTGAGAGAGAGAGAGAGAGTAGTCGGATGTTGAAGTGATTGGTGTAATATTGTGTGGTTTATTGAATGGTATTGATGATGGGATTTCAGTTTGTGTTGGTGTTTTGATTTTGGTGTCCAAAGACCACTGTACCGATTTGCAAGGTATGCGTTGGGGGACGGGACACCTACATGAATCTATGATGTCGCATTCTGGAACTCGGTAGAATATAGTTCCGGTGTACATCAGACATTGTTTGTGAATTTGTCTTTGTGTGATTTGGATAGGAATTTGTATTTGTGTGACAGGAGACGAGTGATTGTGTGTTTACATAGGAGAGGCTGTTTGTTTGGAAGTAGAGGATTGTTTGAGATATATGTGTGTGTGAGTGTGTGTGTGTGTGTGGAATTTGTTGGGTTGTCAGTGGAATGTGACTGTTTTGTTGTTGATGTTGTTAATTTGAAGCAGCTGTGGTGATGACGATTTGGGGTTTGGAGTGAGGGACATAGGTGCCAGATGTTGTATTGAATTGAATGAGGCTAACTGACTGACTGATTGACTGACTGGTCAGTCGAGCGTAATGTGATTCAGACAGGGTGATGTGTTTAGTTAGAGATAGGCATGAGGATGTTTCGTTTAGATGGGTGTGTGACTGAATAGGTGTTTTGAGTGAGAGTGAGTGAGTGTGTGTGTGTGTGTTGATGGTGACTTTGTGTATTTGTGATAATTGAGTAGTTGGATTGGTTGTGTTTTGATATTAGTGTTGATTGATGCAAGTGTGACACTACATGTGCCTGATTCGAGTACGAGGATACAGAGTGTCAGCTTGCTACATTGTTGTTTCCGTCCTCTTCCCTGCACAGACTCCGATGTCTGTGTCAGTTGTACAGAACGGATATATCTGTTAAATCGTTGTTGTTGTTGTTGTTGTGTGTGTGTGTGTGTGTGGTATTATTATTATTATTATTGGTGGTGGTGGTGGTTTTGCAGTATTGTAGTTAATGTACAAGTTGTTGAGGTCTTTGTATTATAGTTGGTTGTTGTTGTGACGTGTGTTATTTGTGCAGATGTGGTGAGTGTATTGATGAGAGGTAAGCGAGGATTAGTTGTGCTTGTAATTGAGAGAGTGTTGTGATGGATGAGTAGGTGGAGAGACTTAATATGAGTGAATTGTTTATTTGACTGTTGGAGTGGATTGTGAAGGAGAATAATTCGGTGTTGTCTGAGCCTATATTCGTGATGCGAGTATGAGGTCAAGTGGACACCGTACAATGAGTGGCAGATGTCGCACGACTTGTCTGTGTTTGACAAGAACGGAGACTGTGTTGTTTATCATTCGACGGTTTTTGAGTGAAGATTGATTATTTGTCGATGGGACTGTAGGGTTAGTGTGAGAGTGTAGTGGTAGTTGTGTGTGTGTCTGTGGAATGACAAGCATTTGTTGTGTTTGGCAAATGAAGGTGTAGTGTGAGTGGTTTTCTGATGAGTGTTGGTGTTGATCGTTCGTACTGAGATTGTGGATGGATGGGCGGACGCTGTGATCGTGGGAAGTCACTGTGTCTGTTTCTTACTTTTGTGCGTTTGTGAGTTGTGTGTTTTAAGTTCGATCAGCTGTTCTACATGATGCTTGCAAGTTCTACCAGTTATACTGAATGTGATCCGAATGATTGTGATGACTGGTGTTTTAAGAATTGTGGGGAGGTGGATCGGTGGAGTGTTTTTGTAATATCTCGACTGTCTTCACTGAATACTCTGTAATGTCAATGTAGTGTGTTTATGCTGATGGTTTTGGGTTCGATTGTTGACGTGTTTATTTGTGGAAGAGGCATTATACGAGGTGTGTGCTTTGATGCTACCTGATCGTGTGTTTGTGATATGTGTGTGGGTCGGTGGAGTTGGTTCGGTGATGATGCTGATATGTGATGGTTGAATTGTAGTGTATATTTGACTGGTGTGCGTGTGTGTGTGAGAGATAGAGAGAGTAGTCGGATGTTGAAGTGATTGGTGTAATATTGTGTGGTTTATTGAATGGTATTGATGATGGGATTTCAGTTTGTGTTGGTGTTTTGATTTTGGTGTCCAAAGACCACTGTACCGATTTGCAAGGTATGCGTTGGGGGACGGGACACCTACATGAATCTATGATGTCGCATTCTGGAACTCGGTAGAATATAGTTCCGGTGTACATCAGACATTGTTTGTGAATTTGTCTTTGTGTGATTTGGATAGGAATTTGTATTTGTGTGACAGGAGACGAGTGATTGTGTGTTTACATAGGAGAGGCTGTTTGTATGGAAGTAGAGGATTGTTTGAGATATATGTGTGTGTGAGTGTGTGTGTGTGTGTGTGTGGAATTTGTTGGGTTGTCAGTGGAATGTGACTGTTTTGTTGTTGATGTTGTTAATTTGAAGCAGCTGTGGTGATGACGATTTGGGGTTTGGAGTGAGGGACATAGGTGCCAGATGTTGTATTGAATTGAATGAGGCTAACTGACTGACTGATTGACTGACTGGTCAGTCGAGCGTAATGTGATTCAGACAGGGTGATGTGTTTAGTTAGAGATAGGCATGAGGATGTTTCGTTTAGATGGGTGTGTGACTGAATAGGTGTTTTGAGTGAGAGTGAGTGAGTGTGTGTGTGTGTGTTGATGGTGACTTTGTGTATTTGTGATAATTGAGTAGTTGGATTGGTTATGTTTTGATATTAGTGTTGATTGATGCAAGTGTGACACTACATGTGCCTGATTCGAGTACGAGGATACAGAGTGTCAGCTTGCTACATTGTTGTTTCCGTCCTCTTCCCTGCACAGACTCCGATGCCTGTGTCAGGTGTACAGAACGGATATATCTGTTAAATCGTTGTTGTTGTTGTGTGTGTGTGTGTGTGGTATTATTATTATTATTATTGGTGGTGGTGGTGGTGGTGGTTTTGCAGTATTGTAGTTAATGTACAAGTTGTTGAGGTCTTTGTATTATAGTTGGTTGTTGTTGTGACGTGTGTTATTTGTGCAGATGTGGTGAGTGTATTGATGAGAGGTAAGCGAGGATTAGTTGTGCTTGTAATTGAGAGAGTGTTGTGATGGATGAGTAGGTGGAGAGACTTAATATGAGTGAATTGTTTATTTGACTGTTGGAGTGGATTGTGAAGGAGAATAATTCGGTGTTGTCTGAGCCTATATTCGTGATGCGAGTATGAGGTCAAGTGGACACCGTACAATGAGTGGCAGATGTCGCACGACTTGTCTGTGTTTGACAAGAACGGAGACTGTGTTGTTTATCATTCGACGGTTTTTGAGTGAAGATTGATTATTTGTCGATGGGACTGTAGGGTTAGTGTGAGAGTGTAGTGGTAGTTGTGTGTGTGTGTGTGTGTCTGTGGAATGACAAGCATTTGTTGTGTTTGGCAAATGAAGGTGTAGTGTGAGTGGTTTTCTGATGAGTGTTGGTGTTGATCGTTCGTACTGAGATTGTGGATGGATGGGCAGACGCTGTGATCGTGGGAAGTCACTGTGTCTGTTTCTTACTTTTGTGCGTTTGTGAGTTGTGTGTTTTAAGTTCGATCAGCTGTTCTACATGATGCTTGCAAGTTCTACCAGTTATACTGAATGTGATCCGAATGATTGTGATGACTGGTGTTTTAAGAATTGTGGGGAGGTGGATCGGTGGAGTGTTTTTGTAATATCTCGACTGTCTTCACTGAATACTCTGTAATGTCAATGTAGTGTGTTTATGCTGATGGTTTTGGGTTCGATTGTTGACGTGTTTATTTGTGGAAGAGGCATTATACGAGGTGTGTGCTTTGATGCTACCTGATCGTGTGCTTGTGATATGTGTGTGGGTCGGTGGAGTTGGTTCGGTGATGATGCTGATATGTGATGGTTGAATTGTAGTGTATATTTGACTGGTGTGCGTGTGTGTGTGAGAGATAGAGAGAGTAGTCGGATGTTGAAGTGATTGGTGTAATATTGTGTGGTTTATTGAATGGTATTGATGATGGGATTTCAGTTTGTGTTGGTGTTTTGATTTTGGTGTCCAAAGACCACTGTACCGATTTGCAAGGTATGCGTTGGGGGACGGGACACCTACATGAATCTATGATGTCGCATTCTGGAACTCGGTAGAATATAGTTCCGGTGTACATCAGACATTGTTTGTGAATTTGTCTTTGTGTGATTTGGATAGGAATTTGTATTTGTGTGACAGGAGACGAGTGATTGTGTGTTTACATAGGAGAGGCTGTTTGTTTGGAAGTAGAGGATTGTTTGAGATATATGTGTGTGTGAGTGTGTGTGTGTGTGTGGAATTTGTTGGGTTGTCAGTGGAATGTGACTGTTTTGTTGTTGATGTTGTTAATTTGAAGCAGCTGTGGTGATGACGATTTGGGGTTTGGAGTGAGGGACATAGGTGCCAGATGTTGTATTGAATTGAATGAGGCTAACTGACTGACTGATTGACTGACTGGTCAGTCGAGCGTAATGTGATTCAGACAGGGTGATGTGTTTAGTTAGAGATAGGTATGAGGATGTTTCGTGTAGATGGGTGTGTGACTGATTAGGTGTTTTGAGTGAGAGTGAGTGAGTGTGTGTGTGTGTGTTGATGGTGACTTTGTGTATTTGTGATAATTGAGTAGTTGGATTGGTTGTGTTTTGATATTAGTGTTGATTGATGCAAGTGTGACACTACATGTGCCTGATTCGAGTAACATTGAAAACTACAAAATAAGCTTGACGGGTCCATCTCCACATAGCTCCCCCCAGAGTGTCTGGAGGTAACACTGGTTATAATAGAAAAAATGTAAGGTTATGATATATACATATATACAAAAATAATATTTACAGTTATAACCAACAAAAATGTGGAGATGAGTATGACATGTAGTAGAGATATAGCGTTGATTCTGGTGGGAGAGTAGTGTAGTGGCATTGGACCATAACCACACTATCCTCAAAGCTGAATACGAGATTACTCGGAAAATAGGTATTCAATATTTAACGCGAAGAAATACCTAACGATGGAGAAGGCGCGAATAATGAACTGAACAGACTAGAGTTGATCGAACGGCATCGCTCGGCCATGCAGGCGTGGTCTCTGCTGAATGTTACCTTATATCTTCTATTCATATTAAATATATTGTTCTTTCTCTAGCCTAACCTTGTTCTACATCATGTATTGGTAATTGATACGATACAGTGAGTTGGTGTAGTCGATGGTGTGACTTCCACGTAAGATCTTATAGATTAGGCAGTCATATCATGACAAATCTCCAATTTTAGGAATAGGTCTATTATTAGAGTAGTACTGATGACGAAGTAGACCATAATTCAGCAGCTTCACTTAGTCGACTCACATTATTAGTTCATGAAATTTATTTCACATACTATGAGAGTTGGTGCACAAGACTCTTAAAGAGGATGACCTACCCATGCAAGTTTTGTTCGTATTCTCTTCCAAGACTTTGATATTCAGAGATCTGTAGAATTGTGGTCTACTATAATATAAGTGCTGCTCTAATAATAGACCTAATCCTAAATCTGTAAATTTGTCATGATATAACTGCCTAATCTATAAGATATTACGTGGAAGTCACACCATCGACTACACCAACTCACTGTATCGTATCAATTACCAATACATGATGTAGAACAAGGTTAGGCTAGAGAAAGAACAATATATTTAATATGAATAGAAGATATAAGGTAACATTCAGCAGAGACCACGCCTGCATGGCCGAGCGATGCCGTTCGATCAACTCTAGTCTGTTCAGTTCATTATTCGCGCCTTCTCCATCGTTAGGTATTTCTTCGCGTTAAATATTGAATACCTATTTTCCGAGTAATCTCGTATTCAGCTTTGAGGATAGTGTGGTTATGGTCCAATGCCACTACACTACTCTCACACCAGAATCAACGTGGTGTTGGTTCGATACCCAATTGAATGGGACTGTAGTGTGCCGAAGGTTACCAAGACTAGTAAGAATCCTCCGGGTGATGACAAGCTGAAAGATAAATCAAAAATAAGACGGCAGCATCTGGTCGGGAAATACATGTAATAATTTTAAAATATCTGCCTTCATGCTTAACACGCTTACAATGAAAATTTGAGTGATTATTTGAGCTATAAAAAAATGGGATTACAATAATAATAATAGTAATAATAAAACGATGCGTGTGTAATAGCCGTTGGTTGATAACTTAACGTATAGGTAGTATGTATTTTGTGTTTAGAAATATTAAAGTTATGAATATTGTAGAAATGTTAATATTAGTACTACTTTTAGTCTAACTTATGAAATCAAATAACGATTATGCCGGTAAGTTGTCCATATGAGTCGATTTCCAATTGCATCTGTATTAGTAGGCTAACTGAAGGAACAAAAGTATTACCGTGGAGAAGAATTCCAACTAGTGTTCCAGTTAGTTTGATACGGTTTATTTAGTTACGGGGAGATTTTTCCAACCTCATTTTTACTTGACAGTGATAGAATTTAGTAATGCTACTAATACACATGAATGTTTATCAAAACAATTTAAATACGTGAGTGATGATGATATGAATTTTGGACAGATAGCTAGGAACGAATCGTTAAACATAAGTGTATTCGTAAGAGACATGCTCTAGACTCAATGTTCTGATCTGCGGCAGACTATTTATTTATATTCATAATTGCCGGCTGATTGGACATACAAGTTAGTTGCACGTATGCAGGCAGAACACGATTTAATTGAGATATAGTGGTTATAAGTTATTAAAATCAGCTAAGCCCATGTGTCATATTACTAAGTGATGTGATGCTGCAAGATGTATTTAGCTAAATAAGTTTTTACAAGATGATTAATAGTGCGTGATGCTTATGAGATTAACAGGGAGAACATAAGTTGTAATCAAAGGGAGTACACTCCCAACTCATGCCTATGATAATAGCTTGAACCTTAGTCAGTGTTGGGGTAAATTCGACATTGATGTTTTCAGCTTACAGGAGATTTGATCGACTGCTTATACTGATTATTTGCATGCATGATTGTGTCGCTAGACCATCAATTAGACTGACAAGGTTTCGAGATATTTACTGAGTGAGCATCTGATAGAGAAACGTACTGTAATCATCTGTAGTGAATGAAGATAAAAGAAAAACAACACTAGTGATAATTATATGTCAATTTGCTGACCGATTTTGTTAATAGTTTCATTAATTTTATCAATCATATTACGTGATTGTCAATTCATGACAATGCTTTATGATGATATCCTGAAACTATTATGTTTAACTAGTCATTGTGTTGAATGACGATTAGTCCGTGGAAAAATAGGTATTGTTGCTTTAGGTGATTCAAAATTATCAGAAATTTGTAATGTCACAGAATTCGAGACGCCTAATTTAATTATAAATTTCAATTCAGAAATATTCGTTTAGTGTTAATTCTAGTAGGTTACGGAGTTTTGATTTTAAACGTTTGTTTAGCCAACAGCTACCCAGGGATTTAGTTATTTTACTAGTGCAGTTGATATTTTCTAAATTTTTAATCTCATTATCTAAACTGTGTTCGCATTTGGGGCTGCTAATATGATAAACCAATCCATAAATCCAAATACGATTAGCAACAACGACTATGATGGGTTCATTAATAAATGTTAAAGGCGATCTAGATGATTTCTGAATTTAGAAGACATGGAGATATAGTGTAACGTATGTATGGGCCAGGTTAACATGCAGGTTGTTGACGTATATGACGATTTAAAAATAATGAACATGACCAGAAAATAATTTTAAAGTTTAGACTGCTTGTGAAACTTCAGGCAGGAATATGACGCGTTATAAACATTCCGTAAGAAGATAATGCATTTAGCCTAGGGACACTTACAAATATATGGCAAAAGCAACTGGAAAATATATACATGTTAAGTACAAAAAATCATTAAGTGAAATAGTTGAACTCGCCTGGGTTATTTTTGAAAATTAGATTATTCAATGAACGACATATATAACACCATTCGTGAGGAGTAGTAATGATCCAAAAGTATCCAGAATAAAACATGCAGTATGGCAATTAATTCCGGGGTGCTTGATGCTGTTGACGGTTTTGCCACTCGCTCGGATCAGAACAACGGAATGAATTCAGATCATTGTGTGGTCTGTGGTGGACCAAACAGATATGAACACAAAAAATATAAACAAAGTTATTAAAAATCAATAGTAATATTAATACATATAATTAATTGTCACAAATACAATAAAAATTGGGGACGTTACTTAAATTGATCAGATGTTGCGTGTTATGATTAGGTCCAGTGAAGTAAATCCACAATTATAAATGTTTGTTGATTCTGAACAGGTTGGTGAACTCTCTAATGATATAATCCACGTTGGATGTAATATATTTCGGTTACAGTCTATAAATGGAGATAGAATTTGATTTAGACTTCGGATAGCTCGATCACAAATGGAAATAGAACGAGGAGTGTGCGAGAAGCATTGTATTTGTTAGCCCGCAGCGATATGCCACGCAATGTAGTAGTACAACGGAAAGTGTGTTCAAGGTCATTTACTAAAACAACAGTTACAGTCATTTAATGTTAAATATACATACAGTGTAAGGTTGACAAAGTAAATAACATTGAAAACTATTTACAAAATAAGCTTGTCGGGTCCATCTCCACATAGCTCCCCCCAGAGTGTCCGGAGGTAACACTGGTTATAATAGAAAAAATGTAAGGGTATGATATATACATGTATACAAAAATAATATTTACAGTTATAACCAAAAACATGTGGAGATGAGTATGACATGTAGTAGAGATGTAGCATAGCATAATAGGCACACACACACAAAAAAATGAAGACACTGTCATTTAACGCCTTGGTTGGCTAACAATGATAATAATAATGTGCAAAACTGCTAGAGACCCAAAAAAATTGAACTGTTTATGTTTGTGTACGATAAATGAATAACTAAACAGAGTTCACTAGTTTATTATTGTGACAAAAAAAGATTTTTTTAAAAAAACTGACAAAACGAGTAATTGTGGAAAAATGTGATTAGTTATGTACACTGTAAAAAAAATTTATAAATTTTGTTGGAAAAAAAATCGGGTGAATTTAATAGTATAGTACATCGATAATTGCTTGTTTCTATTTCTTTTTTATTCGGCGAAATGTACATAGCGTTTGGGTTTTTTTACAGCTCTGCCTGAACGCGTTAAACAAGTAGGTTTGTTACTCGATTTTTCTTCCATGTCTGCTGTAGTGATGGTTGTTGGACGGGGTTGATTCAGTGAATTAGTATGTTCTTTGTCGTGCTGTGTTTCGTAGAAAGCAGGCTTTATTCTATCGATAGCGATAGTCTCTTTCTTTCCACACTTGTTGATTATGAAGTGTTTGTTCGTTCTTTTAATTACTTGATATGGTCCCTCATAAGGTTGTTTCAATGGCTTTTTAACCGCATCAACTCGAACGAAGACAAACTTGCATGTTTCTAGGTTTTTGTCGAGTTGTATTCGATTGTTATGTTCACGAGGCGGTATAGCTTTGACTCGTTTCATGGTTTGCAGCAGTTGGCTAACAAAATGACTTGGATCCGTTGGTGTTAAAGTGTTTAGGTCTACTAGTTGACCTGGTAATGTAAGGGTTGTACCATAAACTAACTCGGCTGCTGTACAACCTATATCTTCCTTTATGGTTGAACGTATTCCCAGAAGTACGAGTGGTAATGCGTCACTCCATTTGGTTGAATCATCTTGTGCCATCAGCGAGCTTTTTAATTGGCGGTGAAATCTTTCGACCAAACGATTAGCTGCTTGGTGGTAAGCTGTGGTTTTAATGTGGTTGACCCCTAGAAGTTTAGTGAACTCCTGAAAAAGGACAGATTGAAATTGGGGACCACGATCTGTTGTGATTGTTGCTGGCACTCCATAGTTAGATATCCAGCGATCGAGGAAGACTGAAGCGACTGTTTCTGCCGAAGTGTCTTTTAAAGGGCAGGCTATGGCCCATCTTGTGAATCTGTCTACTGCGGTGAGAATGTATATGGAACCTTAAAGCTTCACATAAAACATGATAAAGTTTATCCACTGAGTTGGATTCTAGTGATCCATAATTGGATCGATGGGCTCTGGTTCTAATCGTTTTAGAGTTTTCTTGTATTTGCCATTGGTTATGTGAATAAATTAGGTTACTATGTCAATTGATCTGTGTAAACCTCTTTCTTTTACTTCTAAATAATATTCATTGCCCAAGTGTACACATCATACATCTGTCCCTTTTTTACATGGAAATATGTTTTATTGAGATTTTGTCAATAATTATTTTCGTTAACTACCATTGTTCTATGTAGCGGACCATTAACTTTATGAGTAACCGTATTCACATAGCTTTTGAATATCTTGCAAGTATTTTATCTGTGTAGTTTAAATTGGAGGAAAATTAAACACTCTCTATTCACTTATGACTAGCATTCCATTCATACCCTGTTCAATAATTTCGCAAACTGAGGTACCAAAGTTTTGGATGAAACTTGAGGGGAACTCTCAGCAATTCATGAGATATTGAAGGGCTTTTACTGAGATAGCGCATTGAAGGAAATAGCTTATTCACGTCGACGAAATGTTTCAGCGTGATAACTGTCAACCCGAGCTTCGAACTTGTACAGTCTTTTATGTTTTCCAATCAGAAAGTTAACTGTCTAGTTGGTCGACAATCAACCAAATTTTGGTGTATCGTTTGTCCATACGATCGTAGTGAACCAAAATGAAGTGACTAAAGAGTCTGATGTGTGTATCATCGATATCTTAAACTATGGAGACGGAGATGAAACAAGCATATTACCACCAGCAGAGAAGTATTATACTGCCATACTTTATACCTCGTAGTTTTTATGAGATCTGTTCTATTGTTTATTGAATAGAATAATGTGTTATTTATCAAAATGCTCGAATATTCAAACGTTTCAGTCTTAAATTTATGAAAAAATTCTAATTATGTCAAAACAATTACCCCTTTTCACTATACATGTAAGTCATGTTTCAGGTCATGGCTATTTCAAACATATTAAGGATTGCTAATATTCTAAAATATTAAATTATATGGCCTTTTGTTTTTTCCCATTGATATGGATGGATGTATTAATAATGTCTTCGATATGACGTTACGAGTGTGCATACTAAGAAATCTCGAATTACATTTAAAACAGCTGTTTAAACTGATAATCCGGTTTTCAATAGGTCTTCATCTGATATCACTATGTAATGAAAATTACATTCAAATAGTAAAAGACTTTACAAAAACCACTTTAGTAATTCTATTCCACAAATTCATTCTTAATTCATCTTGTCTATATTTAATCTGTTCTACGACCACTGATACCGTTACTGCTTATAGTACTCTTGGATTTATCTCAATACTTCTACTTTGCCATATTAATATGGTTTGATTTTGCAACTTGGATCGATGCGCATTTATATAGTCATATGTCGTTTATTATTGACTGACCTACCCACTCTTGTACCCCTTTCCTCATATATCCCTACTGTTTGTCGTTTTTTTAGTGATTTCATATTTGAATAATTGTTTTTATTTTGTTGGTAAAGTGTTATTAATGTATCATGATAATCATTACAGATTAATTGTGGTCGGACGTTTCCTCCAGGTAATGAAATATATCGTAAAGAGAATTTATCATTTTTTGAAATTGATGGACAAAAGCATCAGGTAAGTCTACTTAAAAAACTTTTTCTTGTTTAAATTATCATAGGTTTTATTGATAATTACGTGTATATTAGGATTACAAAAGTAATAGATTTTCTGTTAATTTATCGTAATCTTTCTGATCCTTTTTTATAGATTGTTTGTAGGAAAGTAAAATCTTTTAATAGTATTTCCATCATTATTTGAAGATCTTTTTAATATGCTCAGCGTAATTGTGTATGTATGTAACATCTAGCGGTTGTGTAAAATACGGATTTTGAATGATTAACGAAACTTTCTCATTGAAACATCTTTAGTTACTGAATTGTGACTTTTGTAAATTCCTTCAATATAGTTCCTGTTGTTTTGTTTGACCAGTATAAACTTTTTGCTGTGTAGAAAGGATGAGAATATAAATGATAAAAATCCTGAAATCATAGATTAATATCTGGGAATTAGTTTTTTGAGCTTATAAATTCGTTATTTTCAAAGTCAAATAGTCATGCATTTATCCGCTTTTTTTCACACGTGATGTTTTTGTTAAGAAACTCTGACTAACATCGATAATGGGACAGAAAAGGTTTTTTCTTAATCTGATGGTAGACAGATAGGTCATTTGTTGAGAAGTTTGTTACTCAAAAAAGAGTATTAAGTGTTGGTTGGTGGTGGTCCGTAGAAAACCCTAGACGTAAGTTTTGTTTTGTGGGGTATTCGTCAGCAAGGCTTACTTGCAGTTTTGGGAGGGAGATACTCTTCATAGGATTCGAATCTGGCTTCACAGATTGAGATATTACTACGAATTTATTCGGGCTATGGCTGATATCCTGTAGGGATGAGATATTTATAGTTGATTGCGTATTTGATTAGCGACCAATGTCATTACTATCTAGTCCTTAAATACTGTTCAAACTACATAACTACTTCCAAACACTTAGCATATGAACGTAGTACAAATGATATTGACTGACTCAAACTGTTGGCGACATTGCCACTTGATCGATACAATTTGGTCAACACTATGGGACTAGAAAAAAACGTGATATTGGTCACTACTACTTAGTTACCAATAAATCATACAAAAAAATAAAATAAAAACACAATTGTTGTTCATTGATCTATTTATATATCATAATTTCAAATATATTAAATAAATAACACATATAAGTTTGTTCTTGAAGTATTGATACTAAAATTTTTCAGCTTGATAATATCGTCACGTGGTAGGCCAATTTCGAATTTTTTGCAAATGAAATTTTTGTAACTTTGTTCGCTTAGAGAATATTTTACGTAATTTTCACATTGTAGTTAGTTTTATTGGTCTGTTATATCGGTAATTAGTATCACCCGACCGAAGCTGCTACCTTGACGCGGTGGTCAGGCTTGCCTATCGTGATGACCCAACCGAGCTATATTGGCTGGAACATATGTTCCTGTAGGTTCTACCATGCCAGGCAGGTCGATTGGTGAACGGTAAGACTAAAAGCAGCAACTCAAGGTCTGAGGGCGAAGTCGTACTGCTGACTGTAGAGAGGTGTGACAGCAGTAAGGTGTTTCCCTCAGATAACCAGCATGACAGCGATGCTGCCTTCCCACAAGGAGGGGTGGGGTTAGAAAAAGTCGACCCTAAAAATGTCACACCTCACCTTACCTCACGGATTTCCGTCTCCGGCGGTAAGGCCCTTTGAAGAACGGAGCTAACACGTCAAAAACCTTCCACAAAAAGGCCGTGCGCGACCGGCCTCAAGCAGTTGTCCCTTGGGCTCTGCGGTCACGCTCCCAGGTCGTCAAGACCAACACTAATCCAATTTACTTTTCAGGTTCCTCAAGAAATACCCTTCCACGGTGTGGGCAGCCGGGAAGTGACATCAGCCCTCATACCCGTAACAGCACGCGAGACCAAGTTGGTCACATTCAAATCCTTCCTACACCTCCTAATACCTCTCTTATCTCCATGATTAACCCTCCTCACGTCTCTTTATCACCTCGCACCGCTAGGGCAAACGATTCGAGTACGTGGAACTCTATTCTTGGTCTCCTGAAACCACACTCTAAACTACACGTAGGAGCTTTTAACGTCCGAACACTGTGCCAAATAGGACAGCAGGCTTCCTTAGCTAGGACTTTAGAATCTCGCGCCATCGATGTGTGCTGCGTCTCCGAAACGCACATACAAGATCTGAGTAGCGTCATTTATTTGACTTCACCATGCCAAAATAAAGAATCGACTCGATTTACGCTTCGTGTATCTGGAAGCCCTGATTCTGCTTCCCGTGGCCTCGCCGGCGTAGGTATAGCATTGAGTCCCAGAGCAGAACTAGCTCTCTTAGAGTGGATCCCAGTAGACAGTCGTTTGTGCGCTGTCCGGCTGAACGGAACAGTAAGAATCCGGAAAGATAGGGACACTCATTGTTGCCTCTTCGTCGTTTCTGCCTATTCTCCCACTGACTGCAGCTCAGATGATGTAAAAGATGAGTTTTACCGAAAGCTTTCCGACCTTCTCCGAAAAGCTAGGCGCTATGATGTAGTAATAGTGGCCGGTGACTTTAATGCTCAAGTAGGTAAACTAAGCGATAGGGAAAGACACCTGGGTGGATCTTATGGTGTCGTGACTCAAAGATCAGATAATGGCGACCGTCTGTTGCAACTATGCTCAAATAATCGCCTGTTCCTTGCAAATACTAACTTTAAGCATAAAGAAAAACATCTTTTAACATGGCGGCCCCCTAATTCGTCCCAACGTTGGACCCAAATAGATCACATCGCTATCAGCCACCGATGGAGGGGCTCGATAGAAGACTGTCGCTCATTCTAGAGCACATGCTTAGATTCAGATGATGCTCTAGTGCGAGCGCGTATTTGCTTGCGTCTTACTGGACGTAGGAAAGACGCTGCAAGGAAACCTCTTAGGGGCCTACTTAATGATAGTCAAGCTAAGAGTATATTTCAGGAACAACTATGAAAACAGTTAGGCAGCCATGTATGTGATGCCCACCATGAGGCAGCATAGAATGATATCCGAAAAGCTGTGGAAACAGCAGTGATATCTGCTAGTAAGGTAAACCAGAAGGTTAGAGAGCAACACTGGATTTCAGCAGCATCTATCTCACTGATAGATGCTCGGAAATTCATTCCACCTGGCTCTGAACATAGTGAAGAGCGTAGTCAGCTTAAGCTCAAGCTGACAAGAAGTCTACGCAATGATCGCGAACAATGGTGGGTAGCGAAAGCAAGAGAGATGGAGAAGGCAGCGGCGATAGGTAATAGCAGACAATTGTTCAGACTCGTTAAGGAAACCGGAATTAGGAACCCGACCGTTAGCGAAACAATCTCAGAGAAAGATGGACATATTATTCATTCTCAATCCAGGAGATTGGATCGATGGGCAGAACACTTCAGGGGTCAGTTCAACTGGCCTTCAGCCACACTTCGGTTTCCCACGATCCCCAGTCAACCTGAATGGCAAGTTAATGTAGGTCCTCCGTCCCTTTGCGAAGTTGAAAAAGCCATAGGAAATCTGAAACGAGGGAGAGCAGCAGGCCCTGACAGGTTTACTCCTGAGATTTTTAAGGATGGTGGTCCAGTATTAGCAGTGAGATTAACCGAGGTCTTAGGTAGAATTTGGGAACTGGATTTAATCCCATCTGACTGGTCTCAATCACTGATTGTGCCAGTCTATAAGAAAGGACAAAAGTCCTCTTGTGACAATCACAGAGGAATCAGTTTGACTAATATAGTGTCTAAAATATTAGCCTCAATAATACTTCGACGCCTAACCAAAGCTCGTGAAGAACAGACTAGAGAAAATCAGGCCGGTTTTCGACCTGGACGTGGTTGTATAGATCAGATATTCACACTACGTCAGGTTCTAGAACACAGACACACGTTTAGACGCCCCACAATGGTAGTAGTTCTCGACCTTAAGGCGGCATTCGACTCTGTTGATCGTAAGGTTCTATGGCAGTGTTTGTCACTGAAAGGAGTACCAAAGAAGTACATTAACCTTATTCAGGCTCTCTACTCGAACACAACTGGTAGAGTGAGAGCTTATGGCGAACTGTCATCAGAATTGATTACATCAAGTGGTGTTCGTCAGGGCTGTCCACTCTCTCCTTTCTTGTTCAACTTTGTGGTCGACGTACTTTTAGAGATAACACTCTCCTCATCTAAATTTCCAGGGGTTGAACTTCTACCGGGAGGTTCACTTGTTGACTTAGAATATGCTGATGACATAGTTTTATTTGGTGAAGAAGCTGACAAAATGCAGAGTCTTCTGACCACTCTAAGCAACAATGCAAGCATGTTCGGGATGCGATTCTCTCCCTCCAAATGCAAAATGTTGCTTCAGGATTGGGTTACATCGACACCCGAACTAGTGATAGGGAGTGAAGTAGTTGAGTGTGTCGACCGCTTCACTTATCTTGGAAGTCTCATCAGCCCTTGTGGTCTGGTGTGTGACGAAATCTCAGCGCGGATACAGAAGGCTCGACTAGCTTTTGTCAACTTGCGTCATTTATGGCGTAGGCGAGATATCCGTCTATCAACCAAAGGACGTGTTTACTGCGCAGCAATTCGTTCCGTCCTACTTTATGACAGTGAAACATGGCCGGTAAGAGTAGAGGATATTCGTAGGTTACTAGTATTCGACCATAGGTGTCTTCGAAACATTGCTCGTATATCATGGGACCATCGAGTAAGTAATGCAGTTGTTAGGAAACGGGTACTAAATAAGGATGGCAAATCAATTGATGAAGTAGTGAAACTTCATCAGTTGAGATGGCTGGGACACGTGTTACGTATGCCCAACGACCGACTGCCTCGACGTGCGATGTTCAGTGGTATAGGAGTAGGTTGGAAGAAAGCTAGGGGCGGCCAGACCAAAACATGGCACAAATCCATGAAGTCACTGACAAGTGGTCTGAGTCATGTTGGTAGGTGTAGACTACCTGGTTGGGGATCGCGAGATGATAGCAACCGATGGTTAGAGACCTTGAATGACATGGCTCAAAATCGTTTGCAATAGCACAGGTGCATCCACTCTTTGTGTTCTCCTAAATTACAATCTTCTGAATTCTTCATGTCCCTTTTTTCCTCTTTCCAAATTTATTTCACTGAATTATACTCTTTAAAAAACATCTCCAAACCCTAATCTTCCCGATCACTGCTTACACTCTTGCTACCTCTACCACTACGGGATTTGGATCGACAACTGCATCTCTGTGTTAAGGTGGTGTAGCAACTCGAACTGATGTACGTACGTACGAAGTTCTACGTTGTTACTGACTGACTAATTAGTATCGTGTATTGATGTTTAGAAACAAATAAGAGTTGGTTGTAAGTCGTTAGTTTAAATGGTAAACATTGTTAGTTAACAACGAGTGGCATTCTTTTTAATCATATAAATAGCTTGATTATATCATTGTTTCAATTAGGCCATGAAAAATATTATTATATGATGTGTACCTTAAATTAACTTGTCATTCTATCTGTCTGTTGATCTACTAATATTTCTTGGTGATTAGTACGTTTTAAAAAAGAAGATTGTCTTATATATTCAGTAGGTTAGCGATAAATCTTTACATTAATAAATATTTTGTTAATTTTTTTTTTTACAGGAATACTGTCGAAATTTGTGTTTATTAGCTAAATTATTTTTGAAACAAAAAACAGTTCATGAGTTAGATCAAGTTCCTGCATTTTTATTCTACGTATTAACTGAAACAGATCAAGATGGTTCACATATTATTGGTTATTTCTCAAAAGTAAGTAAAATATACTCTTGTTTTATTCACAGTTTTCTAAGTTTTTAATGGTGTTAATCTTCTCTGAACTAGATCATCCACTTGTTGTAACATTCATTGTCATTCTGGCCGACATTCTCAACGCTTATTTCGTGTATCGAAGTCTTATATATATATATATATTTTTTTTTTCTTATCATTTAGTCACTTTACGATTTTCAAAGTGTTGAGCAGTAATTCTGTTATACATTTTGGGAAACTAGATTTATTTAGGCAAAGGATTTATATGGTAGAAGTATACATTTTTCTTCCCCTCTTGATAACCCTCTAATAAATCTTCTAAAGCTGATCAAACAAACAAAAAGAACTCAAAAAGTTTATAGTTCTGACTCAGTTTGGTATTTCAAGGAAATTTCTAGTTATTCTTAAGATTCATTCACTCTGGATGGTAGTTTTAGGATAATATATCCAGTTGTACGTAGGCATATAAGCAGGGATGAATGCTGGCTAGCAGTGGAATTCGGATTGTGCGTTTCGTCTTATTTGGGGCTCGTCATCTGGATGTACCTGCATTCCAGCGTTGATGTCTACTTCGGGACTCGAACCCATTGCCATTCGCTTAAAACGCCATCACGTTATCCACTTAGCTACTAAGTTCAGATAGCCACTAGCTTGTGCAATGGGGTGAAGTTTTAATTCATTTTTGTATTGGTTGCTTGGATTTTCCCATTTGTGTTTAGGACTGAAATTGATCAGTCTCTCATTGGCATATATTCATCCTGTTTGGATTGTCTCAATATTGTCTTAAATCACAAGCTTCTTAAGCAGAGACGAATGGTGGCTAGCCTTTGGTTATTAAAAGAGCTTAAGAAACTGGTTCAATTGTTCAGTCAGAAGATTTATCAGTAGTCTTCTCTTTAGTTTTCTCGTAGAAATCGTCATAGAGATGTTTGAATCACAATCTGATGTATTCTTATTGAATGTAGTGTATTTACTTCTTTGGCTCATTTAATGACACCTATCTTTGCATTATCTAATATTTTTGAGGCATATCGTTCATCTTTTAAGTTAAAAAATGTAGGAATTTCGGCGTAACCAACGGAAGTGGATTCACTAAAGGGAATTGTTTCGAACGTCAGTAATTAAGGTTTATTCAATATTAAATTTAAGACTTTCAAGTAAAAGCATTTAAGTTGGTCATTCAGATAAATTTACTACCATTGAATTAATGTGAAGAGATTATTAGAAGAATCTTCTTAATAAATTCAGTATTAGAACATTTTTCTAACTTCCTTATCCGTTGTTGTTTTGAAGCTTTCTGGTAATTTTTCGTCTTTGTGTTTGGATTGTGATTAATAACTATCGTCATACATTTTATTTTGCTTCTTATTTAGCAAAAAGCTGATGATCAATGTGACAACTCCGTCAATACGGTGTACAATAATCTTTCATGTATTCTCATTTTACCGCCTTATCAATGTCGTGGTTTTGGTCGTATGCTTATCGAAATGAGTATGTATTCATTAAGTATTTATCGAAAATGTTAACCGAACTACTTTATAACATTAATAAAGGTTTTATATTTTGATTATATTCTCTTGAAATGTGAATTTTGTTATATTCTAGTCAAACTTCTATTGGTCTTGAACAACTGGAGGCGTAACCGCCGATTTCAAGGTCGGTCATAACCGGCTTCTTATTTTATAGATAACACATTACAGCCGGCAATGGAAGTCCCATTCTTTTTTCAGCATCGCTGAAGATGCAGGTTGTGTGAAGGGAACCCTTCATTGTTGTCATGCACTTGTATGACGTTTCCTTCAGACTTTGAGGTGCTGCTTTTAGTCTCACCATTTTCTAACCGACTTGTGTGGCATAGTAGGGACCTAAAAGAAATAAGTGCCCTAACCAATATTGCTCCATCGGTTCATCAAGGTAAGTTAATCTGATCACCATGTCACGGTAGTGGCTCCAGTCGGGTATTCTGTAACCACTATCTTCTAAAGAATAATCTTGCAATAGTTTATGTTAATTTTTTACTCGAGTAATAATGATAAAATTTATGTTGAAGCATTTGTCTTTGATTTTCATCTACTCGTCATATTATTCCTAATGCTAGTTAAAAAGTACAATTAATTTTTTTCTAAGAAATAATTATTTATTATTTCAAAGGTTATATTTTAAGTCGACTAGAACAACGTATTGGTACACCAGAACGTCCATTATCAGATTTGGGCATCATTATTTACAGAAGATATTGGCGTTTTGAAATTTTAAAATACTTATCGTCATTCACAGCTAAGTCAATTAATATTCGAAGTAAGTGACTATAATTTACGATTTTTTTCCAAAAATATATATTAGACTTTCAACGTTTCATTTCGAGATCAAAGCAACAATCAGATGTATCTAAGATGACCTCAGAAGTAATTCTGTCGATTAAAATAATTTTAAAGCGGAAATTACATTGACAGTTTTGGTACTGCATTACAAATAAGGTTTTTAAATCTATTTTGAATAAAGTAGTCGATTAACATGTCACCGTTTAACTAATTGAAAAGTTGGTCTTATTGTTTGAAAATCTCATATGTCGTTCTACGTATGGGTTGGATATAGTCTTTAAAAATTGCAAGCCTAACGGTTAGATAATTGTATGGGCCCCCAAATGCCCTGGTACGGCCGAGAGTGGGGAGAGTCCGCTCTCCCTCTCGAAATGCTCTCACATGGCCACGCGTATATAGCCTCTGCCAGGGAAGTCCTACTCACCGCCTTCTCGTGGCGGGGGTGTTGTTTACGAAAATGAGAGGACGAAAAGCGAATGTCCGGCGCTTTAACCGGATTCCAAACCAATGATGCACATGGGCTCCAGTATCCTGCGGGAACAAATGGCGAATGAACCAATTGTTGGTCACCGGCTCCCATGGGACTGCATCTCCTTACGATGCTCCACTGCCTTGTGGATCAGACCTTCAGGTCGAAGGCTCGGGGTGTGGCAACTAAAAGAGAACCACCTGCTTCGGTTTGGGCACCCGGGCAGTATCACAGCCCTCACACACATATCGAATGAGATTTGTGTGGCGCATATGTATTTGGTGCCTCCTTGTACCATTATCTATGTGTTGAAATAAATAAATAAATAATAATTGTATGGAGTTTGATAGTACTATACTTGTTATGTTATTCTTTACGTCACTAACAACAAATCCATTATATCTGGTGGCCGACGTAAACTATCAAGTCTCTTAATTTTGAATTAGAATATTAGAAAATCAAACGAGTAGTGCTTACACGTACTTCTTAATATATATGGACTCATAACTAACCTGATGGCGTAAAACAGATATACAATGCGTCAAAAAAGGGTTATATTTAGGAATATGCAATGTTTTGTATCAGTCTTAACACTAAAATAGGATTCAGAGTTTCCTGTCTACTACTTTCAACTTCCAAACATTCTATAAGATAACTTTGCATAATACATGAAATATGGCATGTAGTGTAATTCAGGACCTCTAGGCTGGTCCTATTTAGGACTCGTTAGCCAGACGTACCTGTATCCCAGGGTCAATGTTCATTGTGAGACTCGAACACAGTACCTTTTGCTTGAAACTTCAACGCGTTATTTGCCTACTTATTAAGTCCAGATAGTCTCATTTATGCATGGGTATGAATTTTAACTTAATTTGTAATTATTTGGATGACCCCGCTGTTGATATATTGACTGAAATTTGATTAGTCCCTGAGTAAGCAACAACTTTAAGACACAACCACATCTAACTGAGGAGTCCCAAATATACCAAAACGCGCGTCCTGAACTCTCCTGCTGACTACGTTCCATTTATTTTTTATAAACTTGTGGCTATATAGGGCCAATCATCATAAAATATACATATGCCAACAAAGACTGATCAAATTTTAGTCTAACATATCAGAGACGAAATATTATGGTATTACAAAGGTACCGGGGAACAGAACGTAAACCAGGAACGTAATAATGGGACGAAACTAAGTTATTCTTCTGTATCCCAGCTCTGTTAGCTAGATGAAGATCAGAGTCAGCAGGAAAAATATATAATTCTACAACCAGCCCAGAAGAACGAATAACAAACACCCATATCTTATATGATGTATACAATGTAAAAATGTCCTTGAAGAGCGTCACTAAATAGAGTACCGAAAAAGAAGGAGAACCAATAAAAATTAAAGTCCTTCCAGGTGGGTAACACAAATTAAAGGTAGTAATGAGAGCTTTTGACGCGAAAACGATAGATTCAAATTTCTACAATTAAATTACAAAAATAGTATGTTTATCAAGTGATTTCTGGGGGTCCGGCATCTCCAACTTCGTTGTATGTGCTTCCGGTTCCGGAGGTTGTCTCACCAGATGTCATACGGTACTTAATGGGACCTTAGCTAGTTGAGACTGGTCAAACCAATCTAAACTAAGTAGATTTAAAGTAACTGGCGTTACGCAATATACCCTGGTGAACACCGATTCTCGGGAAGACACGTCACAATCTAGTTGTCCGAACAAACGCAGATAACTATCACATGCTGTACGAGCCTTTTATCTTGTTAGCTGAATGCACAGGCTGCCCATTTTGATCCCAAATTTACGGAAAATAATGGTAATGTCTGAAGCTTTATCTATTTGGGATCTAAATAAATGCCCATTATTATTAAAGATAATAAGTTTTTTTTACCTGGAGTTGTGCTCTGATAGAATTCTAGTAGGCCCAACGAATTATTGCAGGTTTTGGAAGCAGGCTTTCTAATGTTTATGGACTGATGTGATAGTTGGTTTGATTTCCAACTTTGACAGAATCCATCTTTGTGTCCGTTGGATTTATATTTCATGCAACAATGTTGCTTGAACGGACAGGTTCTTACCGAATGTCACACAACACAGTGCCAGGAGGTAGCCGGAGGACTTGTCTTCGTTTAATGAACTGGGCTTGGGTAAGATGAGTTAGGTATAACAGGCTCGGGTTAGGCACTGTTGGATGGTTGCTGGACTATGTGAACTTCGGAGCGGTCGTAATCTCTACACTGAACCATATTATTATCGCGCTGAAGATTAAATTAGCCTTCGATATTTATTTGCAATATCACTCAGCGTTAGTTTGAGATCCCAGTCCAATCGACACGATAGCCGCGTCATAATGTCACCAAAATTTTGTAACTGTTTGATGAAGAGTATGCAAATTAATTATATATGTGACCTTTTACTCTTTTATTTTCAACAATGAAACGTAATTATAAATGTGAGGACCTGCTCATCATTATTGTTATTGATATTTCCTTTTTCCATGATTTGATGGCTTAGTTCGTTGGGTTATTAAAAGTTTTAGTTGAAATTCAGACGGCGGTAGTTTTGTGCGAAATTCTGCATTGATTTGTGTTTGCTTATTTTCGATTTTAACAAAGCTAGTCTAACTTTATATAATGTCCTGAAATTCCTTTTTAAAGAAATCCACAGTTGCATTAATCTGACTATCGATTAACATGGAGATATATGCGGTAACTTCAAGTGGAAACAAGTGTTCATTCTTCTAAAAAAATGATTGATTTAGAATGTAGTATAACTGGATAAATAAAAATATACTTAAAAAGCCATGAGCAAGCAAACGTAAATGCTAGAAATATAAGTAGAACAGACCAGGTTCGTGGAAATGTAGCAGAAATGGAATCGTACATTAGTCTTTTATCTTTTAGACCAAGAAATACAACACAATATTATTTCACAGTGTTTTCATTAACTGACAATCGAAGTAGACTTATTGTTACACTTATTGATCATTGGAAATTCCCCACTGACAGATTATATTCGGCTAAGTAAAAATATCATATAAATAGTACGTTTTTAATTTGAAATAAATCATACTTCGTAAGTTGTATTAATCACAGATTGATCTCAGTAAGGGTAACATTTGAAACTAGGGTGCATTAAACAACTTTTTCACCTTGGTATGAGACTGAGCATTGCGCACTAACAACCTTTCTAGGGATCAAACCTTAGAAACTTCGCGTCTATGAGATTAGTCTGTGGTGAATAAAACTTATAAACTACACCAATTTTCACGAAATCCTTTCAACTAACCTATAATTTGTTTTTGTTGAAGAGCTTTTATTCAGATAAATTATTATTATTACTATAACTATTGTTATTATTATTATTATTATTATTATTATTATTATTATTATTATTATTATTATTATTATTATTATTATTATGACGATGAACCCAACTTTTTTAGCTATGAGTCAAGAATTAGGAATAGCAGTTCCTGATATTGTAAGCACTTTATTAGATATGAAGATGCTTGTTTGCTATCGGACACAATATTACATAATCAATAATAAAGTAAGTGAATTTTTCACTGTTTTTGTTTTTGGAATATTGTATTTTTTAATGATGAAAAGCTAGTAATAGTAGCAGTCAGCTGGTCAGTCAAACGCAACATAGAATCTGGCGCATGTGTATATCGGTTTAACTTGCCATACCTTATTAGTAAAGAGAGATAAAATTGTCAGTGCAGAGTATTAAAAGTGTTAACAGTATTGATAGTAACGAAAATGATTAAATATCGAGGATACCGTTCGAGAGGATATAGATTTTTAAGATTAACGAAAATTACAAGCAATTTAAAAACTTGAGATCTAAGAGAGGGGAAAAAGCGAGTTCATCTGCGTCATTGCGAGCGATTTTCAACAATATCATTCGGATTGTTTAACCACTGGTCACGATAATCGCGCAGACCTCAATCAGGTAATCTAGACTCGGTAGTAGTTAGTATCTTTCATTTATTTCTTGAAATAAAAACAGAATTGTACTTATACCTAATATTTCTATCTAATTTATCACTACATGGATATAGAGACAACAAGCTAATCAGAATCGAGAGAATAACTTCTTGGTTTTTGTGCGAAATTTAAAAATGAATAACTTTTATTCTATATCACGTAAAGTCAGCAATACGAATACTTAGATGGTTTAAAACGGTAACTAAAATTAATCCTTTTCTGCCATTGTAGAGGTAAAGTGATAATATAGTGAACGATAAAAAAGTTGGGGATAACCAATCTCAATAGTTGAGATCATGAGTCAATTGAAACCAGACCACCATGGAAAACCTGGAAGCACTGAGCGGCCGTTTCATCCCGCGAGGCGGGCTCGTGGATGCGCGCTGCTAAGGAGTCCCACAATAGGACGAAACGGCTTTCCAGTGCTTCCAGGTTTTCCATGGTGGTCTAGCTTCAATTGACTCATGATCTCAACTATTGAAATTACTAAAATCTCCATAAAACCCCTTCTGATAATCAATCTATTGTCTTATGTCAAATTACACAATGCCTTAAAATGTAGAAACCATACATTAAATATATTATTTGCACATCTTCCTTCGGTTGTCCTTTATATACTCTGTGATTATTTCAATTCTATTGTTACTACAATTGCTCTTCGTTTCCTTTCCTGTTCTCCTCAATCCAATCTTCTGCTGACATCTATTGCACTTCCGATTAATGCTACATACTACTTATATCTGTCAGATAACTATGACAAGATACTCTCATCAACCATCTCCTATTTTCATCTAGTTTTATCTTAGGTTTCCCTGGTTATCGGGTTTATGATATCTTTCAAGAGGTAGTTCTTAGATTTCAACATCCATAGATAAAAATTCCACGCGAATTCATTATTCTTGTAAAATGTGGATTGTGTGGTCTATAGATTTTTTATTTATTGTGAGTAGTTTTCATTCCTATCCAGTTTTTACAATAGGGAATGAGGATTTTTAACATTAGAACCTCCTTATTCTCTTGACTGTTGGCATCATCTCTGATAATATTTTACAGGTAACATGTGATTGCACCATAAGCATTCCTATTCAAAATAAAAATAAACACTATTTCTGGATTTCCAACTTAGCATGTGAATAGTTACATACTGTCTAACAGAACTAAAGATTGTAGGTCCTATTCTATTTGGGTTCGTACTTAAAAAATTGTCATGGAGTCACTGAATAGAATAAAACAATTTCGCTTGTGCTATAACATGATTTCTAGTGGTTCTCATAAATGGGAAGAAAGTGCATTAAATAACTCATCCACCAGCCACTTAAGTATTAAAAAAACTAATGACACTACTCGAATGCCTGAATGGAAATAGTTTGAGCGGAGTTTGCACCTGAGATTTAATAGCTAAAAGTTAATTGTTTTAATCATTAAACTGTAATACAAATTCATACATTCCAAATTTATATTTGCTGATTATTAATTAAACTTCATTTATCCTGTTAATAATCCGTTACAATTAGTCTTATTTTTTATCTTATGCTTATTTTGTTTATAATTTTTTTTAGCCTGATGTAGACGCTCTTTTGAGTACAATTAAACCGCCTGCTACTGATCGTTGTATTGATTCTACATGTCTTTATTGGACTCCTAATGTTAGTAATGTCAATCAGTTAAGTAAATCGCCTAGTAGTAGTACTCTTAGTATTAGTACTACTACTAATCAAAAGCTTCATAAGTCTAGTCTTATTTCACCAAGTGATTCAATTGGAGTAAATGTTTGAAGATTTTTGTAATCTAATTATTGTACATTGAAATATTGTAAAGAGTTTTGTTGTATATAATCTAATAATAATAATACTATTTATGTTCTCATTCAGTTTCTGATGTAGTTTTCAAATAAAAATTTAAGATAGTGAGGAGAAATCATATTGTTTTGTTACAGCCCATCATGTTCGATCCTGCTACCGATACGCACACTACTTATAAGTTTGACCAACTGCCAGTAAGAGTGAGAATGTCTAGAAAGCTTTGGTTAGCAATTCGAATTACGTGCGCTCAAATCCATGAATCTGTATATATTTTGGTGAAACATGGATCTAAAGGCTTAGACTTTGACTAAGGGCGTAATCAACTACTTTCAACAGTGTGTCTCGTTTGTAAACTCTGCGGTTATCAGTATTTGTTCGTAAATTGACTAACTATTTGTAGAGAAGGGGAGAGCTATGAACTTTTTAGGTGAGAATCATGGGGATAATAAAATTATTGATTATAAGATCTGAAGTGGTTTGATTCTGTAATGTTTTGTATATTTTATTACTTTCTACTCGTGAATCATATTTCTGTTGTCGGTTTTCATGGCATCCCGTTTATACCGATTTTTTAAAATATATTAACTTAATTCGACATATTTTTGTTCTGTATGGGTTTAGTATACTCGTTCTGTCTAGTTGTTCGATTGTGGCAATAAGTGTTCTGGAATAGAACATTAATTTTTCGGTTCATAAACACTTTTCATATGTTTAAATTTAGAAATACACAGTTAACTGGTTGTTCAATTCTGAAGACCTCTGTTGATAAGAAATAAACCTCTTGAAATAGTATGTTTTATACATCCACTTGTTCATGGGTTCGTGTATCGGGGATGGTTTTTTAAGAATGTCTTCATTGTGTGATTCTCTCTCATCATCCTAAAACAGTATTATGAAAATAGTAAAGATATTCCAGTAAGTAACAAGGGTAACTTAGTTTTACGATGATAATTTACATATTTTCTATACACTTTTTAAAACACGGAAACATTGTAGAAGGTAAAAGTTGGTCAACAATGTTTATGAGTATTTTGTGCCCATCATATTCAGTTTGAATATAACATGGAAATCTTTTTAATTCAATCCAGTAATGAAACAAAGATTTATATATATCCCCTTTAACTACACTTTTAGCGGTGCCAGTATTATCTTACTGTTTAAAATGAAGCGAATGCAACAGTTAAAGCTGATCATTTAAAGTGATTGTATGTTCATCACTTTTACGATCGTAGCAACTACTTCAAGCGGTCATATAATAGACTTCGTAATCGTTTCAAACTAATTTTTATTCCGTCTGATCAGGTGATTGTTTCTTAGTTGTGTTATCTATTGTGACTTGAGATTCCAATCGAAATAATGTGTTACATAGTCCAATCAGGATTCCGATTATCCATTAGTTTACCTATGTGACCAGTAGGGAAGGTGACCTAGTTCACGAACTGACACACCGAGTAATGAACAACACCTAATACGTTAACACTTATTGGTCCTCGATCTTTCAACTCATTAGCCAATTAGAAGATCCAGACAGGAAACAGTTTACTTCTATTAAACTATGAATCAAAGAGTTTGTCTACTACTCACTCTCTGTTATATCTTCACTAGTAATAATTATATTTTGACTATGTGATAAGAAGGTTGTTAAATTTAAACGTTCTTGAATAAGTAAGCGTATTGAATATATTATGCATGACTGAACGGATCCACAATAACTCAGTACAAGTTATTGCCGGTTATTTTCACTGTGATGTTTACTTAATAATGAATCAGTTATTCAGTTTTCTTGAAAAGTTTCAGAACGTACTTTGATGGTGTGATAATTACTGCTAAATAATAGAGTTAACCTTAGAGATGTGGACTGTTGGGATTCAAAATCAATGGTCTACTTACTTCATGAAAGTGCAAGTAGTGTTTCGAGCTCATACTACCAGTTTAACAGAGCTTTTTATGTATTTTTAGAGATTCAGTTCCTTGTTAGAATAACTTTCTCCGTCTTTTATATCGTTATTCCATTTTCATGGTTTACCTGTACTAGTAGTAAAATTCATTGTTTCATTTACGTAATTGTCGTTGAAACATTGTTCTTAATAAATGACTTTTCATGTTTTCATAGCATAGTTTATTTCCACTAGTAAATAACATTGTTATCTGATATAGCAATGTAAACTCGATAATGTCAAAAACGACAATTAAAGCTTGTCAATAAAAAACTTTCTATTTTCAAGGGCGTAAAACAACTAAAAACACTCATCACTTCAGCTGAATATCCCCATAATACACAAGAGTTTAAAATAAGTTATTTCATATTTGTTTTGATTAGTTGAAACGGCTTGTCTTCTTGAGAATCATACATAATCTTATTTAAATCAAAATGAAGATTTATAGTGAAGCATTCAACAAACTATTTATAAGTAGTGTTAATAATTTTATAGTCCAACTCAGTAAGTAATGAGTAAAATAAGAACAAATGTTACATAACCGAATAATTTTTATTTTCAAGCATATTTTTGTAAAGAAAATTACATTTTCTATGTAAGCAATTAATGTATTAACACATTTCTACATTTTGATATTACCTTTCATGATAATAGTTTATTTAGCTCTCCTGTTGTTACGTTATTTATGCAGTATAATTGCTCTTGAAGTGTTACTTTCATACAAACTCAGTCAAACTGAATTCATGTCGATTGCATTAAAGCATGTTTGTTACCAAGTAGCCGAAACTAGTTGATAATGTAAATGTCATCAAAATTGGTACTTTGTCTATGCTTTATTGTTTCATTCATTTGAATTTCTAGTTTTGATAATTTCTTTGCTATTGTCCATTTATAAGTTGCATATGAAAGACTTGTTATTATACTTATCAAAAATAATATTATTAAATTTATTTGATGCTGTAAACACCAGCCTTTCACCTTATAGAAAACAAATATTAGAAAACTAATAATAAACATTATTGAAATGTGTGTTTTCTCTGTCTATATTGTATAATGTCATTTGAGTTTTAAAATCTTTTCTAAATTAGAATAATGGTATTAGTCTTACTGATGAAATGATTAAGAAGGATTTGATGAAGTGTTTGATCACTATGGAATATAAGGATCAGTTGTATGTGAATTTTTGATCCAATGTATTTCCATTAGAAATGAAAAAAACATTGTTGTTTACCAGTTAATATGTTACATTTTACTCCATTAACTCTGTAATTTTGGATTATTATTGTTAATATTGATACTATAGTAATGTAGTCATAAATTAATGCCACTGAGTCAACATCAGGTGTCGGATAGAAGAGTGGTAAAAACACTTGACTTTCAGTCAGTAGGTCGCAATTTCCTGACTTCGCCCTACTTCAATTCGAACTAATTGATATAACTAGTTTTCACTCACAAACATTTTGAAGCTGATTTGCATAATCCTGTACTTAATAAATAAGCCGGCTTTTTTTAAAAAAAGATCCACAGTAATTACAGATTTGTAACGGTAACCTTGGTGGGTAGGTTTATTCACTCACTGATAAGATCTAAGTTTCAAATATTGCATAATACCCTTTGATATTCACGTAATTACTTTTCAATTTGTACAATTTTTATTATATTTTGATTTTTATACCTTTAAATAAAAACATAATGTTTTTATCTCACTCTCTAGTGTTTTATGATGAATGCTTCGGTGATACTATAATTTATTGACGACCTTTGAGTTACGGCAATGTGACCTTGAGAATGTTTACCTACTTACTGAGGCTAAATGGGGGTTGTAAGCCAATGTGAGGAATGAAGATAGTAATTTTCAGTTGATGGTCAGGGTTAGAAATTAGATTTAGGGTTTTCATCACGAACTGACATCAGCTAAAATGCCAAAGCGCTATTTAAACAAACGGATGAATGAATTTCGCGCCAAAATCCTGTTATCCTAAATCTGGTTAGTTCGTTCATAAATTATAGTCTCGTCGTCCTGTTAAAAACGTAACTTAACGAAATACAATAAATTCATCTATTATCTTTTTTATTTTTACCTTGGTTCAGATTTGTAAGAGTCATATGGATTTAATTTTTGTGATTATTTAGCAATCTTGTTTATGTTATCAAAAGCTGGAAGTATAAAGATGCTTGTTAGTGTAGGTTTCTATGCCGCAGTTTTATGTTTTCCTTATTTGATGAACATTTTATTCAATCTTGAGATTCCGAGGGGATTGAATCATCCATCTGTTTAAAAGTTTTAAATGTATAGCATATAATGGTAAAAACTATATCTAGGATAATCCATATTATTTTTCTCGGTTACTTTGTGTTCATAATGATTCTCATTATTATGTGTAGTTATTTTTCTTATCAACATTAATGTTCAGAGTTAAATTATTTATTCTTTGTGAGATAGCTTTTAGCCGTAAACATCCGAAGCTACCTAACTGTAGAGACAGTTAGATTAGAAGTTGACATCTCCGTAATCGATTAATTTGATGGAATCTGACGAAAATAGGCTATAGGGAACGACATTAGATCAGTCCGTGGCAACCTGTACCTCGTTATCAACAGACTAAGAACTCTATCATACCTGGGAGTGTTGAAGCCTCGACATATCAGGACGATTTTACAATAACGCGAAGTTCAGAAAGTAAACTAAGAGGGATTATTTCAGAGGTGCTTAAGTGTATCGAATGATATGGGTGTTAGCTATTCTCGGAGAAACGTCGACTTAATCTGCAGTCAGAAATACTTTGAATTAATCTCTGGTAAACATAAGCCCTTATCTTATCCAGGAAACGCTTGAACCATTCAGTAAATGTCTATACCACGCAATATATCATCGATACAAGCGTTCTTTGGAATGATAACTCATTAAAGGATCCTCTTTCATATCCATCATGGAAGACGAACTCTATTCGGTCAAATCATATAGAAGAATGTATGATCCCAATGAACGCCAGAATGTGAAGTCAACATGAGACGAAAATTACCTCAGAGTCAAATCAAACTTTTTACAATAAACGAACTAAAACAATGAGTTTCTGTCAACAGATGAACTTTGAATGGATGCATAAATACCGATTAAGTATCAATTACAGAAAAATACTAGTCTTTTCGATTAATAACAAATTTAAGACCTAGTAATCTAGTAAGTACTATGGTTCAGTAACAGATTGGTTAACATTTTTATTTTGAAGCTATAAGGATAAGGTGGAACTCTTCGCTTAGATGTAAATATGGTGATATTTCTTGGTAAGGACGTTAATAAAACAAATATACTATTCAAGTGTTAAAAAATCTCTTATCATGAAAATAAAATTTTATCACTTACTAAAGTCCATATATTTGGAGGTGATTTTATTATAAGATGAATTGATTGCGTGATAAATGTTCGATTATATGTGGAATTAAGTTGATTAAATATATGACATTCATAATATCCTGTCATTTTTTTCACAGTATCATACAGTCTCTGATATTCTGTATCCCATAATGTGAATTGTGTTCCGAAAATTGTTGGATTATCAGTCTGATTGTCAAATGAATTATTTCCTTCATGTTTATTGATATGAGGATTTTTTAGTTCTGTATACCACCATAATTTATGCTTTTCTATATCATTCTGCTCTTCTTTTTCCAATAAAGTTACGTTCCAATAAACGAACCATTTTGTTGTGGTAGATTTACTTATAATAGGCCATAATCCCAATGAATTACAAACTAAGTCAAATGTTTCTCCATGAGATAATACCTAAACACATAATTTTACAAAAGATGTTGTTCTATTTATTTTTAAATAAAGTAGTATATTTTGTTGTAAAAAATAGGAGACCTCTTTTTAAATAGTACGAACTGATCAAAATATTTTTAACGTAATGATTATCAATACTTTGGTTACTTCGCTGTGCTAATGATATTCGACTAGTGTTAATTAACTCCGTATTTAATCAATCACTTAGGGTAATTGTAATCAAATAGACGAGTTTCCTAATAAACAACATTTTGAAAGTTTTTTAATGATTTAACATATGGTTCATCTTTATTATGAGTCAAGTTGTTGTTAGATTACTTTATCTTATGAAATTGCGTTATTTTTTCAATCAACATGTTACTACTAATCAAATCTAAGCTCCGAATTCATTGTTACTTTAAAAAATACGATTCATTTACGAATTGTTTGAAGTGAAAATATATTATAAGTCGATCTAAGCTAGACCACCGTTGAAAATCTGGAAGTACTGGACGGCCTCCTGTTTCTAGTACGGGGCCTTTCAGCAGTGCGCATCCATTGTTGGGTAAAGTTAGACTTCAACACCGTTGGAGGCCGAACTAGTGATTGTGTGTGAAACCAATCGCCCTGGGTCTGAGTCTTGTGTATAGGATAATGGATGTGCATCGCTGAAGAGTCCAATACTAGGATGTAAAAGACGCCCAGTGCCTACAGTTTTTTAGTGGTGGTTTAGATTAGATCGACTTCTGATTATAACCATGAAAATACTGTCTCCACAAGTCCCTCATACTGATAAAAATATATTACTTTGAATTCAGTTACTTTCGAGCTTTAAATTGGACGCATTATAACCACATACTTGTTGCCATTGATGAATATAAACAGGAAAAAAGCAAATTGTTTCGAAATAGCCAGGTTCATACTCGTAACCAAATCGATAAATCCCCATAGTCGATGGGTCTAAACTATGAATAGTCAAGTGATCATTTTCAACGATAAATAGATTTGAATTTTTTATTGGTATTCCCGGAATATAATAGGGTTCTTTTGAAGAAGTGGGAATTGAACGAGTCCAGTAAAACTTGGATTTTGGAAAGCGTTCAGATTTATCGAATATTTTCTTACGAGAATTACGTGATGATGGACAGAAAAGTTTTAAGGGACCATGAATTCTCTGTGGTAGACCACCTGATGATATCCAGGCATCTTCTGCTCTTTGAAGATTTAAATCCTCCAATAATAATAAATCTTCTTCAGTGTTTAATGTTTTTAAATATGAACAATGATGACGGTTGCATGGTTCCCATAATCCTTCACCTTTAAGTATTGCTTCGAGTGCAGATCCCGTTGGAGCGTCAGTACTGTTATTAACTGACAGATTAACTGCCATTTCTGCTGTCTCTGGTGGTATTTCACAGTCCGCACCATATTGCGACGGTTTTGGGCAAGCACACTGGCGCAATCTTAATCCCATCCCACGTGGTCCACAATTACGTGTGCAGTGTTGAATGATTGGTGACCAAGAGCACCACTGTCCTTTTCGTGGGCACTGTAAATAACCTTCACAGAATACCTGTTTATAAAAATTTCCATACTAAAACGGAAAATTCTGATGAAAATTTTTCAAAAGAACTCAATTTAATACATGTAAAGCATAGTAAAACTTAAGTGATTTTCTTATCCTTTCTTACAGTCGTAAACTAATGAGCTTAATACAAAACACGCTTTGAAAATTTTCAATCATCACGATATACCTATAGATATTTAAAGTAAAGGATTGAGAGGTTCATATCAGTAAGATATCATAGTAAAAACAAATAATATTGAAAAATAATGGATTGTTATCACTAGAATAAAAATTATGTAAACCATTATAGATACCAGGAGTAATGCTATGTTTAGTTAATTTAAGTAGCATTACGCTTTTCGAACTAGGTGAGTCAGTTGCATCCATCTGCATTAATTCACAGATAATTTTAGTAATGCTGTCATGGAAATAAGTAGTATGCAATGTTGACGTTGCATTTGAAAAGCAAAAAAGAAAGCTCACAGCTGAATAAGATCGAAATATATATGAAGTACTTCATAATCTGTGAACTTGAAGTGATTGACGTCATGGAGACTAGATTGTTATGAATATGTATTGTGTGTTCGGAGAATATCTAAATTATTTATTCGAGAGGACGCAGATTTTCAGATTTTTGGTATTCTTCGTTTTCATATTATGTTATCCAAATTTATCGAAAAGAGTAATTGTTCTAAGTTGTTTATTTTCTCTAGCAATTATTAGTTGATTCAATAAACACTACTTAAATTACATTAAGTTGGATACACTGAACGTTTAACGTTATCCATCACTTTAAACTTCTTCAACGTGGACAGTTTAGTTTACTCGCAAAGAGCTTGAATGAAATATTAGATATACATAGAGAATCATTAAAGATAGAATTTGATAACAGTTAAATTTAAAGAAATAAGGTAATTTAATTCTTTCCACAGTCTGTATGGTTAGAAAGTATACAGTCAGTTTTATGGAAGTAAATCCTATTCATTTTGTTCCTCATATAACTGATTTTTTTGATAAAACAAACAAACAAATTTCAATGACATTTGATAACTTTTACCCTATGAAGCGAAATTCACAGTTAGTTACGCTTGTGGGCAAGGGTAATTTTACATTAGTTTCCAGGAGAAACAGACACTATCCAGATTTTCACGTGACAACCCAAACAATACAGCTCAACCCTGTTCCTCAGGAGATCCAGAAACCGCTCAGGCTTAAACTTTATAACCCGAACAGTACAGCTAAATCTCGCTTCACAGGAAAACCAGATACCTTATAGGCTTTAGCGCTATAATCTGAATAGTACAGCTCAATCCTGTGGCGCAACCACACAGGTACCAAGCACCCTGGTGGTGTGAAATGGGTGACGTTAAAAGAGTGAACCGTTGGATTTTGACCATTGGCCTAATGCTAATAGACTCCTTACATGAGCTACACTTGTCCTGAGTTGGATTCTGTGTAGGATAGTGAACGGATTCTAGTGTGGGGTCTTAATCTAATGTAAAAACGTTCCCTAGTGTTCCTTTTCAGTTGTCTTATATCTAATGTCAGTGTTCAACAAAAAAATCTTCAGTTAGTATTTTGTTCTACATGTGGATCAATGTGGTTAAAATTAACATGATATCGATTTGCAAAATACTATAACAAAATTTTAGAATATTAAATTTTGTCAGTATATTTAATTATAGTAACAACATTAAATTTTGTAGACAATAGCCTCTCCTGATCATATAGTTTATACTACATCACTTACAAAATTGACAACAGTTAGTTCATTTAGAATGAAATTGACATAATTGAGAAAAATGATTAATTACCTCTTGGTGGTCAGTTCCTATGCAGTATAACCCACCTTCTTGTGGTCTAGGATGATCACAGTGACGACGTCGAACACGTTTTCCTATGCCACATGTAACAGAACATTCAGTAAATTCACTCCATTGACTCCAACCACCATTAACAGCTGAACATAGGCGACTTACAGGACAAGAGACTTTTTCAACTCCTTCGTGTATTCTTTCGATAGATGCACAAGATTTTAAAATTGAATCTTTTACCTTAAATTTGTAACTATTATAATTAAATGCTCCTGTACAAAACCGGGAACGATGTTTTTCAGGGAATCCACAAGTTGTTGTGCATTTAGACCACGATGACCAATTGGTCCACCAAGGTTCACATTCACCACGTTGAAGAACTTTTACGCAGGAATCTGATTGCTTGATTAATAATAATACGAAAAAGTGTGCTGTTAATATATTGGTGTAAAAGCAACTATATTAAGGGTATTACTGAAACAATTTGTCATTGAGTGAAATTACACTAGTAATTATTACAAATTTTAATGAAAATCATTTGTAAGTTTTACAAAATTTAAGAAAAACCATATTTGTGGATAATCGAATATTAGTTTTACAAGTTTTTTGAATAATCTTATAGAATAATCACTAATAATTACTCTGTGAAACAGGAGATTCTGAATGCGTACAAAATGTACTCCAGTAGTTATAAATCAACATGGACATCAAAATAGAAGGCTGTAAAGACACACTGTATTGTATGTTATTAGATATGGTAGAAAAGACCAAATACATATGAAGCACTTAATGGTTGATACGAATACCACATCATGATATGAATTTAGGATTCAAGTACTCAATACATGTATATTTGTCTAGCCAGTCTGTTATGTAGTGTTTACACTAAATAGTCTTCAAAAACCCCATATACTACTAGTAATCGTGTTCTCACTAGCGACTAATTCTGAGGAGAAATTCTTGAAAGCATAGTGAAAAACCGTGACTGGTGCAGTTCCACCATATTGGATGTCAGGCACTTGTCTATCGAAAACAATGAAGGATGGTTTTGCAGTAGCGCGAATTGATTGTAGTTGAACATATACACCACTAGATTCCATTTCAGTAGTCTAAAGGTTAAGCCCACACAGTGGGACCTAGGGATCTTGAGTACGAGAACCGTTTGGGTTGCATTTAGATCCGTCGATTATCAGTTCGCAATATTAGTGTCAGTTATTTGGTTTCAATCAAGTGACAACTTATTGCCTAGGTGCTTCACACAAACTTTTCTATTTCGTCATTTCGAACCATTTTCTCCAATGTCAAATTTTTCTCACTATCGGTAGTAATATAACTATATATATATATATATATATATATATATATATATATATATATATATATATATATATATATATATATATATATATATATATATATATATATATATATATATATATAGAGAATATTGTAAGCACTTCTTTTGATACTTACCATAAAGTTACTAAGCAGTAATTTATATAAAAGTGTCTGATAAAATTACCTTATCTCTCTGAATCTGCATTAAGTGAATGAAATGCCAACAATAGGATCCCATTAGATGTATCGCGTGTATTAATTCCCTAAATATCCGGTATTAAAGAACGTCTTGGATAAATCTTAAACTCCACCTGTAGCTCTTTTAGGTCTACTGCCGGTTCCAGGCCCACATAAAGGAGAAGGGTTGGTCATGGAGTCGGCAACCTTATCCTGTAAAAAACAACCTTACTAATAGAAGATAACCAGACTAAATAAATTCAACCATTTAAACTCTGTCCTGGGAGTTAAAGGAAGGATTTTGACACCGCATGATGAAAGCCGAAATTATTCGGAATTCACGAGTCCGATTCCCCTTCTAACAATCACAGCAACAACATATATAGGTACACGGAACGTCCAAACAATGTGGGAGACCGGGAGGACCATTCAACTAGCTGTAGAAATGAAAAGGTTGGCGGTTCTCGGAATCAGTAAACGAAACCCATTGGACTCAAGCTGAACAGTTGGGTTAGATACAGGAGAGATGCTGATGTACTCCGGTCACGAAGAGAAAAATGCTACACACACTCAGGGAGTTGTTCTAATGCTGTACAAAGAAGCACATGAAGCATTTATAGGAAGAGAATCTCATGGATCCGGGATCATCAAAGCATCATTCAGAAGAAAGAAGGAGGGAATCACGATAAATGTTATCCAATGTTATGCACCCACCAACGATAGCATTGAAGATGATAAAGAACAGTTTTATGAAAAGCTGTAATCGATCATGGTGAAGTGCACGGGAAAGGACCTGAAAATTATGATGGGAGACCTAAACACCAAAGTTGGAATGGACAATAACGGTTATGAGTATATCTTGGGACGACGTAGACTGGGAGAGAGAAACGAAAATGGGGAGATATTTGCAACTCCATGTGCATTCAACTAATTGTTTATAAGCGGCACAATATTCCCACACAAACGCATACACAAGGCTACTTGAGTCTTACCTGATTACACCAGGGAGAACCAGATAGATCATATTTGTATTAATAGAGAATTTAGAAGGACAATGGAAGACGTGAGTACCAGGAGGGTAGATGACGTAGCTTCAGATCACCACCTGGTTGTGGCCAAGATGAAAGCGAATGTCAAGAAACACTGGACAACTGGGGAAGCAACAGTACAAACGTTCAATATAGGCTTCTTTCGAGATACTAACAAATTCAACCAATTCAAGACAACTCTCAACAACAGGTTTCAAACGTTGCAGGATCTACTGAAAGAAGAAGAAACTACGATGGTGGACTATCAGAGAGAGATCAAAGAAGCACTAGCTTCGACGTATCGAACGCTTGGAGGTATTCAGGGGGAGGGTAACAGGCGTAAAGAATTAAGTAAGTGGATAGATCTTTCCATTAAATTCGTTATGAATATACAGAATAACTTTCATTTACAATTAGTTATCAACGGTTATTGTATATACGTACTTCAAATAACGGACTGACTAAAGCTAGACAATATATATATATATATATATATATATATATATATATATATATATATATATATATATATATATATATATATATATATATATATATATATAATATATATATATATATATATATATATATATATAATACCAACATTTGTTACTTACAGTATGATTTTCAAGTTTAGCACATAAACTATCACTTGTACAATTTCCACCGATGCATTTATAACGTGTTGCAATGTTAGCAGTACATTTTGTTCTTATACCAGGACAACGCCATGGGCCCCATTCTGATTTACTATCACATTCCTGCGATAAATAATTCAAAGTATTTCCTTCTCGATAAATTAGTATAATAATCAATCCATAAATTAAAATGATAATTTTCAAAAGCATTTAAAAAAAATCAAGTTTATTTGTATTCTTTAAAATTATTCTACCGAAATATGGGATATTTCAATTTTGGTATTTATATATATATATATATATATATATATATCGACTCATTTTTAAATTTGAAATAATCAATAAGTCAATAATATATGTGAACTTTGATTCAGATTGGATATCTATGAATACTTATGTACAAATACATTCAATGGTAAAGGAAATTTTTTTTTAAAATATACATTTCAAAGCTTATTTTAACAAAGAGGAAATGAAATATTATCAGATTAACATGTTCAAGATCACTTAGACTAATTCACTCATTCATGTCAGCTAACTAACAATTAAGTTTAAGTAAGTTATGTTGTTCTGATATATATTGTTATTAATATTACTATTACTATGTCACTAAGCTGACAATCAGTAAGAAAGAATTCCTACTCTCTTTGGCACTTGATGTGAAACCACTTCCCTGGAACATTATCGGGAATTAGCTTTATTTATACAGCTGAGTAGATTTAAAGTCTAACTCATAATAATAATAAAAAAATTTATCTAATTTTATAGTAGTTTAAATAAAATCAATTCATGATGGAATTATGTTTTTGACATAATTCTAAGTAAAATTGAAAATGATCTTTATTTCGAGATTTTATCTTTTTGATTCAAATGTTAATTATCAGATTAAGCGTATATTAATATTAGTGATTTGCACGGGAATAACTACTAATACAATTGAAAGTTGAATTTACCTAATATGAAATTATTAGTGGATAGGTTTGAAATAGATGAATGTAGATATAATTTTTCATTAATTTGCTTTATAAGAACATAGTGAATTCATTTTTATCGTATAGTGGTTAACTTGATTACTGCAACAAAAGACTATAGTTATTTAAAAATATTTATTTAAATTATTCGAATTAGACTAAATAGTTCGAACGTAGACTCTATTTTGATGTAACAAACCGAGAATAACTGAAAGATATTATTTAAGTCGATTTGGTCATGATTCTACAGACACTGAATAACATTTAAAAGTTTTTGGAATGCTCAAAGAAAATTAAATTCTTCTTGGGATTCAAAACTTTGTCATTTAGGTACAAAGTCTTTACAACTACGTCATTCTGGTCTTGTGTGACATATTGTTCAACTAATATACGGTGATTACTCACCAAATGAAAGCCAGTTTCGTAAGCTAATGAAATTTCGTTAATACCAAGGGTCGGAAAACAAACTATTTAATATTACCAGGTAATTAATAATAAAACAGAAGACAGTTGAATTTTGTTTTCTAGTTAATATCACTTAGACAACATTAAAAATCAAAACATGATTTGTTGAAGCAGATCGCTTATTTATCACATTTTTTACAGTAGGTATTCAGACGCATTCAAATCTATTCTGCTGTTTTGATTCACTTAAAACCTGATTTTTCTTTAAATCATTGTTATAAATATGATGATACGGAAACTGAAATTTTTCTGTTTTAGTTTTGTGAATAATTTTGAGAATAATTTTCTCAATACTTCAATGTCAGAATAGTTTGAGAACAATTTGATTGAAACAATATTTTAGAGTTTACATTACGGTTCAACAATAGTCAAACAACCCATGAAAACTAGTAAACACTTGACATCAGTTTCGTCCTAGTGTGTGGCTCTTCGGGAGCGGAAAGCGTTGAAATCCTGGGAAAATGAGCTGATACCCAACATTTACACATTTTACTTCAGTCGACTTACGGAAATAAGATTACCAAAAACGAGGATAAATCGTACTTCGGAAATATCACCGATTGATTGAAACTGAAAGTGCAAAATATTGAATTCTTTCTAGGTGATCTCAAAGTAACTGCGGTGATATAAGTAGTGTATAACGCGAGTTAAAGAACGTATTGTTTGGCAGCAGAAGATGGGGAAAGATCAAGAAAGGAAGAGCGAGAACACAATGGAATTTATAAGAAACCGCGTGAACAATGAAATGTGAGACAGTGGATTGATGATCGCAACAGCAACAATCCGGTTGATATGATGGAATGATATTTTGCAAATTAACGATTTACTATATGGTTTCTCTATTTCACCAAGTAACTCTGTAATTTTGTGATAAATACAATTCGGTTGTCCTCACCTGTGTTCTCCTTCACTACATAACGAGCTGGATATAGGGCCTGAATATTTTAGACCTTGGTAATTTAATGTATCCATGCTGTTGAGGAAGTTCATATTTGGGCAAAACGACTGTTACGTGATCATCGACGTTTGATTTTTATTTTTGTGCAAACAGTTTCCGGAATAAATTGTGTTTCAATGATACAGTATTGCTTGCCAAAACTGGTACTAAAAACGAGAGAAACACTATGACTCGCAGATATAAGGAAGAAGATAAAAACTTGATGGCAGACTAAAATTTTATTCATCCTACAAAAAAAACGACAACTGTTCTAACTAAGTACATCATTTTATGTATGGACTTTACTCTCATCATTGTCGTATACCATTTTATGACAGATAGAGATGTTCAAAGGCAGACAAATAATTTTTTCAGGGTTGGGATTTGTGGAGATTGTTGAGTGCTAGTGATATCAGAAACCAACTCATGTTGGATAAGGTAATAAAACCAGAAGAGACTGAATTATTACTTCGTTCTAGCATAGGATTCCTGAGCAGTGGACCTCCGCGACCCCACCGTTGTTTAAAATTACGATCCTTAGGTTTCTCAGTAAACACTTAACCTTGAGATCATCGGAGCGTCACCCGATAATGTGTGGATCCAACTTGTATGATATTCTAGTGTCTTCAGTGAGTAACTCTTACATCTAACACAGTTAAATAGCACTAGTCACAACTTCCCATCAGAACTCTTGCAACCACCTGTGGAAATAAATCACAAGTAAGGACATGATAATCTTCAGTATAACGATTTCTAGAGATTCCCCACTGTTCCCTAGTATCGAACGATTATTTTACTTAAGTCGGCTCGTATTTCCAATAAAATAATTCTTTATCATTTTGAATCATGATACTTATTAGACAGTTGATGAACAACTGATTTTGTGGTCTGTAATGGTAAGGATTTGTTAATTATACACAAATAAATACATTATGCTTCTCCGTTTCCCTCCTGTATACTTACCATACCGTAAATGTACAAGTTGAATGGTGATCTTGAATGGTAATCTTTTTTATGACAAAAACATTTATAAGGCAAAACGAGAAAGAACATTAAAAATGAAAGGGAAAAAGGAGAAGCAACGGAAGAAAGGAAGTGAAAAGAGATTAAACAGATAAACAAGTAAACACGGAAAAAATGTAAAAAAACCCATCTCAACTCATAAGTTAATATGTATATAGATCGGTATCACCTAATGTTTAAATGATTAATATTTATCTATGATATTGCAATTGTCAATCAAATGAAAATATGATGGTCAATTGCCGGTTTAATGCTTATTGTCTGAAAATCGTAGATAATGGTGAACCGTTTAAAATAATGCTAAAATACTGTGAAGTTGGAATTTTGCTTTTCGATTACTCTTAAATTTTTACGCAAAGATTTATTATGAAAATGGAGAACCAACTTTGCTTTCATGATAGCTTTATATATATGAATATCTTTCTTGGCACATTTAAATTTTTATAGAGAATCAGCTGTGTAAAAAACAATATTAGTTTCGGCATAAAGTTCCTGTTATATCTGAATAGACAAATAAAAATAGAAACAAATTTAAGTTCATTTGGTGTTTGTGCTAACCAGTCTCTAATTAAGATTTTTGAGAGATGTTCAAAACGCTTAGAAATGTAACAAAGTATCACACCGAAAGTTCTCTAAGGAGAATAAAAGGCATTATCATGTAAGGTAGGTGGTAGTTGAAGATGGTTGACAAGAAACCACGAACATAAGTTTCAATATTTGGCACACGTCACCAAGGTGTAACTGCAATCCTGAAGGAAATTATTTTCCTTGACAAATTCAATCTAAACTTACGTACCTTTACAGAAATTACCAATGAGCTATTCGGGTCGCCACTGACTTCTCACAGGATTGCATTTACAACTCTCAAATCTCCTCGAAATTCGCTTTTGTTAAGTTTGATTTAGTTAAACATGGTTTCCTTGGTCTTTTCTACGAACTATACTTCATGCCGATTGTGAAAGGGTCTATGTTGACTGAACCAAGTCACGACATCAGTAGTTCATGAAATTACTAACCTCTTGTTATGGTCTTGTAGGGAAACACAGTCTTCCCGTTAGGCAATGAAGCACAACTGTAATGTGTAATCGGGGAGATTGGGTGGTGTAACTCAAGATCATTAGCGTTAATTCGGATGTATTCATTCTTAACCTTATAGTAGTACTCTACAACTTTTATATCTTACTTTGAATCATGTTTTCTTTTCTTCCAACATGCAAACCTACTAAATTGTTATAAAATAATTTTCATTGATTATATTTTCCTCACTTTTCGTCTTTCACAAACGTGAGCTTAGAAATAGATGAACATTTATGATGAGTCTCATACTGTTTACCATTCTGTGTCTGATAATATCTTTAAAGAATCATAATAAAAATGAACGACCAACTAATAGAGTTGCTTTTTAATTTCATATTAGTGGTCATTAAAAAAAAACACCTGATATTATGTTTCTTAATATTTTTATAAATGTAAAAACAATTTAGAGTTGAAATAACGATATGAAATGGTGACAAGATTATTGAACATTCTAAATTCTGACAATTTAAATGAATGTTTTCAACAATCAAAGTAATTGTGAGAAATATTTATTAGCATGAAAGGTGTTAGATAAGTGGTAAACTGGACTCAATCTAAATTTTTTCAAGTTATGATGGCCTCCATCACTATATTGCCTAGATTTACATCTGTATTTGATACACAAATACAGGCTAATCGATTAGTTTTTTTGAAAATTAAAAAAAAACAACACAAAAACAATGAGAAATTTCAATTCGTATTTTTACAGCTTGTATTTATATTCTGGAATTTCAAGCCAAACACCAGAATAAGTAAGTATTTCTTACTTTCATGAAATTACAAAAAGTGTGGAGTAAAATTAATTTCTTTGAAATGCATTTTTATTCTTTATAAATCCGGTATGTAGAGCAATCAACTTTTTCATTAAATTTTCTTTTCAGGTGTGTTATTTTTGGAAGTTAAATTTTTTTCTTTTTTTCAAAAGAAAAAAAACGTATTTCTGACATTTTGACATTGTACATTAAATACACTTTATAAATTCAAAATTATCAGATAAATTATGAGAAAAATCTTGGAAATCACTGTTATTCCATCTCTTCTAATAGAACAGATAAATAAATGAAGTTTGAAGATTTTCCTAATGAACGACTTATATAGCAGATATTTATTTCTGGATAATTTTGCTAGTTCAGTTATCTTTCAAACTACAGATTATAGTCCTGTTTTTTCTTGTTTTCTACGTTTAAAGGTATTTTCAACATTCAGAATTAGATATTGAAAATATTTTGAGATAATCATAACAAATAAACTATTCCTGTTGTGTGTGCTAATTATGTCTATTGTCATAAGTAGTAAGTAACACAAATCAGAAGTGAAATGACTGGCAGCAGAAGGTTGAGAAGATCGAACCGAAGAGAATGAGAATGTAAATAGAGAGAAATTGTAATAGCAATGAAGGAACGATAAAGTCTGAGATAATTGATGGTAGATTTGCAGATGAAGAATTTAATATATGATTTTTCACATTTTACGAAAGAACTAATGTTGCATAAGATAAAAAATTGGTTTTCCTCACTTGACTTCTAGTTCTACATTCTACTCTAAGTCGGAAAGAACACTAATAATGAATGCTGCACTGTTTGTCTTGTAAATGATATTATCTCTTTACTATTAATGTTAATTACTTTTTACAATAATTGGAAGTTATGAGGTATCACTATTATAAAGTTGAGAGGAACAAAAAAAATCACTTTAATTCGAGTGTAGGTAAGATATTTAACAGTATTAGACATAATTTTGTGTTCTACTATTAGAACGTGAAGCACAGTTTATGATACAAGTAGCTTGTTAACGTTCACTCAAAAATGTCTTTAAAGCTTTATTCCCATACGGTGCTGTGTTTAGTGATTAGATTACACACAAGTAACCACGAAAAAAGGCAAATCCTTCGAATAGTTTGTTAACCTTAATTGAAAAGTTGTTAAAGTGAGTTAAGGGTATCGAAAAACTTCCAACACTGATAATCACTTCTGACTGAGATAATAGTAAGTGGCAATAAAACTACTTCATAATACACTCCATAATAACGCTACTTCATCAATCCAGTGACTTTTGTTGACCTTTGTTTCGGTTTGCGTCACGATATGCTGCCATCCTGTTTGGAGACCTTGTGTAGCATGACTAAAGCACTCACTGTTTGCTCTCCACACCCAAAGATTTATTATTATTTATTATTTTCCTTGTAGATATTTTCCATTCATTCGGACAGTATTCTTCATGTTTACTTCCTTTCTAACATTGGTAATACTACTTTGATTTTGGTTTTATTCTGGTAATCTTTCTATGCTTATTTTGATGTAAACCATGATGAATATATGCACTAAGCCCTAAATTGCCTATGGCTAAATTATTGATGGATGCAGATCTATGATCACATTTGGTTATGTTCAATTCTCATTAGTGACACTTTTAGATCACATTGAATAATGAATATTATGAAGAATGATATCAATAATTGAGATGTCAAACTGTCACTGGCAGGATTGCATATACTGTCTACTGTATAAAGCAAAAGTGATCTTAACTTTAAAAAATGTCACATTAGTTAATTTAATGTAAAAAAAGTTTATTTTAAAAATAATTTATTAGTTGGAGGATGCGTTTCAAATCAAAATGTACGTTTCTTTCAAGAAGGATTGTTGTTCACACATTAACGTGACATGTCCTGCTTTTAAGTATTAATATAAGTAAATGTCATCATGATTACTTAGCGTGAAATATATTTAGAATATCTGCAATTATCTTGAATATTTCGCATAATATAAAAATTCAAGTAACTCGTGTAAAATAATTTGAACTTTCGTCTGAGTAGAATGGCTGGGATCCAATTTTCACTGATCATTTTCCCTACGTATTCTAAATTTTCTGAATAGCGACTACTAACTCAGAACAAATTGGAACTAGAAGAACCTTTAACATTCATACAGTAACAGTCTGATATAATTGGGCTACGACTACGAGAATGGAACATAAAGACTTTGTCAAATAATTCAAAAGTACAATAGGAAGAATTCAGCCAAAATAATTTGATCTGTTTGTGCTAGTTCATATTTTGTTGCTTTGGTCAAGAGATGTAGTCCGAAGACTTATAAACTGGGCTACATCATTGTTATATGAAATGCTATTCGTAACATGTCCTATAATTCGTTGAATGACTTTGAGCACACAACAGCATCGTATTTAGATTAAAACAGTCGCTATTGTTATTGAAATATCAGAGCAAAACATACTACTAAACGTTATTGAAGGTCCATTGTTTATGAAGCTTCTGGGTCTGACTCTGTATTAGATTGCTGGTGTTCAGTGCTTTGTCGTCCGAAAAAACTGCCTGGAACTCCATAGTTTATTTAATAGACAATTTTTTAGTGAGAATCATTTTCGTATACTTGTAAAGACCTATTTTCTAGTCATCATCCTTCACAAACTGACTTCAGTTGGGATATTACTGAAAACTAAAAAGCACTGTACTATCTGGGTATGAAACCAGTAGTGTTTACTTGTACGGGTCTGAAAGTAATCAAATACGGTACCTTTTGGTCACTAATCATGCGCATAACCACTGAATCACTATTCTGAGGTTTAATGACACATATTCCCAAATGTTTACAGACAAATTCTAATTCAAAAAGTAGTCTGAACATCTACATTATATAAATATGACTGTGTTTCATTACTCAAATGATTCATATCTTGAATATTGTAAAAACAAATAAGTCAAAAGAAAGACTGACTCATTTATGCAATTTCTTTTCTCTTTTGTGTTCTTTTTTAGAAGTTGTTTCTTACCCTTTCAATGTTTGTGTTTATTTTTCAGAGTTTAATAATAATAATAATAACCTTCATTGTGTTTAAAGTAAACAGTTCAATTTATTTTATTCGCATATATATATATATATATATATATATATATATATATATATATATATATATATATATATATATATAAGTATAGGAATGGAGAATAATATAATTTTGGGGTGTAATTAAGTCCATCTTCCAAACAGGATATTTTCAATGACTCATATTTTCTTAAAACATGATTGTTGCTGATTTACTGATAACTACAGGCAACGAACAAACAAAAGACAGACAGTTTTTATATTTATTTACGAATGTACAACCATTTGTTTAGTAATGAGACTAACTCAATAACCATTAAATAACTTGTCTACATAAGTGGAATATTCTCACATATGGGACAAAAGAAATGAAGTCACTTAGAAAACGTTTATTAATAAAAGAGTAAATTAAATGTCTAAGGTTTTTTAAATAGAAAATGCAATAATATATATTTTTTAAAAGTTATTTTAGTCTTGAAGTTAATAACTTTTCAAAGCCTAGTTGTTTTAAAGATTAGTAGAAAATTGTATTCCCGGCGTTTTGTAACTTATTGTAAGTCACTTCATGAATGTCAACAAATAACTAACTGAAATAAATTATTAGTAGTTTGAATAGTGTAAAGGAAACATAACTGAATATTTTTAATGCAAATAAGGTCTGACCGTTCATCCAACTTGTACTGTTTTTCTAAACAACCACATTTGACTGTATTCATTTTCCAAAGCATCTGTACATAATCAAATTTTCACTACACAACTTCATATTCCAAATTTTACATTGTTCATACCCGCAATTATACACACAAATAAACACGGAGATAACCCCAACAAAATCACCCTGACCAAACATGAAACCACGTTGACATGTTCAGATTTATTATGATTTTGACTGTACTAAAAATATTCTGTTATGTTCCCTTTGCACTATTCAAACTACTGCTAGTTTATTTCAGTTATTTATTTATTGACTTTCATGAAGTGACTTACAATAAGTTACAAAACGCCAGGAATACAATTTCCTACTAATTGGGATATCACAGAACATATGATTATTACTAAAGACCTCCAAAGCTTGTACACATTCAACACTAGTGTTTTATCATTTATGAGACTGAAAATTATATATATCATCTACTTTAAATACGTAATAAATAGTCTTACATGTATTTGTTTTATTTTATTTGAACACATAAAAATTGGTACTAAGGGGAAACGAATACATATGCCATACACAAATCACTTGATTTGTGTGTGTGCTGTGATACTGCCCGGGCACCAAGACCAAGGCAGGCGGTTTTCTTAGGCGATCACACCTGGAGCCTTCAATCTAAAGATTTGATTCACTATGCAGTGGATCAACGTCAGGAGATGCAGTCCTATGGTAGTCGGTGACCAATAATTGGTTTATATGCAATTCTTTCCTTCAGGACCTTGGTTTGGAACTATGGTTTTCCAACTACCCTAGGTAGATCCTCCATTTCTACCAACCCGGTTAAAGCTCCAGACAGTTGCTTTTCATCCTAATTTCGTGAACAACACGTCCGCTAAGAGAACGCAGTGAGTAGGACTTCCCTGACAGCGGCTTTATTTCTTTAACTTCCTCTCCTTTTGTAACTGTACAAATTCCGGATAATTTAAAATACATTTATAAGAAAGGTTTATTTATTCTTTATTCTCAGATAAAAGCAATCTAGTCTTCACTTGTAAGTTACGTTTACAGGAGTGTTATATAGAAGATTCAATCGTTTTATTCAAATGAAGTGCTGAATTTAAGTGCTGAGTTTGATAATTGACCTGAGTTTTCAGTCACAGTTTTTCATAAATAAATGCAAAAATGATTTTTGAAAGATTAAGGTTTGGACTTTCATTATTCTCGTATTTTATGGTATCATCAGCAATAGAATCTTTATTAATTTCAACCATGAAATTTTTATTGGTATTATATATACAGCTTCAACAAATTTAAAATTACCGTGAAAAATAAATTAACGAGTATTGCTGATTAGTCGAATGACAGGGAATGTTGTACAATAAGATTATTCCGATTAAATCGTAGTAACATATCAAAATATTCAGAGAAAAAAGTTCTTACTCACCTATTAACATCCTTAAATGTTCATTTCTAACTTCTCACTGCCTCACAGTTTTCTTCATTATGATTGTTGTGGTTATTTTTGATAAAAATTGGCAAGAAATCAAATCAGTAGAAAATTGTTACAAATAACAATCATAAATCATAATTTTATGCCTAAGTATGTAAACCATTCTGTTCACCCGTGGAGTAAATAAACTAAAATTTAAGTTAAACACCTAAAATCTCATAAAACTGATTGAATAATACACTAGTTTTCTGTGAAAAGGAACAGTAATTTTAAAAAATCATCTTCTTTTATATGCTGTTAAGTTTTGATTCAAGAAGTAAGTACGGTAATACGAAATATTAGATTTTGAATAAAAATGAGTATTTCTATAAAGAAATGAATGCACTAATATACAAATAAAATGTACGAAACTGCTTACATTAGTTATTGAATCATTAAAAAGTAGACAGCATCAAAATGTTATTTTGTTTTAGCTTTCATGACTTGTCAGTAAGTCAGACAATGTTTCCTTTTAAAAAATAACTACAAATCAATCATGAAATTTGTCTACCAAGCAACAAACAGTTATTTAACTATAACAATGATGCCAGTTCCTAAGTCTCATAGAAAATGATGATCTGGATACATTATTAAATAAATTTGACTTACTGATTTCGTTCTACAGTTCATATTACATTGGATTAGTTTCATACATAATACGTAGACTGGTCCAACTAAAAGATGTATGACATGAAATGTTTTTTAAAATATTGTATTTACTCTGATTATTTATCTATCTAGACAAAAGCCTGATAATAATAATTATCATATGCTTATTAAAAGGAGATTTTTTACGTTTGATTGAGAAGCCTTGGCCGGTGGAGTGTGACCGTATTGGATGTAAGTAAGGTACTTACCGAGGACAGTTAAAGATGTTCGCGCAGTGACGCAGATTGATTGAAGTTAGACATGTACTTAAGCTCGGTGGTCTGTAATTTAAATGTTTGTGAGCGAGGTTGAGGGTTCCTGGAGAGGCCGTGGATGAACAGCTCTAAGTAGTTTCATAATGAGACGGAAAAGCTGTCCTATGCTTTTAAATTCTTACGATTGTTCTTATTAAGATCAATCAGTGGTTTAATCTACAACTTTTGACTTTCATGTTCTCAGCTTAACAGATAAACCATGAAAATGAATAGACGGATGCTGATTGGATTTAATTCTAGTTTAATCCGCAATTGTTCTTTTAAATGAGGTTTATTTAGCATTATAAATTTAGTGAAATCAGCAGATATAGAAATTCACAACCAGGGAAGCTCAAAAATATAGAAAACATATGTTTATAAAACATTAACCACTCATATAAGAAAAACAAAGTGAATTATTTTATTAAAAATAACACGTTTATTTGTTCAAACAAGAATAATTTGGATAAGGGTACATTATAAAAGCTGCTAAAATATCATTAACATTTTTCCTTGTACTAACCAGTAATTCAGTGTTAAAGGTTATCTAAAGGTTTATGGAATTTTTGAAAACTGAAATTCAGTAACGTATGTTATTCTAATCACTTTTTAAAAATGTTAATTCTAACTTTATTGACAAGTTGAAATTTAATAAAATCATAAGTCTCTTCTTAAATAAATTTGACATAATTAAAATACCAATGGTTAAGATCATGAGTCGATTGAAGCTAGACCGTCTAGTGCTTCCAGGTTTTCCATGGTGGTCTAGCTTCAATTGACTCATGATCTTAACCATTGAAATTACTATAATATCCACAAAAGCCGTTCTGATAATTAAAAGTTACTGTAATAAAGCGGTTTTTTGATAATATTCGTCAGTAATACAGTTACAAATTATTTGTTTTAACATAAAGAAGTACTGGCTTATTAGGTTAAATATGAGTTTAGACACTTTTTACAAATTTATTAATATACTTAATGAATTTCAGTTGATAATTAAAGTAATTCACCAAAACGATACAGGACAAAAATTATATTATGCCCATAACATTTTTTCTTCTCCCACATTTATATCAGTGTTTATTAAATAATGAGTTTACATTTTAATGTATTTACCTTTGAAAGTTCAGTTAAACAACCTGAGATATTATTATTCAGTCAATAATGTTAAAATTTCAGATTGTTTGTTGAGTTTCAATGAGTCGGAAATCGTTTGTGTTTTAGTTTGAAAACAGACTGATTATCAAATAAAAAATTAATCATTTTAATTATTCTGCATACCAATTAGTATTTCAACTGTCTATGTAAGTATTCAAATTCCTGTGCCATTTCCGTCATATCTGTAGTACACGATTGATTCTGCGTTATGTCCAGTTCAATGTTTCGTTGTAGTTTTCGGCACTTTGGTGTGCAAGTTGTAGTATTAGCTACGTAATTTATGATGGTTGATTGTGGTTTTTAATAAATGGGTAATTTATTTCGTGAATTTTTTCTACTACAGTCAGTTTTTTCACATAACCGGAAAGAAACTTTTACTGTTATTAAAAGTTCATCACTAAGCAACTCAGAAGTATCAAGAAAAAAAGAACAGAGACAGATTATTAGAGAACGAACTTGGTCTTAATTTGGAGGCATACATCAAAAGAATCAACAGCGCTTGGCAAAAACTGGGAAGAAAAGCACAGGAAAGAATTGAGTTGAGATCTCTGACTAGTTATCCATACCTCAAGAGGGATAACAGGCTCAAGTAAGTGATAAAAGATATTTTTTTAATATCAGCAATCCTGCAAAACGTTTATAGATTGGAACCTTACCGTAGCTGGTTGGGATGTTAGCTCTTTTCATATCAATGTTTGCCGAACATTGTTCTCGGTATTAGTTATAAAAACAGGAAGAAGCATAGCTTTTAAATGTTGTAAACCGAATTTCGAACACAGATCTTTTGCCCGCAGTCCGCTACGTGAATAACTTATAAACTACAACTTATCTGATACAATATAAGCTAACTTGATACATGTCCTGTGTAACGTAGTTTAATTTGGGGGATGAAGAAATGTAATTATGAACCTTAAGGCTTGGACTTAAAGCGTCGGTAAATTTATACTTTAAATTGATTTTTTCTATCTAAAGAGATCAAATTATAAGTTATATAGCATATTATGCTTACATAACGTCTACCGTAGTTCGGGTAACTCTAGGGAAATTAGTTTCATGCCCGTTCTACGTAACATATTACTTATAAGCAAATGAGTAGTAAACTTTGTTATTTGGAATCTATTGTAAACTGGATAGCTATATTTAAAAATTTCCAAATGAATCCATAGTAATCATAATATACGAAATTTAAAATAAAATCTATCATCCTTTTTATTACATTGTTAATACCTTCTGGTCGTTTTGCAATACTAACATCCTAAGAATTAGTTTTAAATTTTTGGCTCTTAAAAGAGACGTTTAATCAACATAAGTAGATAGACTATGGTATTTAGTTAAATCAATAATTCCTAGGTTCTTTAACTCGTAAAAAGCTATGACTGACTGTTTTCAACTTTGTTGACTGTGATACAGTCATATCTGAGGACAATGAACAATCATGACATTAGATGATGAATTGACTGAGGTTGTAAACATGGACCATTTAGATCTGAATAGATAGCATAAGAATGTCGAAGATGTCACAAAATCTGAAATTCTCGCGTTTACTGGGGACTGTGGGGACACTGCAAAAAAGTTCAAATTATATTGTCCATTTGTTTGACGTCAGTCAATTTCGAGAATTAGCCTGGAAGACTGAATTCGTACATAAACTTCTTTCAATACTTATAAGATATCAATCATCTTTCTAATCCATACATTCAGTAAAATAACGAAATCCAGGAACCAGAAGACATTTTCACACAAACTAATCAAGATACGGCTGAGTATTTTGTGAACTCAATAGATTTGTAGGTAGTGACATAACAGGTGGCCATATAAAATTAAAAACGTTTCCGATTCATTTCTATGTACGATTTAGTATTGAAGCATATTCCGCAATGATTTCATAGCATCGGTACTATGAAGCAAAGTATTACTAAGCTTAATTCATCAACTAATTAGTGTATCGTGTATTCGATACTTGATACTATGTGGTCAGATTTTATTTCACAATAATTTTAAGAAAATAATTATATAAATGTTTAAACTCCATGTAACCGGACATTATAGTCTTTTATTTTGGTGTAACTAGTATGTAGCCATGTGATTATAAATTAAAATATTTACAGTAACTTTTATCTATATGAGAATAATACAGACCAATTTAAAGTTAACCTTAACAAAGTTAGGTTAGTTATAATTTTTAAGGTGTTCTAATCACTTTAATGCTTTGTAGTTAACAGGTTTGATCAACGAAAATACGTGTTAAGTCATCGGATCATTACTGAAATAAGTAATGAACAACCGTTCACTAAAACTTTTTGATTTGTAGTGAATCAAGTTGATTTTCAGTGACTAGGATGATAACATTCTATTTAGTTAGCTGAGTAAAACTCAAATCACCTTGGATAAATTACTTCGTGATGACACCAATATGAAATAATTAAAATGGTTATTTTAATATGTCATATAAATTTTTATCATTATCTACACTAGATGATTGGTTGTAGTTTGCAGGAGAAAGTTTTCAGTCTATCTTTGGGCTAATGAATTTCTAGTTATGCTTATTTCATGTAATAGTAATATCAATTAGAATCAGTTTAATTACTCGAACTTACGACACTTTTTAACCAACTTGACCATTGTAGAAATGTTTCTATTTGTAAGTCTAATTAGTTATAGAATAATCGTATTTGGGATATCACTGAAATATAGGTAGTACTGAACTGCCATTTAGTTCTAGTATGGAACTTCTTGGTAGTATTTATCTACAAAACAATCATGAATTAAGCTCATGACTTTCTGGTTTTTTAACAGACGGTTAACTATTAGAAACATTGAGTAGGTGTTCAATAGTGAAGCTTCACTTGAGAAACCTTGAGCAATTCAAATAAACTAATGAGGGTATTTATTGAAACAACTTACAAAAATGGAGTAAAAACGATCAGAACTTGTATGCTGTAAACCGAACTACCCATACTGATATCTTTTGACTGTTTTGCACAGAACAAAGATATTACTACAAACCACGTATTTATTTCATGCGGGTCGGAGTAAACTTTACCTTGTAAAATATTTACAAATCAAAACTTCTATTAACAAAAATAGTTGGTTGCATTGATTTTATACTCAAAATTATTAATTACGAACAGATTTCAGATAATAGATGGAAATAATGGAAGATTTCCTATGGTGCATAAATTCCCTCAACATAAGGAATCACTTAAACCTGTATAATCAATTTTTCTGATCATAAGTATCATTCTACTAAAACTTTGTCTGTTCAATATACCAGCAAATTGTAATCAAAAGAACTAATCATTTTAAGCTTTTTATTACTTATTCGAAATAGTAGTGTTTTTTTAAAGAAAAAATCAAGATGATTTATCTTAAATTTTTGTCAAGCGTTTATGAATAATGCTCAAACTGAATTAGAAAAATGAATTATATGGGTTACAAAGAAAACTGATAAACTGATAACTGATGCAGATCTTTATATTAGACTTCAGATTGTTTATGACTAACTTTGGAATTGACTGATACTATATGCCTTTAATGACTTTTTTGTATATTATTTAAGATTGTGAAAATTAGATGCCATTTACATATTCGTGACTTTATTTATAAATATATATATGGGTAGATAGCTTTGTTAAATGATGCCTTTATAAAATAACTTGTCAAGAAACACCAGAATGGGGATTAGTGTAGATTGAATTCATGAGTCGATCTAAGCTAAATTACCACTGAAGAACTTGAAGCACCTCAGTCAATGGGCGAAGGGTCGCGCAAAGCCACGGATCGATTAAAGTTAGACATTAACACCGTTGGATGCCGGCTCAGTAGTCTAGGATTTAAGCGTTTGCGCGCGATACTGAAGGTCCTGGGCTCAAGTCCTACGTTCAGGATTGTGAATGGGCACTGCTATGGAGTCCTATACTAGGAAGAAATGGCCATTCAGTGCTTCAAGGTTTTCAGTGGTTCTCTGGCTTAAATTAACTTAAGAATCAAACTATTAAAGCACTCACCAGTTTATATAATAATAATTCTACGAATTGAATGTATTTCGTTTAAATTTCTGTTATACATATATAATAAAAAACAAAGTTAAAAACTTGCATCATCAATTGAGGTATGAAAAGTCAACCGAATTTAGGGTTGTGTAATAGGTAAATAGTTGTGAGTAAAATAACATAGAAGGGAGATATGAGAAATTCATCACTTTGACGGCCATACAAAAGATGAAGAATACGAACCAACAAGTGTCAAAATATACAACTTAACAAATAAGAATAAACTGTTAAGAACATTGTAAGTTAAGGGGATAGATATACGGCTTTCAAATATGAACATCAAACTTGAATTAGTGAATCAGTAAAGCTTCCTCTATGTACATGCTACCCTTAATTCTAGTCTCTTTTACTTTACGAATAACTCTAGATGGAGAAGTCAGTGGAGACAAAACTGAATAAATGTTCATCAGACGAAGTCAAGACTAGTTGGCATTCATCTTTTTATAACTATGTTTGATAGTATTCGGATATGCGTTTGGAATAAGCAACTTCTGTGCGGTCAACATAACATTTTTAGCTAAAGTATTTTCATCACAAGCTTCATCAAATGGACGTACTAATATAAATGTAATATAAAGGTAAATATTAGCTCGTTATTATAAATTATTTCGTGTATTTTCATATATATATATATATATATATATATATATATATATATATATATATATATATATATATATATATATATATATATATATGTTCCCAGTGACGATTTTTAGAGAATTAGTATCTCAATAAGATGTACAAAAATTTAAGTAATCCGGAAGAAACATGATTCTTTCGATTGATTACTCTATATCTGCTCTTTTGAATTCACAGATTTGTTGTTAATAGAAGACCAGAAAAATACTGAAATTTACTATGTAAAATTTCTAAACAAAGCATAAGGAATTGAAATCAAGAAATCTTCAGAGTGTATATACCTGTGGGAACCCCGACCGAAGCTGCTACCTTGACGTGGTGGTCGGGCTTGCCTATCGTGATGACCCATCCGAGCTATATTGGCTGGAACATATGTTCCTGTAGGTTCTACCATGCCAGGCAGGTCGATTGGTGAACGGTAAGACTAAAAGCAGCAACCCAAAGTCTGAGGGCGAAGTCGTACTGCTGACTGTACAGAGGTGTGACAGCAGTAAGGTGTTTCCCTCGGACAATCAGCATGACAGCGATGCTGCCTTCCCACAAGGAGGGGTGGGGTAAGAAAAGGTCGACCCTAAAAATGTCACACCTCACCTTACCTCACGGATTTCCGTCTCCGGCGGTAAGGCCATCTGAAGAACGGAGCTAACACGTCAAAAACTTCTACAAAAAGGCCGTGCGCGACCGGCCTCAAGCAGTTGTCCCTTGGGCTCTGCGGTCACGCTCCCAGGTCGTCAAGACCAACACTAATCCAATTTCCTTTTCAGGTTCCTCAAGAAATACCCTTCCACGGTGTGGGCAGCCGGGAAGTAACATCAGCCCTCATACCCGTAACAGCACGCGAGACCAAGTTGGTCACATTCAAATCCTTCCTACACCTTCTAATACATCTCTTATCTCCATGACTAACCCTCCTCATGTCTCTGTATCACCTCGCACCGCTAGGGCAAATGATTCGAGTACGTGGAACTCTATTCCTGGTCTCCTCAAACCACGCTCTAAACTACACGTAGGAGCTTTTAACGTCCGAACACTGTGCCAAATAGGACAGCAGGCTTCCTTAGCCAGGACTTTAGAATCTCGCGCCATCGATGTGTGTTGCGTCTCCGAAACGCGCATACAGGATCCAAGTAGCATCATTCATTTGAATTCACCATGCAAAAATAAAGAACCGACTCGATTTACGCTTCGTGTATCTGGAAGCCCTGATTCTGCTTCCCGTGGCCTCGCCGGCGTAGGTATAGCATTGAGTCCCAGAGCAGAACTAGCTCTCTTAGAGTGGATCCCAGTAGACAGTCGTTTGTGCGCTGTCCGGCTGAACGGAACAGTAAGAATCCGGAAAGATAGGGACACTCATCGTTACCTCTTCATCGTTTCTGCCTATTCTCCCACTGACTGCAGCTCAGATGATGTAAAAGATGAGTTTTACAGAAAGCTTTCCGACCTTCTCCGAAAAGCTAGGCGCTATGATGTAGTAATAGTGGCCGGTGACTTTAATGCTCAAGTAGGTAAACTAAGCGATAGAGAAAGACACCTGGGTGGATCTTATGGTGTCGTGACTCAAAGAACAGATAATGGCGACCGTCTGTTGCAGCTATGCTCAAATAATCGCCTGTTCCTTGCAAATACTAACTTTAAGCATAAAGAAAAACATCTTTTAACATGGCGACCCCCTAATTCGTCCCAACGTTGGACCCAAATAGATCACATCGCTATCAGCCACCGATGGAGGGGCTCGATAGAAGACTGTCGCTCATTCTAGAGCACATGCTTAGATTCAGATGATGCTCTAGTGCGAGCGCGTATTTGCTTGCGTCTTACTGGACGTAGGAAAGACGCTGCAAGGAAACCTCTTAGGGGCCTACTTAATGATAGTCAAGCTAAGAGTATATTTCAGGAACAACTATGAAAACAGTTAGGCAGCCATGTATGTGATGCCCACCATGAGGCAGCATAGAATGATATCCGAAAAGCTGTGGAAACAGCAGTGATATCTGCTAGTAAGGTAAACCAGAAGGTTAGAGAGCAACACTGGATTTCAGCAGCATCTATCTCACTGATAGATGCTCGGAAATTCATTCCACCTGGCTCTGAACATAGTGAAGAGCGTAGTCAGCTTAAGCTCAAGCTGACAAGAAGTCTACGCAATGATCGCGAACAATGGTGGGTAGCGAAAGCAAGAGAGATGGAAAAGGCAGCGGCGATAGGTAATAGCAGACAATTGTTCAGACTCGTTAAGGAAACCGGAATTAGGAACCCGACCGTTAGCGAAACAATCTCAGAGAAAGATGGACATATTATTCATTCTCAATCCAGGTGATTGGATCGATGGGCAGAACACTTTAGGGATCAGTTCAACTGGCCTTCAGCCACACTTCGGTTTCCCACGATCCCCAGTCAACCTGAATGGCAAGTTAATGTAGGTCCTCCGTCCCTTTACGAAGTTGAAAAAGCCATAGGAAATCTGAAACGAGGGAGAGCAGCAGGCCCTGACAGGTTTACTCCTGAGATTTTTAAGGATAGTGGTCCAGTATTAGCAATGAGATTAACCGAGGTCTTAGGTAGAATTTGGGAACTGGACGTAATCCCATCTGACTGGTCTCAATCACTGATTGTGCCAGTCTATAAGAAAGGACAAAAGTCCTCTTGTGACAATCACAGAGGAATCAGTTTGACTAATATAGTGTCTAAAATATTAGCTTCAATAATACTTCGACGCCTAATCAAAGCTCGTGAAGAGCAGACTAGAGAAAATCAGGCTGGTTTTCGACCTGGACGTGGCTGTATAGATCCGATATTCACACTACGTCAGGTTCTAGAACACAGACACACATTCAGACGCCCCACAATGGTAGTAGTTCTCGACCTTAAGGCGGCATTCGACTCTGTTGATCGTGAGGTTCTATGGCAGTGTTTGTCACTGAAAGGAGTACCAAAGAAGTACATTAACCTTATTCAGGCTCTCTACTCGAACACAACTGGTAGAGTGAGAGCTTATGGCGAACTGTCATCAGAATTTGTTACCTCAAGTGGTGTTCGTCAGGGCTGTCCACTCTCCCCATTCTTGTTCAACTTTGTGGTCGACGTACTTTTAGAGATAACACTCTCCTCATCTAAATTTCCGGGGGTTGAACTTCTACCGGGAGGTTCACTTGTTGACTTAGAATATGCTGATGACATAGTTTTATTTGGTGAAGACGCTGACAAAATGCAGAGTCTTCTAACCACTCTAAGCAACAATGCAAGCATGTTCGGGATGCGATTCTCTCCCTCGAAATGCAAAATGTTGCTTCAGGATTGGGTTACATCGACACCCGAACTAGTGATAGGGAGTGAAGTAGTTGGGTGTGTCGACCGCTTCACTTATCTTGGAAGTCTCATCAGCCCTTGTGGTCTGGTGTGTGACGAAATCTCAGCACGGATACAGAAGGCTCGACTAGCTTTTGCCAACTTGCGTCATTTATGGTGTAGGCGAGATATCCGTCTACCAACCAAAGGACGTGTTTACTGCGCAGCAGTTCGTTCCGTCCTACTTTATGGCTGTGAAACATGGCCGGTAAGAGTAGAGGATATTCGTAGGTTACTAGTATTTGATCATAGGTGTCTTCGAAGTATTGCTCGTATATCATGGGACCACCGAGTAAGTAACGCAGTTGTTAGGAAACGGGTACTAAATAAGGATGGCAAATCAATTGATGAAGTAGTGAAACTTCATCAGTTGAGATGGCTGGGACACGTGTTACGTATGCCCAACCACCGACTACCTCGACGTGCTATATTCAGTGGTATAGGAGTAGGTTGGAAGAAAGCTAGGGGCGGCCAGACCAAAACATGGCACAAATCCATGAAGTCACTGACAAGTGGTCTGAGTCATGTTGGTAGGTGTAGACTACCTGGTTGGGGACCGCGAGATGATAGCAACCGATGGTTAGAGACCCTGAATGACATGGCTCAAAATCGTTTGCAATGGCGCAGGTGCATCCACTCTCTATGTTCTCCCAAATTCTAATTATCTGAATTCTTCATGCCCCTTTTTTCCTCTTTCCAAATTTATTTCACTGGATTATACTCGTTAAATAACATCTTCAAACCCTAATCTTCCCGATTACTGCTTATACTCTTGCTACCTCTACCACTACGGGATTTGAATCGACCACTGCATCTCTGTGTTAAGGTGGTATGGCAACTCGAACTGATGTACGTACGTACTAAGTTCTACGTTGTTACTGACAGACTGACTGACCTGTGGGAACGTTTGTGAAGACAAGGCAAAAAGCCATTTGATCATCCATGTCTCATCTATAACAAACGTAGAATACGACAAGAGATTTTTAATGACCATTTTGACCACTATAATTGGCCTGCCATTTCAGGGATAATGGAAGATACTAGTGTTCATAAATGGAATATTCTAGATCTTGGCTTGGATTTCCAGACATTTCTACTGGAAACAATCAAAGAGGTTAGATCTTTTCACTTTGTCTCATAGCGGAATAGTATGTGATTTTAAATAAATATTCTCCATATTAAACAACAATCAGGGTGTTTAATTCATGTTATAGCAATGCTTCCAAATGAACTGATAACCTTCGAGGACAATAAATTTAGACTTTTCCAATCTAGTGGTTAACTTTATTTTACGCATCACTTAAGTAAGATCGACTGTATTGAAGATTTTGTAGTGTTAATTAAAATTTACTAGCTTTTACAAACTTTATTTAAACAAGTTTGTGACAGCAGACAAAATTAATCTGAACATTTAAATTGATGTATCCTAATAAATTAAGGTAGTTTACCAATGACTGTTTGATAAATAAGCAGATTCAGTCTTTTTTGTTAGAATTAGTATTAACTATCGTGACATTAGAGCTTCCTGTTTTGGATTTGTTTGAACCGAATAACTATGAATCAAAATCTGTGTATACTGTAATTAAAGATTTACAATCCACTGTAGTGCCAAAGACAGGAAGTCCCAGACTAAAACGTGGCATTTGTTGGGATAATTCGCTTCTTGTCTATCTTTTGAAAAGACGAATAAATCAAAATTCACGCATCTAATTCTTGATGCATAGAAAAGATTGATCATAACACCGGAACTTACAGAATATATTCTTCATCGAAGATGAGTGATAAATACCGACTATTGAAATAAACATCAATAAGATCTAGTTTTTCACTGGTTACAACTGGAGGGTATTTTGGGGAAAAACGTATAGCGATATTGCTGAACTGATGTTCAGAATTCCTTAAAATAACAAAATTTATGTTACTGAACATAGCTTATATAATTATTATTATAGAAAATTGAAACTATTTTATTATAAAATAATACCAATGAATGAAATGTTTTTGGGTTTGAACCACAAAAAGTTTCCGTCTTGGTAAACGTGTACTGTGTTAGTTTTGTAAGATTAGATATGCCTTTTTTGAGTCGCAACTTAGAAATGAGGGTAATCGAGGTAATAATAACATTTGTATCTGTATGACATATAAACAATAACGTATTACACAGTTCGATAGCTCTGTAAAACATTTTCGCGTCCATCAATTGATCTGTATCAATTGTCACCTTGACAGTAAGCATGAAAACTTTGAGTTCAGTATCATAGACGTCTATGGATAGGCCAAAAACGAGATTGAAAATATAATGAACATCCTGGATTGCCCTAGTTTATAGGCTGATTTCATCTCACTATAAAACAAAAACGAAAGCTTCATAATCAAATTATTTAACTGTGTAGACACAAAGTCATTAAATGATCACAATTAAACTATAAACTAATACATTAGGAACAAGATTAAAATTATATAATAATTTGATTTCGTTTTTTTTATTTATGCTTGGACCATCCGCTTGATATAATTCGATGTCTCAAAAAATGTTTATCGCTACTACGGAATGTTATTGTTCATGGTTTACTCAACGGTGTCTGAAATTCAATTTGTGATTGAACTTGACTTAATCCCATTTCAAATTATATTTTCAAATTATACATTTTGAAACCATTACAATTAATCATTTTGCAAAAAATTAAAAAAAGAATTATTTACACAATTTTGAAATAAAACTAGTCGATTGCCATATTAGATTTCCCTTTTTCTACCAACTGTTTATGCTTAATGCGTAGTGAAACAAATTACTAATTGATTTTATTTGAAATTTACTGTGAAATGTTTCTTGGAAATTTCCTCATTTTTTCTGAGATTCACCATTCTCGATGGAAATGACGGCTGGGGATAAATTTGACGTTTTCCAGTCATCTAAGCGTATAGCAGTCATGAATTGCGGTTATGTTGATACTTTTGGAATAAATGTCTATCATAGGATTGATTAGAAGTATGATGTATGCCGTGTGATTTTTCTTCTGTCATCACTGACTGCCCTACACTTGACTTGTCTGCAGTATTATGGTGTGGTGTTTCATCATAGAAAACTTTACATCTTTTATGTAACCCAACAAAAACGACAGATAACGAAACATGCCTTTCATCATAGATTACGATATTGTTAATAGTAATTTCTGATTTATTTTGGTTGGTTGTCAGTTGCAAAGTCAACAACAAAAACAAGAATAGAGTTTATCTTCACTCAAAATGACTTACTTTTAGATTTGAACGATTGGTTTGCATACAGGTACCTTAAAGTTAGAGCAGAAAATTAAACTGCAAAAGAATATCAAATAAAATTAATTTCGCTTTCTATTAGTCTGGTAGAAATTAATTGCAAAAAACCAACCATATGAAAATAAAGTAAGGAATAATGCAATCAAAAATACCGGTCTTTCTAGTGAGAATTATACAAAGTACTGTAGCCTTAAAACACAGTGGTCTGACTGACGAAAAAGACAATAACAAAGAAATCGTTTAATGTCTGAAGAACCATTTAATTATGGATTATTCTCACTTGGTTTCATGCTCGGCTGACTAAACATCATAGACATGATAATGTGATGAATAAAATTATTCGATCACCAAATCATTGAACAGTTCAGTTATCAGATAAATAATTAGTTAATATTGAATGAAAAAAGAATAGAATAGTGAATTAAGTATTTTATAGCTGATTTTCAGAAAAACTTGAAAATGTGAATCAAAACAATCTGGTTTGCATTAGAGTCAGGTGATTGGAATCATTTTGAGAAACTAAGAAAAAAAAAAATTAAGCCGCGATAATTTATAAAACATATGTAATCTGGTTAAAACTTAACATCTTGTAGACTAATCTTGTGCATTAGGAACACTTGTTATGGGTACATGATAGGTTGTATGTTTTAAAAGAGGTCATATTATCAGTAGTCGTTATGATCTTTGAAAAATAACACAGAGGTATATATGATTAAGAAATTTCGTACAGGTTGTATGATAAAATGTGCACACCTACAGTAAAACAGCACTCAAAACTATCACTTCATTTGTAATTGTTTCTTCAATAATAACTTAACAGGATAATTGAAAGAAAACAATTATCCAAACAAGCACTGAAAGGAACACTAAAGGTAAATGAATAAAGGGAAGCCAAAGATTTTAGATACTTTGGTTAAAAAATCTCATTAGCTCTTTGTGATCTGAAAGCTTTGTACTAGGTATGTTGATCTTTTTCTAACAAGGAATGAAATATCTTATTTATTTGTCATCTTTTTCTATAATTTTTGTCTTTGCGAAAATGTTAATTAAACTTTTAACAGCTGACATTAAAAAAAGTGTTTACAGCATAGTTATATAAAAATTCTTCACAGGTTGCTTGTAAAGAATAGTCCATAGAAATGAATTTTAACAGTAAATTAAATGAAGAACAAACTTATAGCGATGAAAAAGTATCTTACACATTTATTTCAGTATATTATCGACATATATGTGAATTTTCCAAAGGTTTTGTAATAAAATCAAACTAATTCATTTTGTGAGTTGGGGTCAAGTTGATTCATTTAGCCAGATAGCTGTTGGAAATAGTCGTAATCCGGTGATAATTAACAAAATAGATTGGAATCATCTGGAAGACCATTGAAAATTACGATACAATGGAAAGTTATTTCATCTTTGTTTTGAAATACTTTTCAATATAGATATATGATCGTACTTGTTAAATAATAATTTGTATGAAATGAAAAATAATATTTTAAAATAAAATACTGACTGATTATCTTAAATGGTATGGTAGTCTCTTGAAGACAGGAACGTCCTCAGTGTATACTATTGGGAATTCCCAGACTTAAACGTAAGGTCTGTCTTTAAAAATTCTCTTATTAGCATTGGTTGTTAATGAGATTGATTTTTAAATGATCTATTTCAAATAATTTGTTATTTCTACGTTTTCAGTAGGTCGTAAATCATTGTCTGATGAACTGCTAATTTTATGTTAAGTAACAAATATCTAATCAATTATTCACCTTCCTACAAGCCGTCAAACTAGATATGAACTAAGTAATTGAAATTAAATATTCCCTTTACTTAAACATTAACTGGTTATCCAGTTCTCAAAGAAGCCTAAAAACCATTCATGTATTGGCTGTGATGATAATACTTAGATTTAAAATAAAGACGGATTAACTGGTAATATGAGCAAATTTTGGTCGTGTACCGCTACTACTTAGAAAACACTTTAAACTCAGAAATTGTGAGTCCATATTTTAGTTCCCAAATCTCAAAAGCGACATACTCTTAGTTGTGTATCAGATAACGAAGTAAGTTACCACCTAGACAATAAATTAAAACCGATTGATTATACCGCAAGTTACTATCAGTCTATTAAAACTGAAAAATACCAGTTAATCTTAGCTATCTGTTTACTAATAGCTTAAATGGAACTAGATATATTGAGTCATTTCGTTTTGGTTGTAATTTCGTGTAATTTGTCAGTTCCTTTTTAAAACTTTCTGTAAATCAAAGTTTTAGTGAAAATTGTTGTATTGATAAAGAATTTTGTATTGTCTACCAGTCATCTAATATCATAGGCATCGACTCTTTTAATGTTCTTGCTCTGAGTAATGACTCACTTTTGTACAAATTTGATTAGAGAAACAGAAACTCATATGAGTGTGATCACATGTACCTTTTATAGTTCAATATATACAGCTGAAATGTAAAACTACAGTATATCATGGTTTGTAAGTCCCATAGGAGGTATTAGTAAGAAATTTTGAATACAGTTGGTACTTAAATGATTGATAACGACTTTTAAACCACTTACTAACTTTCTAGAATTCTCTTAAGCTGATTCTTGGACAGAAGGCAAAAGATGGAAAGTATGAACAGAAGCATGAATTCCGAAATTGGTTTATATAAGTATAATGAGGTTATCTACAGGTGACAGGGTAAGCTGTAGATTCGTGAAACTTCTGAATGTTAAATCTGGTAACGAACGCTCAATTATTCAATCAAATTTTTGGCGCATAATCCGATTTTTATGGACGTTTCTGGGTCGTTTCTATTGGATGAACATTGACAAAGTATTGACAGTCTTTTCCTGAATAATATGCAAGTTTTGACAAATTCAGAACTACAACATTTTGTTCCGTATAACTCAGTTACCACGATTACTTATTATCAAATGTCTTGATAGTAATCGGTGAAATGAATAAGAGAACACAGCTGAAACTATGGACAGAATAACAAAACAGCTGTTCAATGAATACTTTCTAAAGTTATGTAAGACAATTCCTCAAAAAGTAGCTTGTTATTTGTTGTATTATCTTATTTTTACTTTAGAACATTTGATTGTGGAGGCATGATGTATATATTTCAAAGGGTGCTAGCAGCTGCAGAGTTGACGGGCGTATAAGTATGGAGAGTTTTAGTAAAATGCATATTTGTTGAGTGCAATGCACTATTGTCTTGCAAAATTATATGAACATAGATCATTCAGTAGTCTGTTCTTAATACATGCATCAATTTATTGTATCTGTATGGTAAATTTTATGTAGATCATTTACATTGAGTATGATGAGATTTCGTCGAATATTCTTGTATTGTGTTTGAAATTGCTATTATTTGATATGTATAAATCTGAACATTATTACCAAGTATAGATGTTTTAAAAAGTCAAAAAGATGATATTTTTTTCACAATGACATCCGTCTGAATAAAATGACTTTATGTTTCCCGACATTGAACTTTTTCGAATGCAACATAAGTGTACATTGTCAAAATATGTACAAAAAATATGCAGTCTTACAACATATTCATAAGTTGTGGAAAAAAATCACTATCCTATCCTACACTACAATGGTAATCGATGATAAACACAAGACGTTTGATGCCTGTTTTAGGAATGTACATATCTTTTAGTTTCTTTGTTTTAAAACAGCGACAACGAATTCCAAAAAAGTATTTCGAGAAATTACGTAAAACAATTGTCGTTATAACTAGATCTAGTCTGAGCACAAAAACCATAATCAGTTTTTTAATTCAATGAATATTAAGGATTGAAATCATGAGTCAGTTGAAGCTAGACCACCATTGAAAACCTGGAAGAACTGGACGGCCGTTTCGATTAGTATGGAACTCCTCACTGAAGACAATGGTGTACGGTGGCGCAACTTCGTGGATTTGTTGAAGTTAGACATTAACACCGTTGGATGTCTAGTGGTTAGGTGCCCGCGTGGTGCGGGATCGTAGATGCGCACTGCTGAGGCATCCTATACTAGAACGAAACGGCCATCCAGTGCTTCCAGGTTTTCAATGGTGGTTTAGCTTCAACTGACTCATGATTTCAATCTGTGAAATTTCTAAAATCTCCACAAAGCCCATTCTGAATATAAAGGAGTTTATTGATCATTTTAAAACTGAAACAGATAAGTCTTGTAGTAAGCGTTGCCTAACATTATCTATCCAAAATACTATTTCATTTAGATTATCATCATTTAAAAATAGTTTTCATTGAAAAAAATATTTGATTTTATATCTTTTTGGCACCTACATTTCACTGGCTAACATAACACAAAACAAAACAATCAGTAGACATTTTTGGTTCAAATAATTGATATCAGTAACTAAGAGTTCACACATTCGTGTCGTTGAATGCTTAATTTAATTTAAATTGATTCAAAAATGATAACTGAGATAAAGGATCAATAAAGTCTGATCTTCCTTCATTTTAGGAAATTTAAACAATTCTTATCAATTAACAGTTTAAAAAAGAGATAATATTTTTGATAAACAAATAATTATGTGATCCTGTGTTTTAGATTTGCACAACCATTTATTTGAGAATGTAACTAGATATGCATGAATAATTTGAAATTGAAATGATTTTACATTGAAACAAAAACATTTTTACGTCAGGTAAATTGATTGAAATCATATTAATAAAAAAAATGAAAACTATGATTAGCATAAAAATGTAAATACATGAAGTGGATACTTCAAATTTGATGTTAATAATTAATGGAAAATAGTTGGTGAATTATTTCAAGACAAGTTGCATTGGACATTTGTTTTATTTTGGATTTAGATCCTTAGCTATTGACGACTCATCAATTCAGCATTTCCAAGATGTTCATATTTCGTGACAAGCATAATACTTCGGTACATTCTCTTTTAAATAATAATTACTTAATTTTATTGCTAATTTACTAGAACACCTGAAAGATCATCACAAGACCATATAATAGATTTGACTGTCTTAGTAAGACTTAACATAGTTTAAAGTACTTTTTTGATTACAGACTTACACCAGTATTTCAAATAATGGAAAATATTGTAGCAAAAGATAGTGAATAAAGGTGAATTAATTGTTAATTACTGTATCAATGAATTCTTGGAGATATCTGTTGTCTTAATGATTTCGAGATTTTTTCAAATCATTTAGTTATCTAATTTTAATGACCTGTAAACATGCAATAAACTAAAATGGACTTTTTAATTTGCAAGAAAATTAATTTGACATAAATCGAGTTACTTGTTATTATTTCTATAAGTGGTGAGAGTTCAAATTATCGTTTCATACCAAGTTGATTTGATTCTGATTGTAAAGAACGAATGAATATGCCATGAACATAAAACTCCTATCTTGATATGTATCTTACACTTTGACTAAATCCGTTTGTGTGACGGCCATAATAAAAGGCCAAATATGGGTTGAGTTAGATGAATTTGTTCCACGCACTCGTTCATTTGGATAGACATTAAGAATCGTAATAAGATATTGAAGTGGAGGGAAGAAGGTAAGTATGGTGAATCAAATTGATAGAGCTTTACTCAATATTTATAGCCAGATAAAAATAAGCTAAAGACATGTGATGAATAGAATAAGCGATACAGACACATACACTCCTATAAAAGCACTCAAGGTTCACATGCGAACGATTGACAAGGTCAAAATGTGACTCATGAAGAATGAATAAATTAGTTTGTCCGGAAACAAGAAATAACTTTTATGAGCTTGCATATTAGTAGATATTACAATCCAGTACTCTACTGGCTTATGTGCATCATGATCAAATTGTCTCGATCCAAACAGTTTGTCATAATTTTTCTTTAAATAGATGACTGCTGATTTACAATGAAAACCAGAATGCTTGTTTGATTCTATTTCAGACTTGTTAGCTGGATTTATCTAGGTCTAAATGTCGATATTCATAAACATGTGTATGTATATATTGTAACCAATAAGTTGACATCCAGTAGCCTTTACTCGAAAATGAATAAAAGCTTTAAGTAACTAATTCATGAAAGTGGAATGGTTAAAGTTTTTCTTATTTAATAACCTATTGAAAATTTTGAAAAGAATACATAAATATTTTCAGAAGGGGTTTGTGGAGATTTTAGAAATTTTCACAGATTTAAATCATGAGTCAGTTGAAGCTAGACCACCATTGAAAACCTGGAAGCACTGGACGGCCGTTTCGTCCTAATATATATATTTGTTTAGATAATAACCACTGGGATGATTTTACCGTAATTTCAGTTAAAAAAAATCTTCATCTATGATAACAATTTACATAGAATTTTAAAAAAACTACTCATCTTGCAAAATTTCCCTTTTTAATTGCCATAAAAATAAATAAGCAATTTCTTATTGTTGTTTTTTTTATGTATCGTAATACAATCAGTATAACCGTGTGTTGGATAATTGTCTTAGTGATTTATATCCTGTATTATACAATTGAAAATATCACAAGTTGAAATCATGAGTCAGTTGAAGCTAGACCACCATTGAAAACCTGGAAGCACTGGACGGCCGTTTCGTCCTGGTATGGGACTCCTCAGCAGTGCGCATCCACGACCCCGCACCACCCGGGGCTCGAACCCAGGACCTACTGGCTTCGCGTGCGAGCACTTAACCATTAGACCCCTGAGTTGTCATCCAACGGTGTTAATGTCTAACTTCAACCAATCCACGAAGTTGCGCTACCGTACACCATTGAAAATAGTTGTTTAGTTATTTATTTCATTAAAACTATTTTAATGAAGAGTTTAATGCGATAATTTACATTGTCGAATGATTCATTGCACATGATCTAAAGACAAATTGTTCAGTTTACAACAAATACAGTCTGGTACATTATCATGTGTATAATTCGTATTACAGATGCTTCTGTGTACATTTGTGTCTGTGTGTGTGCGTTAAAAAAATGAGGACGTTTAACTTTTGTCTCTTCTGTTTAAATTTCACTAATTTATTTTCAAAAAAAGACTAATTTTTTTAATAATTAAATGAGAATAAAGTTTGTAGTGAATCTGTTTTTGTTTTAATAAGGGAAAAGCTTGATCATGATAATAATGATGATTTATAATTTACATAAACCACAACGGTCCGACCGACAACCCAAGCATTTGATTATTGTCATTGTCTATAGACAAGAAAATTAAAGATATTTTTAAGTACAAAATATTTATGTTTATACATAATGAATGGTTAATTGGCTGTTGTCTTACTGGAGCATATCCTTTTTTATATGTATTAGAAACAAAATACTTTAGGACACATTAATATTAAGAAAGAAGCATTTAAAACGGATAATGCAAAGAACCAAATGAACAACATAACAAACGATTTTTTTTCAAGTATAAAGTTTTGTAGGTTGAATGATTTAATTGAGAAGTTTTCATTGCTTTTCTGAGACAATGACAATCATAACTTTGAATTTAGACGATACATATAGTAGACAAAAATATCATCAGGTGTAAATCTCAGTTGTTTTAACAATACATTTTACGCATCGTTTCTTCTACCTATCAAAAAGTGTCATTTAAAATGAATGCTGAATTTGTTAATAAGCAAAGCCGTAAAATATATACGACAAAATTTCGGTTCAATGAGAAAAGATTTATTAACAATTCATCTTGAATAATAGAAAATAATGTTCTACGTGGAAATATTTAGAACCTACAACACCAGTCCATTTCAAACTATGCTTATACTTGAACAATTTACAGAATTTGACCATTTTATGTCAGCTAACACAATGAATAGGCAGGAGAAATCCAACTCCAACCTGCTATTACGTTATCAATTATAATAAAAGTGAGATTCTTCAGAGTCGAAAATAAACTGTTTGGAAGAAGAATACACTCAATTATTTGATTGTAAAGCCTAAATATGTTCAAGTAAACATTTTGTACATTTAATTTTCTATGATGAGTCAGAACAATGTAAAAGGGATCCATTTTATTCATACTGTTTTTACTGTGTTCATAGTTTTCAAATAGACTAACATTTCTACTCATGGTAATGATATTTTGAATGCTCTTATAAACTGTATTCCTAAATGCTGAAGATTGATAATTGTGCACTGACCAATGTCATGTTTAATTAGTAAACAGTTTAGATCAGACTCTCTCAATATAGTTGCGATACGAAGACTGATTTGAGGGACTCAATGTAACCTTGAATCAGAGAACAATTTTATTACATAGATATGTGCATGGATGTACCTTGATTCTAATTTTAATGGTCACATTACGACTCAAACACAATATCGTTTGCTTCACGTGCCATCGCGTACACATTCTAACCACTTTATCTGTGTGAAATAGTATGAATTCGATTCGTCGTATCCTGGATAAAAATGTGTATTAGTGCCAATAGCGAATAGATTTATCTATTTAGCCTAATATTTTAACGGATTTCAAATGAAATATGAAATAAACGTTGATAATATACGGCATCCAGGTCAAACTTTTTTCTGTAGACGAAGCAAAAACAGAATTGAGTTATTTTTGTCAAGCAAAGCTTGGAGCTGTCTTGAAACACACATCTCACACAAAATTCTACCTAATACAGAGAGCAGTGCTTTGAAATGATGTTCTCAATTCCTGAAACAACTTATAACAGTTCGCCAATAATAGTATATCACCCAACAAAACATTTGTGATTCCATGGTATCAGGTTGAACAAAAAAGACAACAAATTTTAAGAAATGATTGAGACATTTTAAGTCAGTTTAAGTAATTGAACCACAGATAACTTTTTTGACAGAACTTTAATGTTATTATCTATAGATACTGGAATGACTTTATAGCATAAATTATCTATTGAACGGTAAATGAATCCGCTGGTCGTATGACTGATACTGACTTCCTGGACACTTCTTTACCCTTAAGATTTCGCCTTCATATGGACCGGGAATGGTAGAATGTAGGCAAAAGGTAAAAAAACACCAATTTTTCCGAGTACTTTGTGGTTTATGCTGGTTGGACGCAGTATTCTAACCCTTTTTCTGGCTTTTACAGATTTCGTTAACAAATTATGGAGGGATTTAAGTGGCAAGTGATGGTATATTCCTACTGTCATTGAATACTTTGTTTGCTAAAACAATATTCAAAGTGAAATTTCGTAGTTTTAAGGTATTTGTGTCTCATTATACGATAGGGCCAATCCTTAAACCAATAATTTCGTTCCTTTTAGTAACTAAATAAATTTATCTTTAAAAATTAATTTATAAAATGTTTTTCATATGAACAGAGTGAAAACTGAAAAAAATGATAATTTATGCACAATTTATAATTTCTGTTCACTATTTATGACCTTGTTGGCGGGAATATGATATATGGAGGGTTCTAGGTGACCCTGGGAAACTTCAGCCAATCAGAAAACAGTCGGTATTGAGTAAGTATATATTATACAAAATCAAAAAATTAAAGTGGATACACTTAGTTAATATGGTTTGAAAATTTTTCAGGGTTAGGCAGAGGCTCTGTTATTCCGAAATTGTAATGCATAAGGTACAAGAACTCATCCATGTGACTATATAGGTCGACCTCAGGAGCCATGGTAAGGTTGCGAAAATGCTTTTAGCCTCGAACACATTGTTTCTATATTATTGGTGTGTAATCCCATGGTGGGGTGTACAAAATGTCTCTTGTGAATCACGGTATGATGCACGTAACCAAGTCTAGATAGGCATCGATATGCTCTCCAGTCATCCGCGTATATTGTGATAGCCGGTTGCACTTACTGTTGTATCACTGGCATTATGGTTGTAGCTTCTCAGTTTCTCATGCGCTGGAAGTGTCCTATTTGAGATGATCTATCGAATAAACTAAGGACCTGCTAATTATATATAAAAAAATGCTACTTACCTGATTTTTAACACATTCTTCTATTGAATTTGCATCTTCTAATTTGCCGTTTTGTCGATTTCCTCCAAATGCAAGCTTGTAATTTTCACTGAACATATATCTCGGCACTACTTATACCACTGAACTACCGGAGGTTCAGTAACATCTGCATATTACGTAACTGATTTAAGTTAAATAAACAAGTAAATTGTTGCTAATCAAAACTATAAATTACTTTATTTTCTATCGTTAGCTATACAGATGAGTATTCCCGATGAATTCCAATATATATATATATATATATATATATATATATATATATATATATATATATATATATATATATATATATATATATATATATATATATATATATATATATATATATATAGTTAGTATATATATAGTTAGTATATATCTGGTGGAATAATCACTTATTCAGAATTTGTATAACAGAGGAATAATGACATGCATATAACACGAGAATAATCTGCTGTTATTTGATTTCTAGGCTGTTCATCAGTTAATATTATTCATCTGTAACATTTTAATTTTTTTTTCTCTATAAATTTTATTTATGTAATTTGGTAAAAGTAAATAAAAACCAGATTATTTATTCCCGTTAATTATTTGCTAATGGAATAAATTTCAAGGAATTCGATGACATTCTACATTTATATTTACGCAAGAGCAACAAAAAAAAAAGAAAAAACGAATTTGATTTCATTTTCCACACTTCAATATTTTCGTTCACCAGTATTTGTTGTTGATATTTTTTTTAAAAATAAAAATTTCTTATTTAAATTTTGGTTATTTCTATTCTTGGTTCTTATAATATTTGTGAAAGACAAAGGCTTTGATGGCAATTTATAAATATGTAGTCAATGGTTTCATTGATAAATTATAATTGTATACGTGTGTAATATAATCAGGCAATGTATTTCAATATGCATATTTATGTAAGAGTTCATAATGTGTTTATTGATTTGTTGATGAAAATATGTAAAGAAAGCACTGGTGAGTGATCATGCAATTAGACTGTTATTTTGTATTATATCAACATCATAATTAACCTTCTGTGATGTTATGTTTCTAGAATTCGGTCGTATTATCCGTTCGGTTTTTATGGTTAAACGAAAACTCTATCAATATTGTTGTTAGTAACCATCATCAGAGAAATAATTAAATATGTTGTTGTTGTTGACCATTCTAGTTAATTTAATTTATTACTATTATTGACATTTGAGAAGAATACTAACAGGTTTATATGATGGTTAAAAATATTTTCAATATATATTTTGGGTTTTTTGAGATTGTTAAATTTCATTAGAATCATGAACCGATCAATGTTAGACCATCTATAAAAAACTAGGAGAACTGGATGCCTGTTTCGTCCCAAAATGGAATACCTCAACAGTCCTCATCCGAAATCCCGCGCGTAGGGTTCGAAATCAGATCCCCCCGGTTTCGCGCGCAAACGCTTAACCTTTAAACCATTAACCCGATATCCAACGGTATTGATGTTAAACTTCAATCAAACCATGATGCCGCACGACCATCTTCTATTGTCTTCGGTGGGTAGTAGCATCAACCTCACACGCAATACTAATCAGATATGCGACTGAAATATTGACAGCTAACCGATCAGTGAGTTGTGACCACTGTTATGCTTGTGTAGTTCTTTAGTGTTAACTGAAGTCTATCAATAAAATTGTAACATAGAGACCAGTTGAACTAAATTAACATTATGTACACTATGTTAAAATTTAAGACGGTTACAATGACAGGAAATCGTGCACTTAGATTCCATGCTAACGGCAGTCGTTTATAGTATTTTATAATTAATGGTTTAGAAAATTTCGTTCAGTGAACAAACGTTTAATAATGAATGACATTAATTTTACTTCAATTGAGATGACTAAAATAATAAAACCGAAATCTATTATTGGGTTTCCTGATAAATTTTAACGAAGCAAAATCATAAAAGTTTTTACAACAAAATAAATGCATTAAATCAGAATGGGTTTTTGTGGAGAGTTTAAGAAATTTCACAGGTTGAAATCATGAGTCAGTTGAAGCTAGAGCACCATTGAAAACCTGGAAGCACTGGACGGCCGTTTCGTCCTGGGTTCGAGCTCCGCGTGGTGCGGGATCGTGGATGCGCACTGCTGAGGAGTCCCATACCAGGACGAAACGGCCGTCCAGTGCTTCCAGGTTTTCAATGGTGCTCTAGCTTCAACTGACTCATGATTTCAACTTGTGAAATTTATTAAAGTTTGAAGGCTGATGGTCAATTCTAAACAGTTAAAGGTAACAAATTTTCACAGTGTTTGTACATAATTCCTTGAGATATGGAAGCCAGTAGAGTTGAAATGATTGTTCTTAATAATCCATAGCAAAATGATATCAAATATGTCATTAAAAATAGTAATTGTAATTAACACATTTATTTACAAAAAATCATCTGAACTCTCACTGAAATCCTGGAAGTACTGAGCAGCTGGTTCGTCTCAGTATTAGACTCCCGAATAGTGAGACTCCATGTCCCTATCTCTGGAAGTCAAATCTAGGACCTTCAGACTTGCAAGTAAATGCGTAAACTCTGGATCTCTGTGCCGACATCCAACGACCTTATTGTCTAAATTCAATTAGTTCGTGATTCAAGCTGTGAAAGTTCCACTATTTCTGCATATTAATTGGTTGAATAATCAGCCTTTCACTATCACAAAGGTAAGGCATAGTTATTTGTAAATATAGCAGAACAAAGAATTAAGCGGTTACACTACATGTTTGGAGTAAAAGCTGAGTAATCAGTGTACGTCAGACGATGTGTTAAAGTAATATTGCCATTTATTAAAATTATTTTCATTTTAACATAAACAGATTTACTTTACTTTTCTTCTGTGCAGATAGATCAGTTTAGAAATGAGTTGCAGAAACGCGTTCAAACAGCTTAGAAACACCTAACACAGAATTTCTAATGATTTTGTTGTTTTGAAGTGTCCGTTAATAGTGTACTCTAGAATCCCAATAAAAACGTTCTTTTTCTACTGTTGAACATACAAAACACAACTAATTAAAAAACTTTTCTATGCTTTATCTTATCAATTAAGGAGGTTGTGGTTTAGTTGTAGAATCTAGAACAATGTGAATATTTGTTTATTTCCTACAGATAACATCTCATTTACAAATATCAATCTCATCACTAATCTGAAGTTTAATTCAGAATTCGTTATGATCATAGTAATGAATACAGTATTATTTTTTCCTGAGTGAATTAATCGGTTATTAGCGTACAAAATGGCTTGAAATAATTAAATATACATTTTATGTAAGCAGAAAATCATGAAACTGTTGTATACTATGAATGTAAACCAATTTTATTAATTTATCATTGTGATGTAATTAATGACTATTACCACTTATAAGTTAATAGCACCATTTAGGTGAATATTTGCGAACTGAAAATAAGGTTAAACAATTGTTATACAATCACAATTGACGGAGAAGATTTGAAAAATGTAAAAACCTTTACATATTTTGGCAGCATCATTGATGAACATGGTGGATCTGATGCAGATATGAAGGCGCGGATCGGTAAAGCAAGAGCAGCATATTTACAACTGAGGAACATCTGAAACTCAAAGCAACTGTCAACCAACACCAAGGTCAGGATTTTCAATACAAATGTCAAGACAGTTCTACTGTATGAGGCGGAAAAATGGACAAATACGAAAGTCATCATCCAGAAGATACAAGTCCTTATTAACAGTTGTCTACACCAAATACTTCGGATCCGTTGACCAGACACTATCAGTAACAAACTACTGTGGGAGAGAACAAACCAGATCCCAGCGGAGGAAGAAATCAGGAAGAAGCGCTGGAAGTGAATAGGACAAACATTGAGGAAAGCACCCAACTGCGTCACGAGACAATCCTCCACTTAGAACCCTCAAAGTCAAAGTAGGAGAGGAAGACCAAAGAACACATGACACCGAGAAATGGAGACAGACATGAGAAGAATGAACAGTAATTTGATAGAACTAGAAAGGAATGCCCAGGACAGAGTGGGTTGGAGAATGCTGGTCGGCGGCCTATGCTCCATTAGGAGTAACAGGCGTTAGTAAGTAAGTAAGTAAGACATGTAATTAGTTTTTATATTAATCAGTTTAACAATATCCGTTTTATTCATTACAATGCCATCATGTATTAGAAAAGGAAGAGTTAATTTTTAAAATTGATTTTATTGTTGAACAAGTTAATTTTAATTAATATCTGATAAATAATCATTGCCGTACATTTTTATGTACCAAAAACCAATATAGAATACTGTTCAAAAATAAAAGTATAAACTTTTCTTTATTGAATTAATAATTAGAACAGAGCATATAGCAAAAAAGTTGAAGTAGATTCCGCAATATTCATTTTATTTTTACCTTTATACTTTTGTCGGAGATTAAAATTTTTTTTGTACATTAATCTCCGCCAAATTTTACGCTTTACAGCCTACAAAACTATACAAAAAGTTCTAAAGTAAATTTTGTTTTTGTATAATATTGATATATTAAAGAAATTGGTTTTATTGTTACTAACATTGTATTACAATTCATAATATAAAAATGTAAGAAAAGTAACATTTACAGTCTAATTTGAAGTTTTCATTGATTAATTGCTATGGAAATTATTGAATATGAGCAGCTTTTAATTAATAGTTGATAATGTATATTACCATGTATTGTTATAAATTTGTCGCCAATTTTTATATCTGGTCGTGCTAATTATTATGTTGGAATCACTTATTATTTATGCTTATAAAATAAAGAACCACTGTATATATAATTGGTTTGTTTTGCTTAAAAAAAAATGGAGCAAACAAATTATTTCAATTTATATCAGTTGGGGAAACAAATTTAAGTAGTGTTTTTATAAGGCTATCAAAGAGATCATGACTTAAAATAAACAGATTACCTTAAGTTAGATTCTTCTATTGATGTACTTTGACTGAGAAGGTCTGTAGGCAAAAAATGTTTTATAAGATATGTTAACTCGTATGATGGATGTTCGTATTTTTCAAAATATTGATTAACGTCGGAATGTAAGTGAATATAATTACCAGTAAGATGTCACTCTCGGTTATCGTCACAAATATCAGTGAAAAACTTTATCCGTACTTTTGAAGATACTGAGTACTTTTTACATTATTTAATAATTATCCATTGTTCAGGTTTTATTCTTTTAAATAATGTTGACAGGTATAAGTAGTATGTAGCAACAATCGGAAGGGAATGCCTGCGAGCAAAAGATTGAGACGACCAAAATAGAGAGAAGAAAGAAGAAAACTGAAAGCGGTCAAGATAACAACAAGAATGAGGCAACAACAAAGTTTTTAATAGACAATTGATAGAAGTGGAAATGAAATACTTCATATATGGTTTCCATATTTTATGAAGACATTTTGTTATATGAATTAAGTAGTTAATTGGTTTGCACCATTAAGTCTTCGTTCACAACAATACTATCTCAGCTGTTTTGAAATCTGACGAAATCTGAATGCAATTTTCAATAAAGAAAAAAATACCTAACGATTAAACTATAATATTCTGTTTCATTTATGCGGTACAAGCTAATAGATCATATACTACGACTGTAAATAATTTAGCAAACTATCAGGAATGAAACATTTTCGGATGATTGAAAAATAGTAATCAAAATATTTGACAATGACAGATGACAGTTATTGACAAAAGTATACTTAATAAATGTAAAAACTAATTTGCAGTCTAAGAATTAATTAAGTTATCAGTCATTTCAATTAAATTTGACTTTTTATAACAGATCAGATTCAGCTGACTATTATTTGGTGGTAGTTTCAAAGTAACATACCACGTCATCCAATTTGATGATTGATTATCATTTCTACTTCATTTCTCAGAATAGGCAGGTATTTGTTTTCTTTTAAACTGTCAAACACAATAAACATTTTATCTTGATATTCATCTTTATGCTTGTGATAAAATACACTCAAATTCTGTCTTCGTAGTTATTAGTATACGATCTGGATTCATGTAACAACTGAATTTATATGAAAGTTTGATCTTGTTAGTATAGTCATTAGAAATATGTTAGAATGAACATTAGATGAATTAGTATCCGAAGGGTTTTTTTGGATATTATAGTAATTTTGATAGTTGAGATCATGAGTCGATTGAAACTAGACCACCATGGAAAACCTGGGAGCACTAGATGGCCGTTTCATTCTATTGTGGGACTCCTCAGCAGTGTGCATCCACGATCTCGCCTTGTGAGATTCGAACCTAGGACTGATTTGTCTTTCGCGCCAACGCTTAACTTCTAGATCACTGAGTGAGCATTCAATGATGTTAATGTCTAACTTCAAATAATCCACGAAACTGAATTGCTTATCCGTGCTCATCTGTTATTAATTGTTTCTATGGTTTACATCTATGAGTTTAATTGTTCTTTTCATTAATTGAATTTTAACTGTTACTGTTTTTAATCCGAATTTTCAGGTTTGTTTGTGCTTAATTTTCAAATGTATAAGATAGTATTTTCGTTTCAGTATTTTCTGTCAATTCTGTGCAAACAATAAGGTTTGATCAGTTATGTTAAATCGATTCATTTAATTAATAATCAGAACCAACAGTGGTAATTAGGAAGCGATTTTTTAGGACTAAAGTTGACTTCTAGATGAACAAGAACTATTTTTCTTCTATTTAACCTTTAACGATACGCGTTCATTGTTCTATGGAAACGTGATTATGGAATTTTTATTTCATTTGATGATGTCAAGGAAAATTCAATGGTTTATAATTCAAAATGTATAGTATTTTTATACTTTGTATTTAGAATTGAATATCATTTTATTGTTGTTAATTGCCATCTGAAGTATTTTTTCATTTAGACCTTAGTGTATTAAAACTACGTAAGTAAGCCAAAACATTTTATTGGTTCATATTATGTTACAAAAAATTAGTCAGTTTTCATAATTGGAATCATGAGGCTTTAGTGGTTAAATATTTATTTCTATAGCTTTAAACTTTACTACCACAACTCATCATTTAAATAAACAGCGAAAATTAATACGAAGCTTGATTGCTTAGTTTTAGTACCAAAATTACTCCCTAATAGAAAAAAATATATTGCCTTTGGAAATATAGCATGTTTACTGACTTTGGTTATACCATGCAAAATATTTTCAATACTTTTGTTTAAATAAATAGAAAACAACATAATTTCTACTTAAACAGCGACTCTACTATTGAAAGCTAGTCTTAAGTAAATACAATGCTCTAGCTTACAATACACAAAAGTAATAAATGGATGTATTTGGTGTTTGAATTTTAATGCTAGATATTTTGAAACAATTAGCAGAAATCTCTGGTTATATATGTTGTTTTAAGTTACGCTTATAAAGGTGGAAATTGCTTATTGTTATTGTATTTGTACTTCCGTCATCCAGAGGCATCATGAAAGGAACTGAGATTTCAGTGATTTGTGATTTTCACTTCAAGTAATCGATGAACAGTAACAAATGTCGTGTTAATCTAAATCACAGTGTCAGCGTTTTTTAATGTAATTCTTTTCACTCATCGATTTTATTCACTTAATATTTTACAATATTTGTTTCATACTTGAGTAATATACTGAGTACATATTCTTGAATTCATCTGAAGAAAAGAAATAACGTTTCTTCTACCTCATTACCACCTGTTTAAACAAACACAACTCAGTATCAAATACAACAATATGCCTTTCTTACTTTTCAAAATGTTTAAAAAAAAACACACGGTGTTGTTTTACTTGTATCTTCCCATTGTTATTTAAGACTGTAATTGATCAGTCTCATGTTGGCATATGTGCATCCTGTGCGGACTGCCTTGATATAGCCTTAAATCACAAGCTTTTTATGCAGAGATGGATAATGGCTAGCAGTGGAATCTAGGACGCGCGTTTCGTTCTATTCGGTACTCGTCAGCTGGATGTACCTAAATCGGAGAGTTGATGTTCACCCCGGGAATCAAACCCAGTACTGTTCGCATAAAACGCCACAGCGTTATCCACTTAGCTACTGAGTCCTGAATTGAATTTAAACTTCAACCCGTCACACGAGCTAGTGGCTATCAGCACTTAGTAGCTAAGTGGATAATGCGGTGGCGTTTGAAAAGAACGGTACTAGGTTCGAGTTCTGAGGTGAACATTAATTCTGGGATGCGGCTACATTCAGGTGACCAGCCCCCAATAAAAAGAAACGTACATCCTAGATTTCACTGCTAGTCAATATAATCTCAACATAGAGGAATGTTGTGATGTTGAAACCCAAATACGTGATCGATGAAACCATTCGTCCAAATTTTCATTTTTACCTTAATAGACCATTATATTATTCATTGGTGTTTTTCCTTGATAATAAATTCTGTTAAAAATAATGTGTGGATTTATGTACAAACTGAACGCAATGACTGTAGCTGAAGTAATAAAATCCATAAAAAAAATGTTTTCCTAAAACTGAATACTTCATTATCCGCTTTAATTCAATTTACAACTTCATGTTAATGTTGTTTACAAACTTATTATCAACATTTATGTGATTTTTTAATGAAGCACTTAAATTTCTCACCATAAAATTGCATGGAAATCACTTTTATTTACGATAAGCGACCATTTGAACAAAACTAAACTCGCAAACTTTAATATCGGAATAAGCATTCTGTTAAACATCAGTATAAATCTTGTTTTAAAGTTGAGTCACTGCATGTTGGGTCCTGATAAGATATATTTAGCTATAAAATCTTTAGTTATTTCTAAACCATAAAGAGAGAGAGAAGTTGGAATACTATGAGAGTCATGCATTCCTTCAGTTCTGTGGTTTATTCATGAATCCTACATTAATTTTATCGATAAATTCATCATTTATATTTAAAAAGAAGTGATCTATTAGATATCTTTTTGAAGTATGTATTTGTGATGTTATTAAAAGAGGCAATATGGCTTTTCTCATACAGCTTTTGGATCAGAAAATATAAACCTTCATAATGTCTCTAACTTTCCAAAATAGAAACATATTTATCATAAACATAGTTTTTTCAACTCAATTTTTAAAATGTGCTCTCTCTCTTACGTAATCTTACTAAAACAGGTTAATTTGTCAGGTAGAACTGTGCATCGTACTTTAGCACGACATTAACATGTTATTAATGAACACAAGGCATCATATACATTATTGTGAAAATGGATGAACAGAAAATATGGAAATACAGATTACTTAAACTTCAGTGAAATATAATTTTAACAATTCACACTATTTGATTGATAAAAATCAGATGCATGAAATGAAACTCTAAATTTTGTTTCAGCGTTGACAGGATCTTGAACAATAGAATTTGATCAGCTCTGATAAAGGCTTGGATAAACATGATATTAATCACTTCTCAGTGATCAATTAGTTGTAAATATTTCATCACTACATCGGGTCATTCATCATACGAATGGCTCATTTATAACGTTTCATGTTGTGAAGCTGGGTGACAAATGCACAGAGCTACTAGGGATCATTGGTTTGTTCACGTTTGCAGATGCGTTTCGCTGACGAGTGCCAAACAGAATGAGACTCAGGTTTAAGGTATCTTTTCAACTACTTCTAACTACATTTGCTGTTGTTTTACTTATATCTTCACTGGGATGCTGGTACATCCATCTGACGAGTCACAAATAGGACGAAACGCCCTGCCTGGATTCCACTTTCAGCCACTATCCACCTTTACCTCACAAATAATAACTATATAGTTAATAATCAATAATAAATTATTGTAACCATTTCAAAAACTTGAAAATTTAAAATTCATTATCCAAGTGGGTCAGTGCTTTCAGGAATCCAACAAAATAGAAAAGAAATTGAAATTACTTAAAATGTTGGTCAAATAATAATTTAAAAATTAATCCTCCATAGGTTTATAAATCTAACTATTTGTTTACTTTTATTACTTCAAATGACGACCTATGAACTTGAACAAACTTCATTGATTGATTAGATTTTTTTTTTAATCTACATGATTTAAGACGATAATATGACATGATATTAAAGGAAAAAGATTTTTAAAAGAGATAGGTATTTTAAAATTGAGCAGACTGGAAGTATTTCTATGAAAACAACTGCCCAATCATTCTACCCAAAGTGTATATACTAAAGACTGTTTGAAAAGTATTAGAAAATGTTTCAAATGAATTATATGGGCATTGTAATTCTTATCCTTGCTATCCTACATACTAAACTATAAAGAATTAATTAACTGACGTATAGTTCATCCATACTTATATATGTATATATTGGCTTTTCGAATCTTCCCCATTGTTATTTATGACTTCAATTGGTCATTAACTAGTAAATTGACATGAATAATTTTAATTTGCTAGTTTCATCGAAAAAATTTGCAGACAAATTAACGTTAGTAAATCAAATGTGACAAACTTGTAAAAGCTTATTTTTAGTTATTTAATCATGAACTTATTTGTAAAGCAATTGATCTCTAATTCTATAAAAAATATGAGAAAATCAGTCTGGTAAAATCTAAGGGATACGAACTTTTCAAATAAGCTATAATGATTCATTACTTTGTTTAAGGAGTTTAGACTGGGACTGTGAAACAACCATTTAATTTCAATAATTAAAATTATGCTGAAAACAATTTTGAATTGAACGTACTTGTAAATATACGTTGTGCCAGATAAGAACTAGGGTTTTAAGATTAAAATGTTATGTTTGCTATGCATTTTACTGGATGAGATTATTGATACAGAATCATGTAATATAAACCGATCTAGATTGAAGAAACAACTGTAAGCCATTGTGTTAAGAAAAGGATGTAATGTGTTATTTTATTCTAAAGCTTCTTAACATAATTACGAAGAAATGGGATACGGTTAACATGCTATGTTAAACAAATCAGTTTCCAGCAGAGATACATCATGTTTTGATCATAATCGTTTGTTCATGTGCATAGATAGATATTTGTTCATGGATAATATTACATTTATTTTTATTCTAAACTTATGCATATTATGTATGCACAGTAAGTAATGTAATCACGAACTTATGATTGCATCGCAATTCTTACCAACATTTAGCTGTTAGCAGGTATGAAGATGTATGACCATATTCTTTTCCTAATAACATAAATACATAATCTTTTCTTACTCGATTTTCTTTTTTTTTTCTAGAATTTTGTTTGCTCATCAAAAATGTTTTAGATTATTGAGAAACATGGAAGAAATCAACAAATTGGATCTCTTAGCTTATTGAAGCAACATCGCTTAAACTATAAATCCTTTGTTTTGTTGGTCAATTTTTCAATGGATATTAGCTAAATTTCAAGATTACTCTCATCAAGTGTATCCAGTGTGAGGGATATCCTTGACAATAGCATATTATGATTTATGGGATAATAGTGACTTAATTGAGGTTGAAAATTTATGTTATCAGGTTCCAGTTAATTTTTTTAATCGCTAATCATTATTCAACATGATATGAAGTTCTTGGATCTGATACTTAGATAGAGAATCTGGCGGTTCAATATGAAGAAGAAACAGGTGTCAAACACTCACTGATTTTCAGTGTTTGTTCAGTTGATATAAGCATTTGATAAATATTGTTAGATAAAACTCAATTTAATTTGAAACAAGAATTTGACCGACAGTATTTCATTAAAATCATGAATCGATCAATGTTAGTTCACCATTGAAAACCTGGAAGTACTGGACGCCTGTTTCGTCCTAATATAGGACACCTACACAGTGTGCATTTACGATCCCGAGCACAGGATTCGAATGCAAGACCTTCAGGTCTTAATTATTTATTATGTTTTATAATCAGACCGTAAGATTTCAGGTTATACTGCAACCCGTTTAAAAAAAATGAAAATATTGATAACTTTTGTCCACTTTGTAATGATTATTTCCTAATGAATAATGTTATGTAACTAACTGAACGCTACAATTCGAGTTGACAAATGTTTCAGAAAAAAGCAACATAGTGAACGCTTAAGTGTTTAACTCATTTTTATATTAGTTGCTTAAATCTGCCCATTGATGTTTAGAACTAGAATTGATGGCTCTTATATTGGTATATGTACATCCTGTTTTGATCGCCTAAATATTGTCTTCAGTCACAATCATTATGAGCAGAGATGATGGTAGCTAGCAGTAAAATATAGGACGCACGTATCGTCCTATTTGTTACTTGTCAGCTGGGTATTTCTGGACTCAGTGTCTAAGTTGACAATGTGATAGCGTCTGAAGCAAACTGTACTGGGTTCGAGTCCCGAAACGGACATCAATTCTGAGTTGCAATTTCATCCAGCTGACGAGTCCCGAGTAGAAAAAAACGTACGTCTTGAATTCCACTGCTGGCCACCGTTACCCTTGCTAAACTGTCCACTTGAATATTACTATTTTTATCAACAAAAACGCTTCAAATGTCTTTTTTTCTTATGTCTAAGCTACAATCGATTCGTCATTTATTTGTAGCTTACATTATACTAGAGTCTGATAGAATTATATGGTAAATCACGGCAATATACTATATCATGTACATAGTTGCTTTGAGCAAAATTTAGAGTGTATATAACAAAATAAAGTAAACTATAACAAAGAAATTTACTTCAGACAAAAATTTTCCAAGAATAATATACATTTCTATAATTCAACGTAGGTTTTTTTAAAAAGAAAAATTTAAATTTAAATCAAAAGGGGTTTTGTGGATATTATAGTGATCTCAATAGTTACTATTTCACTAAATAACTTTAATTTATGATAAATGAATTTAACAAATAATAGATTATCAGAAGGGGTTTTGTAGAGATTTTAAAAATTTCACTGGTTGAAATCATGAGTCGATTAAAGCTAGATCACCATGGAAATCCTGAAAGCACTAGACGGCCATTTCGCCCTAGTATGGGACTCCTCAGCAGTAGCGAAAGAATTTGATAATGGTAGAGTTACGCTACAAAGTGTTTATAATTTACAAATATTGATGCGCGAATACCCAATTTGTGATTCAGCGTTTACAGGTGAATGATAAAATTCTAAAAAATGTTAATTTCACTGATTCATGGGTAAGCACGGCTAAGTCTCATTTTAGAATGAACTATTTATATAGTGTCATAAGTTTTTACACTTATTTTAGCACTTCAATTTGATGGTGGGAATCACCTTCAAAGTAATCAGATCTCTTAATTTTATGTCATTGCGTTGAGCAGGTATTCTGTTAACAATTTAATTGGGTGTTGTTTATCTAAATATAAATTAGACATTTTCTGCTGTCTATCAAGAGAAAATGTAATCATGCATGTTGAAATGTTGATGAAATATATTCTTTCAACGTGATTTCAGAAAAGGTTCCACACAGTTATTCATCTCAATTGTTTATCCATATTCATCTTAGTTATACATAATGATGATTCTCCATGTATGAAATGATCTAAAATTTATGTTGCGCTGTGTTAAGGATATAATATTTCAAGTTATCATGGGTTTTTTTAGGATTGGTCGAGTATTAGGATTGTTTTACTTTTTATTTATTTAATACAGTAAATAAATCTGCATTAGTGCACCAGATTAACTATAATTTTTAATTTAACTCAGAAATGTAAATGTTTTAATGGATCACACTATACATAGCCATATATAAAGTACTTCATTTGCAAATGTCCCATCAGTTGTTCTTTACATTCAGAATGATTCTTCCAGTTTACAGTTCCTTTCTTTTTCCCTTTTTGTTTTTGATCTTCATAGCTATCTGATGTCATGCATTTAATTTCTGATTGGTGTTACATACTACTTATGTCTATAGATACAAGTAGCATACACCACAATTTGAGTAATAATCCTGTGATTTAATTGAAACGAATGATTTATTCTCTCAGAATAATTAATATTTTAATTAAGTGTTTACGTGAGATTTAATTCATTTCAGTTTGTTTCAATTCACAGTAAAAAAATAAGAAAGCATAGAAAAACTGAAACATTTTCTGTTCAAATGTGTTTAATATTGATGTCAATATAGTGATCACCATCGTTTTGAATAATAACAACTGTCTTTTGAAAGACTAAATGTGCATGAATTAATGCGCTGCCTATAATATAATTAGCTTTTGACATAAGTCTTGGTTTATATACATTTACTCTATTAGTGGAAATTAAAATATAAGCTTCCTTAAATTGTAGCTCGTCAGTTAGATGAGTATGGATCCAAATAAAATGAAATACTCTTCTTGGATTTTACTCCAATCTAATAATAGAATTTTTAAGATCATTTAAAGAAATCAAATACTTATGTTTACTTATCTAAGTAAATGAGTCTCAAAACACTATATTACTAGAATTCACAAAGGAATCATGTTTGATTCTAAAAGTACAAGACGGTAAATTGTAAAATGAGCAACATTTACACACTAAGTATGAAGGAATTATGAAGATTGTGGCATTTTCAAAGTTGAATTCAGGAGTCGATCTAAGTAAGATAATCATTGAAAACCTGGAAGTACTGGATGGTTGTTTCATCCTGGAATGGTACTTCTCAACAGTGCCTAATAATGGTCCCGCACATAGGACTCAAACTCAGGACATTTGGTCTTACACGCAAACACTTAACCTTTAGACAATTGGGTCAACATCCAAGGCTGTTAATGTCTAACTTCAGTTGATCCATGATCTTGCGCAACGCTTCACCAATTGTCTGAATTAAATAACTGTCTCACATCCGACACTTAATAGACTACACTGATGACCGCTTCTCCCTAGCACTCCAAGAAATCCATCTTGAAGCTTATCAACACCTATCTCCACAAATCCCCACACTGATATTTAATGTGACTTCTTGAAACATATAAATTTATTATTTAATCAAAATCTTTCAACTAAAACGTGTTTATTATCAGACAGTAATACTGTATACTGAAACCATTACATTGAATTTCGTGTTTAGCCTTTATGGTAATTATTAATCACACAGAGTTATCAACGTTAGTGTTCTATTATTTTCATGCTAATGATGAATCTAACATTTTGTTCTGTTATAAACCCATTGGACATCTTTTTCACTATCCTGTCCTCAGTCATTGCCTTTCTGAAATGCTGTCCTAACGCACTCATTATGATGATATTCAATTACAACGACAGGGATTAGATTGTAAATGTTTTTATTCTGAATTATAAATTAAATGTAAAATGTTAATATGATGATAAACCCAATCTCCATAGCATATTTTCTTTTGAAATCTTAAATCTAACAGTAATTTCATGATTCTTCTTATAAACCGATCACTGTAAAAATTTATAACTAAAAAAAATACTAGTCAACCGGAAATCATTTTGTTGACTGGTGAGATATTATCTATTTTCAGATTCTACCATTAAAATTCCCATTAGCGGTTCACTAAAACCATTGTCAAGCGAAATAATTTACAATAGGTTTTCTACTTTATTTTAGAATACCGCTAATATAAATGAGGAATTCAAAAAGTTTTTGTTTTTATAAGATTAAAACTACAACTTTCCTATTCAGTTTTATAACTCACTGACAGCATTATTTTAATGCTTTGTACCTTTTATTTAGAAAATAGGTTTTGAAGATATACCTATAGTGAAATACAATACTTATTCTCAAATTTAAAGTTTAACCTGTAAACTGTTCAGAATATTATTGAAATAGAACTTTATGTTCAAATATCAGTTTCAGAATTACTGATCAGTTCAATTTATTCGTCACGTTGATTTTGTTTTGTGGAAAATTTGTGTACAGCTGAGTGACTTTTTATTTTTGACGTCAATTTACATGCAAAATCAAAGAATATTAAAATGATATTTCGTCAAAGCTTTAAAAGTCTGAATATAAGTAAACAAAACAGTGAACTGTGTTTCCCATAGTGAGTTAAATACTTAGCTTCCTTTTGATTTGAATTCACTGATTAAATGTGTCTAATTTTAGTCAATGCGTCTTCTTAATAATATAAGTGATTTATACTAGTTACGGTGTTTCATGAAAATTTAAATATTTAATTTTAGGTCCGGTCAGTTGTACATATGTCATGGTTATTAAAATTCAAGATTTTTGAAAATTCTTTGAAGACTCACTATTAATAATTGGCAGTAATCGTTATGATCTTAGACAATATTCTATTTGACTTAAAATGGTGTTCTGATTGTTCATCACGAACGAATTTAAACGGGCTGAAACACACAACAAGTGATCACTAATTTTTAGTGGACCTGCAAATGATTTAATTACTAATATTAATTCAAATTTTCAGATTTTCTGTTCGAGAACAATTTTTATGTCTCCAAATATTTAGAATGAGCATGAAGATAATAACGTCACTTTGGATTCGTAATTCTAAATTGTGTTTTATTAATTTATGTGGATGACTGACTTAATGAGGTCAATAGTTGAATAGCTGAAAACACTAAATATCTGTTTCTTCTTAACAAGAAACTCCGTAATTGTATTGTCTTTTCCCACTGCTAAGAATTAGAACAGAATAGCCATCCGGCGCTGAATAGTTTTCAGTGGTTATTTAAATCACTTCAATCACATCAACCTGTTATTACTTAGAACCGTTTATTGAAATACCAAAAATCGAATCGAATTCATACATATACATACTACGTATTTATAAGACTTCTGATTCGTAGCTGTGCAATAATGTTTGTTTCAATATCTTTTGTTGGAACCAAATTTCCGATCATTTTAATCTTTAGTAAAGTGTAAACTTCAATTTTATTATGTATTTATTTGGGTATTATGAAGCATAATTAAAAATTATAGTCCACTATCAGGAATTTGACTTTTTCAACTACAAATTAAAATTCAATAAACGTGCATAGTTTAAATGTGAATTTGTTTTGAGTAGAACAAAATTAGTGCTTTTAACAGAGTGTTAATTTCTGGCAACGCAACTGATAATAAAGTATTGCTTTTTACAAAAACGCGAAATACATTAATGATCAACGTAAGGAAGAAAAATCACTGACATTATATTGAAAACTGATCACAAGTTAATCTCTGCATTGACCATAAATTATAGAAGTGCTGAAATGATAATGCTTGACTTATATTGTTTTCTAATCATCAGATCAAATATCCGTTTTTGAATATATTTTATAAATAAATATATATATTGGCATCAGTAATGAATAGAATTGTATCGACGTAAGTGAGAAAACGTGTTTTACATTGATGAGTTGAGTAAAACGATTCTTTAAAACTTATTTTTCAGATTTTACACGCCATAAACTACCATAAGTATATATGACAGATTCATTTATCGTGATTATAGTTATTTCTTGGTTGAATAATTCAAAAACGGAAGTTAGTTGTTTAATATTGGATGCATTGTTACAGTTGTTTTGTGTTAATGAAGTCATCTTTGGTTTATATATTTATGTTAAACTTAAAATCTTAGAATTTTTCAGTCACATTATATTTAACAAATCAGTAATTCACTGTAAATTGTCCCATAAACAGGATGAAATATGCATATCCATTTGTTAAATGCCAATCGTTTTTTAATACTAGGAAAGTTTTTATGACCTGCACAAACCTAATAAATATATAAGGTTAGGCGTTCGCGTGCGAGGCCGATAGAACCTGGGTTCGAATCTCACCAGGCGGGCTCGTGGATGCACAATACTGAGAAGTGCCACAATATGACGAACTGGCCGTCCGGTGCTCCCAGGTTTTCCATGGTGGTCTAACTTCAATTAACTCATGGTCTCAACTATTGAAATATATATTTGTTTAATATAAACAAATATTTTATGATCCCATAGTTCATACAAATGTTGATTACAGAAATCCTATAGGGAAGGCAAGTGATTTCAATCATTACACGAGTTCAGTCGTAGTTGTCTTATGTTATATAGTGTAGTGTACTGTATCGTAAACTTCATGATTTAGCTCGTTGTCAAATTATCATTTATTTATTTTTCAAAGTTATGTTTTTACTTCTTAACATACATGCTCTATTCATGACTGATTCACAGCTCAAAATTATACTAGAATGAAGTTCACTTGTTAAATTCACGGAAACTAGTTTCGAATTGTAAAAAGTTTTAGAAAAGAAATTGATTGGTGACGAATGACAGGTAAAAGCATTTTTTGGTAAACAATTTGCACAGTTTTTTTCTCTTCCGTTCATTTCGTTCACTTGTAATAAGATTTATTATTTAATCGATATATATGTGATCACTGCAAATAGTGATAAGGAATAAACCGAACAGAAAATGGACATGATAACTGAGCTGTATGAGCACCATATTCCACCAATTTCTCCGAATTATCCTCAGTCTTAATGACTGTTGTTCTCAGTATTTTGGAGACATATTTATTTTACCATTTGAATTACATGAATATTTTTAGTGATTTAAATTTTTCACGGGATAATGTTTTCTTTGTTTGTTTACATAAACCATTTTAAGTTTTGCACTTTTCAAATAAAGTATCTTTACAGATGTCGTAATATTCCGACTGTTCAAGTGTTCTATAATAGTTTTTTTCGACTTGATTTTAAAAATGATGATAACAATGAATTTCTGTTAAATGATCGTGAAACATAAGCACATTCATCGACATCCATTTTATAATCTGTGTTAGATAGCACTTGCCTCCAACTAATCGGTAAGTGTTCACCGATAATCAATAAAAATTTACTGATCTTGATGACAATAAAATTACAGAAAGTTTTATGAATCAGTTTGTTCGGTCCCCCTTTTTCAAGTACTTCTCAGCATTCCAGGTTTATAAGCAATACGACTGTACACGTAAATACATGATGGGAATACTTTAACTCATTGTTTATTTTATATGTTGTTAAATAAAGTTCCATCCTCATAAAAATCAACTTTATAATACATATAATTCGGAATTTAGTCAGCTCATTTAATTTTTGAGATTGACAATTATCGTCATTGTAATATTAAGACTCATCATTCAAACCACCAACAAAGAATTTGCTTGTAAAGAAGTCTAAGTAATTATAATTTACAGTTTATATTGTAGTCACATTGATTAACAACATTTCAATAAAAATTATATTTAGATATCACACACTGTTTCAATTGATTGATAACCAACAAAGGAAAACTTACTACATATAGAAACAAACAAGTTTACCTTTCTTTGAGTTTCGTTAATCATTTACGTAAATATATTTTTACTGAATACCTAAATTGTTGTTTTATCCATTAACTTTACTAGTTAAATTATTCGACTTTAATCCAGCAAACATAGTGAACATTTTGTAGATAAGAACAAAGGTTTGTCTCTTCTGTTTACTTGATTACTTTTATATGCTGCTCACCGTTTTAAGCAAGAGCACTTATATGTTAAAATAAGAGGAATAGACATTTTAACTGCTTCGAGTGATTGCGGAAAACCAATTACCTCCTGATCATATAGAGATTTGTTGTATAAAGATAGTGTGAATATTTTGCTGACTTTCAGCTGTTTAACAATGGATAATAAAATGCGATTCAAGTACACTTTATACTACGGTACGACATTGATCATATGTTATGATAAGTAGAAATAGTTTCGAACTAATGATTGATATATCACTATTTTCTTCCTTTCCAGATATAAATGAAAATATAATGAACAGTAATGAAATAATATAAATTAACTATAATCTGTTGTTACAACGGCGAGTGATGATAACATTTAATGTTTTCTGTGATAAACGTTTAAGGTTATGGTTAACCACATGGACAAACATTTCTCTACTTGACTGTTGCGAACACTAGTTCAGTATCAGAAAATTACAGTTGAAGTGAGTCATGGTGATATGAGTAAAATGCATACATTTATATGCTGAAATATATTGAGACGCTTCTGTCAATTAATTGATATTTTTCATGCGATTATTAATATGACAACAGGCTTTAAGTATATATTGATCTCCCAGAAAAAACACCGGAATACAGGTTTATAATTTTGAACAAATTAAGAAATTCAGTTATTTTGGGTTACAATCAAGTTTATATTTTGAGATCAAATATTACTATCAGCCTTGTACAATATGAATTCAATTAATTAGGGGTTACGAAAGGTCATTAGTTAAACATCAGCACATTTAGATACCGTCTAAGTGGTTTAAAAACTAAGTGTTGGCGCTCAAGAACAAAGCTCCTGGTTTGGAATGCATGCGTTGACTGCTGCTAACGTGTCGTATACTAGGACGAAACGGCCTTCCAGTACTTCTGTCTTTTCAACAGTGATCTAACTTAAGTCAACTGATGAATTCAATTGTTAATAATTCCATTAAGTTTGTAAATAATGAATAATCATCTTTTTTTAAAATGTCTTTTGACAGTTCAAAAATAACGTGATTAATCTTGCCATTCCCAATAATTCAATCTAATTATCATATGAATTTTTATTATGTTACAAAATGTTTATGATATAACGAAATCAATTTAGTTATAAAAAGGAAAGGAGTGTAATTATTTTCAGTTATTCTATTTACTATTATTGTTATTATTGTTGTTTATGACATGTTCAATATAACAAATAAACTTTGTAATACTCTATTAATCCAATAAAACAAACGAATGTTCTACTGTATAGATACAACTTAATAAAAAAAAAGAAAAAGAAAAATTACTCAGCTGGACTTAATTACTTTTAGTGTTATTTTTTTTGTTTGTTCAAAATCAAACAAACAAATAGAAAACATTGGAAAGTAATTGAAAGAATAAAAGTTTCTCAGTTGATTAATTCTTACTACTTGTTTCCTATTCATAATAATAATAATAATAATAATAATTCAAGTTGATCCTTAGGGAAATCAATAAATCCATTCACCTGGGTAAAGAAAATTTTCAATAAATGATTTTTATTATAATCTAGAAAATAAGGAAGAAACAGAAAGAAGTCTATTCAATAATGTACTTCATATTAATTGTTATTTGTATTTATTATTCATTAGTAATTATGAAGTGACATATATGTATATATGCTCTGTCAATTAATGGGTTAATTCTTAGATTTTATATATGTGAAACCCATAAATTACCAGTAATATAATGAGTCGGTTTGAGTTTTGAAGACAAATATTTTTTTTATTTTCACATCTAGGCTAGACAATTGTTGAAAATCTAAAAGTACTGGAAGACTGTGTCGTCTTAGTATAGGACCGCTTAGTATTAAGCATTCACGATCCTGCAAGCGTCCCTCGAACCCAAGAACACTTAATCTCCAGACCATTGAGTCAGCGTCCAAATGTGATAATCTCTAACTTCTATCTATCCATGTCTCGTGAACTTAACTATGAAAGTCACAACAATCTGCACTACCCCCCATACTGATATTTTTTTTCTCGTAGATTCATTATAAGCAATATCATGACTAAATAATTAATGTGAGTTGAATTAAAAACCTATTTTATTTTCTAGAAGACTTTTTCTTGGTAGGATGGATAATTATGAAGCAATGACAACAGATTGGGCGTAGTTTTCAGAAATATTAACTTAGTTTCCAGGTATACATTTAAACAGTATTGTGAAACTTAAGTAAGGGAATTTGGCATGTGCGAAATGTATTAACACAGACTATACAAACCGTATTTATATAAGTGATTAATGCTGTATGTCAAATGATTTTGAGTGAATTTAGAATATTTCGATAATGATATTAGAAGACGAAGATTATCAGAACTATGTGATATATTGAGACATTAAAAAGAAGAATATATTTGTAAAATCTTAGCGATTTTACAAATATATTCTTCTTTTTAATGTCTCAAATGAACTCGGCGCCCAAATTTTGTGAAACTATTCGTTTAAATTTAGACGAAAGTTCTTATTTATGTGATAGATTAGCGCAATACATTTCGAACAATCTGGTCACACATATACTTGTTAAGAGCACTTATATATAAAAATAAAAGGTCAACTAGACAGGAAATGGGGTAAGAGGAGATAAGGATGATGATGATAAGAGTAATAATAATAATAATAATGTGAACACAAAGCGAAACCTAATCACTCTGGATAATAAGTCAATATTACCAGGGTAGGTTTAAGGTAAGAACAAACTGTTTTTCAACACATAAAGGGGGTTTGAATTTTCGTATGGCTAAGGCTTCAATGAACCTTAGTATACGCCCTTTTACACTTTTATACAGCACTACAAAAGCTGAATTTAGATCAATCTTGTGACCTGTTTCAATTATATGTTTAGCAATAGAGGATGATGGATGTTTATCATCTGCTCTTATTGGGTCACTTGATTGTATTTGTTTCTGAAGCCATTTGGGTACATGTTCACTCACCCTAATGTTGAGATCACGATTACTCATCCCTATGTATGTGTGACCACACACACATTTAAATTGGTAAACACAGTGGGATGTGACGTAATCGTTTCCATGTACTTTAGGTTTTGAATGAAGCATGCACCTTGTTCTTTCTTTGATGATGACCTTTGCTGCGCAATAGGTTTTATTGATGACTGATTTAAGTCGTTGTTTCAGTAAAAGGCTATTTGAATCACCTCTGAATGGTAAGGTGATGTAGACAGGCTTTTTCTCTACCGAGGCTACAGTAGATCTCGCTGTACCATGGACTTTTCATCTATTTATGAATTTCAGAGGATAGCCATTTTCTATTAACGTTTTATTTAACAACTTAACATCATCATCAATGGCGTCATTGGTACAAATACGGTCGAGTCTGTTGAAAAGACACCTTGTCAAACCACGTTTGTATTGCATAGGGCAATAACTATAATAACTAAGATATTGACCTGTCCACGTTGGTTTTCTAAAGATAGATCGCTTTACTGAACCATCTTCTCGTCTACTCAGGAGTATATCTAGGAAGGGAAGCTGATCGTTTTTCTCCTCTTCACATGAGAGACTAATATGGTTTTGGAGAGTATATATATATATATATATATATATATATATATATATATATATATATATATATATATATATATATATATATATATATATATATATATATATATATATATATATATATATATGACCAGATTGTTCGAAATGTATTGCACTAATATATCACATAGTTCTGATAATCTTCGTCTTCTAATATCATTATCGAAATTTATCAAAGGGACTAATTGTTTTGAATTTAGAATAGATTTCTTAGCAATGAATGAATCCTTAAATATATAAAAGAATTTAAATTCAGTCAGATCTCCCAAGGAATGCATACAAAGTTTATTCTCATTATTACATTTTTTTTCAGAATTGTTTAACCTTAATTGTACACTACGTTCTTACTTTATTCGGTCACTATTTGTTCTTCAATGATTTGATTATTGTTTAGACTGTTGTAATTGGTTAGAACATCATGACAAAACACAATACTTGGGTCTTGGCATTCTATAAAATGTTTCCACACAGCAAATGTATTGAAGTACATACAACTGAAATTGAATAGTTATTCAAACAGAAAATTCCTGATCATACTGATCAGGTATTTCATCAACTTCTCTGTGATCCTCATTTGATACTCTTAAGCCGTGCGGTGAGCACTATTTTTCAAATCACTGGTCCAGTATCGAGTGATGTACTTTTTTAATGTCATTTGGTTGTGCGTTTATTTATTGTAATCGATTATACTTATCACACAGCCAGGCTAAAGTTTACTTATTGTAACCTCAAAAGAACTGCAAGAATTTCCGCTATAGGCTAGTCATAACTTTCTAGGATGCTATGTTTATAGCAAACAATTGTTAGGAAAACAGTTCGACTCTGTTGTTTCCGTGGGTTCTTCGTAAAAGTTGTCTTACTTCATGGATGGATCGTCATTTCAGTAAAATTTTAAATTAGCGTCTTTGATCACCATTGCCCGTCGGATGATTTCAGTAAAATACTTTATAGGAAAGCATAATTGACAATACGATTGATTTTCGGAGACAGTTTGCTTAATATCTAAGCTACTTATTCCTGAAATCTAGATATTGCAACACGTTACCAATTTTTGTTTGTGTTAGTACACCATTATGTCTATGAATCGCATAACCTATTCGGGTGCGATTATGAAAAGTTTGCGAACTTTCTCTGCACAAGTTACAAAAAGTGTAATCTGAGACAAGTTAGTGGCTAACTATGTTCAATGAAAAGAATAAAAATCATTCGAATTTCGGTTCCCGAGCTGCTAACATCTAACTGACAATCACTTAATATACATCATCAAGGTCGATCAAGAAATAAGAAAAGGAAACCTGTTAAAATACTTCATACTGAAAGTTCTATATTGTACCAAAAATTTAGTATTGAATAAAACCTTTAGTAATAATATTATGTTTACGAGTAATTTGCCAAGAGCATTCGAGAAACATCACAAGATTATTTGAAACATGTTAACAAATGTGGTAGTCTAGTGTGAAATCATCAATATAAATGGCTTTTTCATTTCTTGAAAATATGACTTATAATACGTTTATTCAGTGGAATATTACGAATTTATTATTATCAGTTGCAGTTTTTCAATAGAAAGTAAACACAATAACCTTTGAAGATATACAAATAATAAACTTATTGCCCTTCTGCTCTGTTTACACTGGAATGTATATTCGGACTGATGATTTCATTTGAAAATAGTTAGAATTATTGTTAGAAAACCCAGAACAAGGCCAATTATGCAATGTTATAATCGGTAACAATCGGCTGTTGTTAAAATAAGACAAAATTATAGTGAACATCGGTAATAATAGTGTTATGTTAAATGAAGTTTACAGCAGTCAAACCACCTTGGAAGTTATAAGAATATACTCCGCAAATAGACCGTCATATTTGACTAAAGATATAAATTGAACGAAGCAATTAGTGCTTTTGTCGGACCCCTTTATTGTCATTACGCTTTTCCGGTTTTGTAATATTTGGGAAGTGAACGTTATCTAACAACGAATTGTATGTAACCGATATCACTAACTCCCAACATAATATAAAACTCCTGAACAGAAAACTATCAAATTCACTCACTTATTACATACAGAGACTATTGATTAATGGCTACAAATATGTTCATTCTACTGTTCAGAAGAGTCTTTCTGTACAAACATTACGATATTTATGCACTGTAAGTTGAGTGACCTGAAAGTTGAGTGTTTTTCAGATCTCAAAAGATATCATCAGTCTGGACGTTCCATCCTTATAATACAGCAGTTATTTAGTCTGAGAAATCTGCTAAAAAATACTTTCACCACCTTCGCTCAATAAATAAACTTCATATAAACACTATTAAAAATGTATAGGAAACTTAAATCATGTTTGCTTTTAAATAATTATCAGGTGTTAATAAACATTTGGCATATCAATTGATACATATATACCAAACACAGTTTAATATTCAACATGGGAGGGCATACATGATTTCGCACTTATTTCAATTACGGTGGTCAACAATCTATGAAAATATGGACAGAAGACAACTGGTTTTTCCTTCACATAAAAGGAAATATATCATATTAAGTTAAATTTATATTACAAAACTGTCTGAACAACACATAAGTTTCAATGTAAATAGAAATCATATTTTTCTTGAATACTTCACTATTTTACCAACAGCGGGCTTGCCAATCGAGATTTAATTTCAGTACATGTTACAGTAACTTAGATGTAGAAATAATAACAAATTATTAGACTTAAATGATTGTTAGTCATTAAACTGGCACACGTATACATCTTATATCTTCTAATAATATGAAGTTAGAGAATAACGCATTGTCACATTGAATAAGGGTTTTATTTCTGGGATGTTATTTACTTATGCTATTTACTATTTACAAAATAAACTTGTCAGTCATATCTTCACAACACTTATACTTGAAGTAATTTAACAAATAAACTTTTGAAAAAACATGGATAGAATATTACACAGTAAATGGTCTGAAAAATTGAAAATATAGAAAAAAAAGGTTGTTTAGTGGAGGTGAAGCCAATGAAAAACGATGAGACGAGACTAAGTATGTGATAAAGATATAACAGTAGTGAAGAATAAATTCAAATGATTTGAAGGTGATATTAGCAAATAATTCAAAAACCACAAACGACACCAGAAAAAGTTCTTAACAACTAATTTATCGAGTATTAAGAAGTATGTATTAGAAGCATGGGATAGTGACAGATTGAACGTATCACATTTGCATAGAAAGTTCTGTTTTTTAATAATAAATTGCTGACAATTTTGCAGTCCATCAATTCTTGATTTAAGTTTCCTTCGAACACATTTATTTGACTGTAAGATTATAAGTTAACTTGATGTCGTAGAGAATGTTAAATTGGTTACTTTATCCCAGTGTCGCCTTGATGTATCTCTGAGAACTACTGTTATGTTTTTCAGTTATCCGATTCTGGTATTGATAAGGAACTTTCTTATGCTCTAGCCCAACTAGCTAATTGCATTAAAAAATAAGATTGAGTGGAAAGCTTTCGTTGACTAACCGAATATGAGTCTAATCTATTCATGAATATATATCTTTTCCAGAAAATTAAGCAAGGTTTCCAAAGTATAACATTTCTATTTCCTCAAATAGTTAGACCGAATCTCAACCAATGTTACGGCATCTATTACATTACATTTGGCTTATATATGATTGACTCAGATTATTAATTACCTTGTCTGGTATTCAAAAGCAGAATGTAAATTAATCAGCAGCTGAATACTGAAATATTTCACCAATTCTGATTCCACTGTCCCACAGGGTAAATCCTTCAATACCAAGTTCATTTTTATTCTGAAATACCATTTAAAGTCACTCGATAAGGTAGAATCATGAGTTTGACTAATATCTAAAAACTACATTGAGATAGATTATTAAGATGTATGCATTTTGATGGTATAGTGGCCACTGGTAAATGTAACAGACTACATATATGAATGACTTATTCACTAATCTCTGACGCCAAGATTATTATATTTGCCTCAGTATATTCAAAATTTGAGTAACGTTTGTTTACAAATCACGTTATAATGATTATGTTTGGCTTTTGAGCTGAAAATAAATAATTCAGACGTCCTAGTTGAATTGATTTTCTCAATCACGTAAAAAACCTTTCACTTTGACGAAAACGCGATTGAATTAATAAAATTCTATTTTTGATTTAATTTAAGTTTGAAAACCGAAGTTCATTTTTATGCTAAAAACCATCATGAAAATATTTGTAATTACGTCGGAATTTAATATATCATATGGGAGTAGAATACGTATCGCTTAATGTTTCACATCTAATAAGAGTGTTAAATGAATTCATTTTCTAAACCTAATCTAAACATTCAATGGTTAGTTTGAGATTTTCACTATTCAGCTATGAATGATTTTCGTCACTAATATACAGGTATAAGTTGCATTGTTCAAATTAAGCCGTGTTTAAGCAATGTTTGCTTACAAAAACAAAATTATTGACTGGAAACCCTGAAATGAATTCAAACCAGAAGAAAAAATTGCTGTCAGTTGTGACTAGATGGTGGTTAGAGGTAGTCAACAGGAAACTCTGAACCCACGTTTCGTGCTACTTGGCACTCGTCATCAAGGTGTACCTGTGATTTCGAGTGAGTTGGTGTTCCCTGGCGGATTCGATCCCATGTCACTCAACTTCACAGTCAGATACGTTACCACTGGGCCATCCGGGCCGCGACCGACCTCCTCAAGGACTGAGATGTAATCAAAATTGATCGATCACTGGTACACCTTGCTGACGAGTGCCAAGTAGCACGAAACCCGGGTTCAGGGTTTCCTGTCAATTCCCTCTAACCACCATCTAATCTCAACATAATGCACGCAATATCGAGTCACCTAGACTGGTGGCCACATTGCAACTTGGTCGATAGCATTCAATCTGCACTATGAAGGACTTGACACACATGACGCTGATCAATCAATTGTAATTGCTGTCAGTTGTCTCTATAACACAGTTATGTACTTGTATTGTGTAAGACTTAAATAAAAAATAAATCGCCACAAAATGTTTGAAAACGTAACATACTACACTATACACATTGTTTTGTTCAATTGTTTAATCAGCTAACAGTAATGACACATAATCATTAATGTAGCCTATCCTCTTTCATATAAACTGTATTTAAAGTTTATGAATAAAGACTTTCGAATCACAAAATTCAAGTTATTGCTTATAAATGAATATGGAATTATACGATTTTCAATTTCATTCACAAATTTAGATCAAGAATATCCAAATGTATTTTATTTTCTCATTTTGTTTAAAATGGCAATATAAACTTTAAATAAAAAAACAACAACAAAATTTTCCATGAAAAAAAAATCTATTTAAATGAACAAAATAATAAAAAGGAAAAAGGGGGGGATAGCAAGAATGAAAAAAAGAAAAAAAAATAAGAAAAAAGAGAATAATGTATTAGTTTGGTTTATTATTGCGCTCAAATAGGAATTAAAATTATATAAAACGTTAGATTTAATGTGAACATGACATAATTTTCATGATCAAAAAAAAAAAGAAAAGAAAAAGAAAAAGAAAATTAATCACGCAAATCCATGTTAAATGATAATAATAATTCATTTATTATAGAAAGATATCTGTATCATTATGATTGATAAAGACTAATTTATGAGAAGATAATGAATTAGTATTATTTAGCTATAATAGGAATAGGAATACGAGAAAAGTATACTATACTAATAAATAAATAAAGTTATTGAAATAATGTGAAGTTGTTCATGATAATTAGGGATTTATTGGAACACTTCTATTTCCTCATAAATTTGAGATTAATTAAGTTAGTGACTAATAAAGATTTTTGAGTCTTTTTAATAATTTTGACACTTAGTTCATTCAACTGAATATAATTTGTATAAACAGTCAGTTAAATAAATCAATTTTTCGATGATTAAACTTGTACAAGTGAAATAGCAAGATCGTCAAGTACAACACAGGGAACATCAACTCAGTCACACCTGATGAAGAATCTCTAGAACCGGTGGAATTCTTAACGTACGTGAGTAGCAATGAACAAGGATGATCCGATACAGATGTAGAGGAAAGGATTTGAAAAGTAAGGCTCGCATTCCTACAGTAGAAGAACATATGGAACTCAAGATAACCGTCAACCGATTTCAAAGAATTTGGAATACAATTGTCGAGACAGTTGTACTGTAGGGAGCTGAAACGTGGATAATAATTAAAATCATAATCAAAACGTAAAAGTATTATAAACAATTGTCTACGTAAGATTCTTAGTGTCCGTTGGCCTTATACCATCAGCAACAGATTACTTTGAAAGTGAACAAACCAGGTTCCAGGTGAATAGAAATTAGGAAAAGACGTTGGAAGTGGATGGGACACAAATTACGGAATTCATCAAACTGCACTAAAAGGCAAGCGCTAACTTGGGAATCTTGAAGGCAAACGAAAGAATGGTAGTCCAAGGAACACACTCTCTCGGGTTTTGGAAGTAGATATCATACAAATAAATAGTAACTGGAAGCAATGCGAAAGGATTGCACAGGACAAAGTTAGATAAATTATACTAGTGTGTGGCCTATCCTCGTCTAAGACGATTAATTATTCAACGTTACATTACCAAAATTGTAGATTCATGAATAGAATCAGTTTTATGTATGTTGAATTATGACTTCAATGCAATTCAAACCTTAAACAAAAAACATATCAATGAAACAAAAGACTTTTTTGTCTAATTTAAATTAAAATATACAAAGATTTCATCGAAATTAAAAGTTTTAAACATCTCAGTTCATTTTTTGTTTACATTGGAAATTGTTTATTTTATAAGAATTTCTGTCTATCTATATGAGTAGAATAGATGTTAAGTTGATTTAAATTGTTTACCATTTTTTTGTTTTGTTTTAATGTTCACTTTATGCGACTATTAACATGAATTTATTAAAAATAAACAATTCTCTTTTATAATGTTAAATAGTATTGTTGTGAACGAACAGTCAAATGGGGAAGGACAATTTATTTTGTTAATGCACTATCATACAGTTATTTAGTCAAATGTAAAAATCATACATCAAATATATCATTTGCACATCTTCTTTGAATTGTCTGTTACAAGCTTCATTGTTCTTTCATTCAATTTATTATCTTGATTGTTTTCTTTTTTCTTTCTTTCTTTTTTTCATTTTAATTATCTAAACCTTCTGCTCGTAGTATTTCACTTCTGACTGACGTTATACACTACTTATATCTGCAAACATAAGTAGTATACACCACAATATAATTCATATATCTTCGAACTTATGATGCAGTGTATTTATGAAGAATATAGGTTACTAGATATATGATTTCATATTATTTATACGCCAAAGTGGTAAACTTTAAGCAGATGATTTGTATCTATTGTGATTTGAAGCTACAAGTTTTTTTTTTAATTGTAGGAAGAAAAAATCGTGTAAACTACAGATTTGCTTAATGGATAGACTATACAGATATAATTGGTACACACCACTTAACGTAGACACTTCCAATAATAAATTTAAACAGTTTAAATGATATTAAATTAAATTTCTATACAGAAATCAATTGTCCGTTACTAGCTGGTTTCTTGGTTCCCATAAATATACAGATTTAGTTTTACCAATACAAAAAGTAACTGTAGAATTTACATAGAATAGAAGTTTCCTAGCATAAAGAGTGAAGATTTTCATATATGCCATTTTCTGTAAACGCAGAAGCTAGATGGAAATGTTCATAGTGCTTTACTGTGATAAATTTTATCCACCTAATCTATTATATGAGAAGCCATTCTACTATGTGAGTATCTTTCAAATTGCATTCTAATGGTTTGATTAACTTTCGTGAAGTGCCTCACCTTAAATTTCATCAAATCATATAGATTGACACTGTGAAAGTTGATGCTCACATGCAATATAGAGATCTTCAATAAAAATACCAGATATTTTTATTCATTTAATGAGTATAATCGGTGCTACAAAACATAATTTAGGGAAATGATAAAACGAGCGTATTCGCTCACTTAAAACCATAATTTTAAATTACACCATAAATGCAAATTAATAGTTTGCTACATTTAACAAAAGTATATTGGAAAAATAATTAAACTTTGATTCGGAAAGTGTAACAGGAATGAATGAATCTTGTTCAGTATAAACCCAGTACATTCAGAACAAATCATAACATTTAGTTAAAAATTACTACTTACAAAAAGATTGCAACAAAATACCAACCTGAATTATTAGTATTTATCTATATATCTATTTGCATACATGCATCTATCTATCTATCTATGCATTTGTACGTTCATTGATAGGTATTCACTACTAGCCTACACTGCATTTCATACAAGTTGGAATATTCAGTTCCGTAATTTTATTTTTTAATATATATTCACTAATCATTACCGATTACAAAAGTTTAATGGAAACGAAGATTCAAACATAAGATGAAATGCTTAAAGAATTATTCAAAATCATTATGGGGATTCGTAGAGACTCTAGTATTTTAACAGGTGAATTCACCACCATTAAAAACCAAGAAGTAATGGACGGTAGTTTCGTCCTAGTATGGGACTACTTAACGACGACCACCCACGATACTGGAATGTAACCCAGAACTTTCGGTCTCGCGCACGAACACATAATAATTAGACAACTGAGTTGACATCCAAAGGTGATAATGCATAACTTCAACTGATCAATATTCTTACACAACACTTCACTATTTGAAGTGAATAACTATCTCACATCAGACACGGATTGGACTCCACTTGTCACGGGTTCTCATTAGAGCTTTAAGAAATGCTGGTCCATTGGTCTAGAGGTTAAGCACTCACACATTAAACCGAAGGTTTTGGATTTGAGCCTAGGATTGTGGGTACGTACAGCCGAGGAGTCTCGTACCGGGACGAAATTATCGTCTAGTACTCCCTGGTTTTTAATAGTGATCTATTAAAATTATTCAAAAAACTGTCAATATTGAATAAAGTATTATTATCTCTGGACTTTTAAATAATTACATATTGCTTTCAGATAATATGATAATCGGTAAATTTTATACATATTTCACTTGGCGAAATTTCAATAAATACTTTTAGCACAATGGAGGAATCTACGTTTAAAAAGGGTAAATATGATAGTTAAATTTGAGGTACATTTCCATTGCTTGTAATCTTGCCATAAAATTAAGTAGACGTACTAATGCAGTTACTGATAATCATGTTAAGAACATGTGATTATGTCATTAATAGTAGGTTTAAAAGTCGGTGTATGAATACAACGAATTATTTAGCATGCGTACTTAGTTCACAATAATCATCATTTCATGATCAATAATGTTTTCTCATATTCTTTCTGTATTTATGTGTCAGGTTGCAAAAGCTTGATGACAATGAATGTTAGTAATCGAAGTGAAAAGTTCTTACTATTCGTTATTAGTTATTCAGGACACTTTTAGGCGTTTTTCTGATATCTAATACTTGTATAGGGATAGCTCACCTATGAATTCCTCATGATACGATAGATAATCAAGATCATTCATGTTTACATAGATAGAGTATAAAGAATATTTAAAAATGTTCCAATTACCGTATATGACCTCTGCTAATAAATAGAATCAGTAAATTGTGGTTCATATAGTATGTCATTATATTTTCAAGATAACTGAATTCGAATTTATATATTTGAAGCGGGTTCCTTAAATAAAGATGGATGGTGGCTAACAGTAGAATTCAGGACACGCGTTATTTCATGTTTGTGACTCGTCAGTTGGATGTACCTACATTCCAGAGTTAATATCCAACCCGGAACTCAAAGCAATATCAAGGCAATTTGCACAGTTTGCACATAAGCCAGTAAGGTACTGATCAGTGGGAAGATTCAAACATACAATACTAAAATGAAATAATGGGTTTCTGAAACGTTTATATGAAAATTCATTACTTCTATCATAGGCATATAAGAAATAATAAAACTTTTAATTTATTTAATTAAATTGTGACTCACATTTTTTAAAAATTCCCTCTAAGTTACTCATCTCGATATTTCCTAATAATGTATGCTGATAATGTGAATAAGTGCCGTTATTTGTATCCGTATTCACATTTGACTATCAACGTATTGGTTAATATCCAGTAGGTTAGATTTTTGTATCACTTCACTTTTGACAACTTTACCTATTGACAATGGTTTTCCTGTACACATAGTTCAGGAAAAATCATTCTATCCAAACAAATAAATTAATTTGTAGGTTTTCTACGTCACAGCGTAGCCTCGGTATATCATTGGAAACCTGAAGGCAATTAACAGCTATTTTGTCCAAGTATATATTTTTTAGCAGTACAGACTCCATAGTACTTTAGGAATCTAACTCGGAAGTTTCGGTTCTCACAACAAATAGTTATCCATTACAACGACTGAGTTTTCACCTATTGTTACAATTTCGACTCCATTCAATTCGGAATGTAATAGGAAAATTCTTTAGTGTCACTAATAAAACAGTATTACTCTTGATATGTCTGAACTTCAAGAATATCTTAAACGTCACTAAAGAGCTGACAAACTCCTTCCAAAGAAATCGGTTATTTGCTAAATTTTGATGCAATCAGATTTAAAGCATGGCTTGTTGTATAACTTTTCAAACTACGTTTCATAATTATGTAATTTCGGATGTACGAAAACAGACAAACAAAAAACCTTGTACAAATTGTCACTATGTGAGTAATGAGTGTTACTAAGAATTAAACAATTATATTACAAATATCTTCAACCGATAATCACGACAAACTAATGTACGACTGGATATCGACATAATACATAGGGGAAGAAAAGTATTTGTGATTCATTTAGATATTGTTCCTTGTCATATGTCTAAATTGACATTTTAGAAATGACTAACAAACATTGTAATCAACATATGTTTGTTTATAAATTATTGATTTAACCATATAATTTATGTTGGTCTAACATTGATACATACTGTGAATGACCCTAAAAATATGATTTCGTTTGCCCTGTTTATATATATATATTCTATGAGTGTACAGTTAAATAGCTCGTTTTAATATAAATAGATGAAGTCGATGAGACACATTATAGTCAACTTCATAGCCTCCTTTACTTAATTAGGAAATTTGTTTGTTTCAAACTTATTTTAAGTTATATTTTGAGATTTCTCATCAGTTAGTAACCAAGACAAGATACAATGTCAAATTATGTGTCACTTACACAATCAAAATGCCGATGAAATGATGAGTCAAGATTCAGTTTGAATGTGGATTGAGTCACAACTGGATCAAATTCATAAGTTGCATTTTCTTTTTTTTTTTTTTGGGATAACATACATTATTGCTTTTACTTTAGGAGCATACCCAAACACTTTGGCGATTAAGTAAGACTAAATAATTTATATATTATTAGAAAACATCGTTTTTAGGAGAATTTAACACATTTACATGCATTATTATTCCTGGTTGAATGTATTCATAACTGAACAATTTTACACTTCACTAAGCTTTTAGACGATCACGTGCAAACTCATTCATATCTTACATGTGTTATTAAAAAAACATCATTCCATCAAGCACCAAAAAACATACAGGCAGAAATAAGTTGGTTGAAGACGAATTAGAAGAGGTATTATATCGTCATTGTTAGAAATAAAAAGTTGAAGGACTAAGAGCTACATGTACATGGATGTAATGAAATACTTCATTGCAGTGTTTAACTATAGAAGAATTGCCAATATTTTTGTTTTTACTCATCATTTCTAGTTAATCCTCATATATTCAATTCGTTAAATAAACATTATCGGTAAAGGGTTGTGGAGATTGCTGAGTTTCAATGAAGATCATGAAGCGATCAATCTTAAACAGCCATTGTAAATCCGGAAGTACTGGACGGTCGTCTCGTCATAGTATAAGACTCTTCAATAATTCCCATCCACGGTCCAGCACTCACAGTTCGAACCAAGAACCTTCGGTCTTGAACATCAATGCTTGAATTCTTGACCAATGAGCCGGCAGCCAACGGTGTTAATGTCTACCTCTAATTAATCCACTATATTGCGTGACCATCTTTCATTGTCTTCAGAGAGCAGCTGCCTTACACCCGACACGGGTATTTTCCTAACATTATTCGATTCATGATCTCAATTAAAACAAGTATTAATCAGTTGCTTAATTGAATAATTTACTTTGTTAAACACTAGGTAGTTGAAGTTCATCAACATAACTACTAAAATATCAAACAACATTCAAATCTTGACAACAGTTCAAGAAATAATATTAAATGATTCGTATATTTCACCTGGAATTAACAGAAAACTAAATGTGTAGTGAACAGAACACGGGTGGGGACAATCGAATGTTTTTAGCACAACATTACAGGACTTGTTAATAAAATCTAACAACCATGAAGTAAACACTGAATTTGCAAAATGTTCACGAATTGTCTCAAAATGACTCAGACTTCATCGTTCTTGCATTTTCATACAAATTGCATCTTGTTTCCATTCTTTACTATTCTATCCGCTTGTCTCTCTGCCGCCAGATCTTCTGTTCACAACTAACAGCATATACTACTTATGTCAATATAAGTAGCACACACCACAAATGGATCTTTTGAAAGTGAATAGGCTTATAAGCTTACGAATGATTATTGATTAAAATATTTTCTTTAGAAGAACGCTCCTTCATTGTTATTAAATATATTAGCGATAACTTTCATGATTCTACATTGGTAATTAAACAGTATTTGTATTCAAGATAAGTGGATTTGAAATTATTCAACTAACTGAAAGTGAATAGATTAAATCATTTTAAGTTTTCACATGATTATATATATATATATATATATATATATATATATATATATATTTGTAACGTACAGATATTCCGTAACATACTTCAAAGATGTTGTTCATGCATTAAAAACATATATCCTACTTGGTCTTTCTTTCTTCTCTAATCTGATGTATTCAATAATTCAAAATATGTATTCCAAACTAACTATATGGACAGCTTAAGAGGAAAAAACAACAAAAAAGAACAGAAATACACATTTTTTTTACATAAAAGCATTTGTTACTGTCAATCAACCATTATGTAACACAAATAGATACTTTTTTTTCCTTTTGAAAAATATGTTATCCCTTATTTTATAGACTGTTGTTTGAATAAAGACATATTTACGATAGTTTGACAATAATCGACAGTTACAATGTTTTTCACTGTCAATGAAATTAGTTTCCCTTTTTTTTTTTTTTGAAAATAAAAGTTTAACAAATGTTGACGATCAGTAACAGATTTTATACAAATGTATATACCTAATAAGGCAACATTTACACTATGACACACTAATAGATCTTTGAATTACATTATACATTTGTCGGTCAATTAAAATGTGTACTTACTAAATGACCATTACATATCACGATATGATTTCGTTTAGTCGTTTAAAAGAATAATCATTATCTTCAATGTATCTTAATTGCAATAAAACGATTAACTTTTAACTTAACTTTGAATGTGGACTAGGTGTTTATTACATAGAATATTTTTTGTCATTATGCAACAGTTATTTACTATTATAGTTCTATAGTACATGCTTTTTAAGTATTTTTGCTGATGCCTCGTACTATATTGAGATATACGTTTGAGCGGAAAACCTATTTTCCTGTAGAGACGATAAATGTGACATGAATCCCCTACATGTCAGTAAAGGTTTTTCGCTACTGCTGTTATACGTGAGACTATCGTTTCATAATTACATGAATGTGGGTTACAAATAAGAATATATATCTGTCAACCCATTTTATATGAGGATCAGAAATACATAAACCTGTGAAATTAGTCTACATTTTTACTAATGTAATAATGATAAGATAGAGATTAATTCTGGTTAGCATACTTTTTAGCGAGTTAGTTTTCTAAAAAATGGGGTCACTAACCCCATTACAACCCTCTTCCTCTACCCGAACTCCGGACCGGCAGTAACTCTAGAAGAGCTACACGTGGAGTTTAAGAATATGTAACGCTTCACGATTTTGCGTGCCATCCTTGCATAGGAGCGCAGGAGTAGCAGGCTTAAGTATGTATAAATTGGTGCTATGTAACTTTCGAAATTGATCGGACAGAATACCGACTTAATATTCATAGCAAAATCGATATTGCTGTTGATAATTATACTGAATATATAGTGACATGTTCATCATTCAGCAAATGTAGTTCATTACTTCAGTTTATTACGGATAATAAAGTTTTGTTAACTGAAACGTTTTATGCACTAAAGAAACGTAGCATACTAAAATAATTGTTTAATTTATACGTTTAATGAAATGTCATTCTTAACGAATTGAATATAGGAAGAGAAAACAAGGTTATTCATAACTTAATCTAAAGATTGCAAACAGATTAGAGTCTTATCAGTTTTTAGTCTATCAAATTCTGTCAGCCTTAATATAGAAATTATTCCACTGATGCAGAACACATTTTTTTCAGATCGAAAACTTATATAATATTGGCATAAATGACTGGGACAAATGTAACAGAAGATACTCAGAATAACAAAATATACAAATACTTACTTTGAATAGTAACTACAAAACAATAGATGAATATGTATTATGCAAAATTATGAAACACTGTGAATATCATATCATATATGGTGAAAATTTTACTTTTGTTACCCAACCAACTGAATTCTATAAATACTTTATAAGATTCGTTTTGCTTGCCTCTGTTATATACCAGCATAAAGTGAATAAACTGAGATAGTTTAATTAACAATTATGTAAATTTCACTGATTCTATCAGCTTATTATCTAATCAACTCAGCTGTATGCATAAAATAATATGGTTATCATAATTTGATTGCATAAGAATGAAGTGAGTTCATGACATGTCTGACCTCACTTCAATTATATTGTACTAAGGTTAATTGTGTTCATTAGGTATAATTACTTTTTCAATCATAGTACGGGTAATATATATATATATATATATATATATATATATATATATATATATATATATATATATATATATATATATATATATATATATATTATGGAACTCCTCAGTCTTCATGCACAATCCAGTCTCGCGCGTGAATGCTTAGCCTATAGACCATTGAGCCGGCATCCAGTGCTGTTAAAACCTAACTTCAACCAATCCATGAAACTGAGCGACAAGTCCAGCATTTTCATATAAATATTGTTCGCCGTGTATAACTTAAAGATAACCATTATTAGAAACTAGCGAATGCCACAAACGTTCCTGAATGATAAAATACATATACTCACTAATGACTAGCTTATCCAATGTGTTTTCTTAATCTTGTTAAAAATTAGTTATTTACTACGTTAAACAATATGAATGTTAAGTAGTGATTAACTGATCATGTTAAAAGATGAATGAACTATATTTTAAACCATCTTTTTAAAACGAGAGTTCTTAGTTTTGTCGTGATTGTTAAACTTTATTAATAGTATGCTTCGAAGTAATCGAAATGATACCTTATATTTCAGAAATATCAGATATATTTCTCTAGTGTGCAACAGTTTTTTATATAGTAGCAGTTCAAGCATTTAACACATGTAAACAATTGAAACCACCATACTATTGATGACAAGTGAATTATAAATTTTACTAAATAGAATTTACTATGATATTGTATTGGTAGTATATAGAATTTTTTTTGGCTTTTACTTTCAAGCAATTTCTGTTTAGTTATTCTTCCTAATTCATCATATCAATGTGATGTAGCACCATTGATATGTAACAATAAACTATGTCTATCATAACAAATAATTTGTTCGTACTTTTGAATTGATGTAAAGTTTCATTTGTAAAGCACTACATTGATGTGAATGCTCTTTATATAACCTTCAAGTTAAATTTGAACTAATTCACAAACATAATTATGTATATAACACATAGTTTATAATGCTGATAAATTGATTTGATTGAACTGTTTTATGTAGGTTGACATTGTACTTTTTCTGTGACATAAGTTTAATTATTTTCACTGAGAATAAATGTGGTAAGCTTCGTCGATCAGTGATGTTAACTGAATACAGTTACTATAAGAGGCTTATGTTAAGCAACATGGGTTTACAAGTTAAGATATTTCATACAGACAAGATGTATATTATAAGAAACATTTATTTTCACCATGAAAATGCGGTGCCGATAAAGATGAAGTTAAAAAAAGAAACAAATGAATATCAACCTACTAACATGCGTTTATCATTGGAAAATTGAATAAAAATATTATTTCTACAAATCAGTTATCACTATGTTAACGGTATTATAAATTAAACACTTTTTACCAGCTACATCAGAGCTTTATTTGAATATTTACTTAGCATCAGTACTTACAAATTACAAACACAAAAGAAGTTAATAGCACTTCATCAATCAAGTGATTTCTATTGTGGCGTTTCACTTCACATATCATAAAAATAGATTAATTAATTATTGTAGTAGATAAATTCATGAGTCGACCTAAGCTAGACCACTATAGAAAGCCTGGAATCACTGGAAGGCCGTTTCTCTCAAGTATCAGACTTCTCAGCAGTACGCATCTCCGCACACGGAATACGAAGCCAGGACCTTCGGGCTCATGCGCGAACGCTTACGTTCTAGACCACTGAGCCACTATCCAACAGTGTTAATGTCTAACTTCCACCGATCCATGAATGGCTGCACAACCATTTATCTATTGTCTAAGGTAGACACCTGTCTCTACCCTACACGGATTAGACTCCATTAGTCACGGCTTCTCATCAGAAGTTCAAGAAATAATCTTGGATCCAGTCACTAGTGAGCACATGATGATTATTATTTGACTGTACTAAGTTTATTAGTTGAATTCATGATTTAATGTAAGCTAGACCACCGTTGGAAATCTGGCAGTACTGGACGGCCGTTTCGTCTTAGTATGGGACTCATCAGCAGTGCATTTCCACGATTCCGCACGCGGTATACGAACCCAGGCTCTTAGGTTTCGCGCGCGAACGCTTAACTTCTAGACGTATGAATTTAAGTACCGAAATTACTGCAATGTCCACAAACCCTATCCTGATAATTAATGATTGTTTAAAAAAAATTCTATACTCAATGAAAAAGCATCAACAATAGTTTAATCACATATAAAAGTACACTAATTTTCAGACATTTTATTTTTAGATTTATCTATAGAGTAATGTTTTCTTTAGATTTTCAAAATTTTTGTGATTTAAATATCAGACAAATAAGTGAGTCATGTAAACGTTGGTTTGAGAAGTGCCTTAAGCTATTACTCTTCAATAAACGGTAAGTAATTTGATGTAAGTACACAATGATACTGAGTAATGTTTTGAGCAAGACTTTAGTTGGTAAATCATCGAAAATTACAAAGTAGTTAATAGAACTATTCGTCCTGGTTTCAGATTCACCATAAGTTCACAACCTCAACTCCTTCAGAAGTTAGAAATTGTATGATTGTATGACTTGTTCAGTAATGAATTTACACAAGGAATATATAACTTCAAACATTTCAGAAGGATTTATACAAATTTAACTTCCGTTGGTTGAACAATGGTATTTAATATCACAACTTCTCTAATCCACTTCATAAAGTATGGTACTAGAATGAGTATGTACTATGCATTTCATGACAAACACTTACGTTTGTATTCACATGAACTGTTATTAAGTTAAAATGAAACATATATGTGTTGTTAATAACTAATATCGTACACATGAACAAATATTTTAAAAATTGTTCGGCTGTTTAACTCCAAAAACATCAAATAACTTTATATATTTCTGTCTTAAAATCAGTTATAATTAAATATACATCTGAGTACACTTAAACTTTAGTATGGTGATCTGTGCTGACGTAAATTCATATTAGTGATACTAGTGAAAACCACTTCTGAATGGCCATTAGTATAGTTAAGATTAAAGCTGAATATATATTCACCAGACGCGCATGTAATTGATTTTTTTCTCAGGAACCAAGGGAATGTTGAATTAATTTGTTACCACATTCCTATAATCCACACTTTACAAACACCCATTTTATTACCCACTTGTATTTCATCTTTTGTTTGAGTAGTCTAATTGCATAATCAAACTAATCGTCCATTAAACTAAGATTCACAGTTTTATGAATTTTATATTGAGTCATTAAACATTATGATATGATGTGGATGAAAAAACTAACAACGAACAAAAGTAATAAGATGTTTCAAGATAATGTTTGCAACACATTCAACAATAGTACACTTAGAGTCAGTCGACTGATGTAAGACTAAACTGGTAATTTCCAAGTGAAAATTATAACTTAATTCGTTTGAATATTGAATTTATCTTTATTACATAATGATGTCGAGATTATGTTATATCATGAATTATTCATTTAGATGATGTATAATTCAGTAGCTCAAAAGATAATTAAGTGAAATTAAAATCTCGCTTCTTTAATGTCATAATTAGTCATTTTTATAAATGGAATTTTTATTTCGGATTATTCAATTAGTACACCAGATAGTGAACACCATGAAGTTTGAATTTCTATTAAGTTAATGGAATCACCTTTTAATTCACAAATTATTATAATTATTATTATAATTCATTTAGGATATGCGTTTCTTCTTCTGTCAACTACAGAATTCTTTAAAAGTGTCTTTATTATATTACAAAGAGAGAAAAGAAAAGAACGGTTATATATTAAGAAACAATGATTAATGTCATATCATTTTGACAATATTGCTAAGAATACCTTTTGAGCGCATCCTTGAAATTCTCATACATCAAAACAATATGTTAATTATTTTAGTTGAACCCTCTATTATAATTTATTCATATACAATAACCATAAAGTATAAGCAGAATAAATATCTTCAATATAAGATTGTCAAATGTGTCAAAGTGACATATATATATATATATATATATATATATATATATATATATATATATATATATATATATATATATATATGCATATGATCATTTTACATATGGATAAAGATAATATATGTGAAATTAGGTATAACCTTTTGCATAAGAAGTGCTACATGTATCCTATGGGAGATATATGTATATGTATATGTTTGTATGGTATGAAATATAATAAGTATAGAATATCAAATGAAATTAAGCTGACAATCTTTCATAGAAGTTAGTTTTCAGAGAATTCCATTTAAAAAATATAATACAAAGCAAAGACAAATGAAAAGCAATTTAGATAAAGGTTATAATGAAAGTGTTTACGGTATAAGGTGAGAGAAAATTTTAAGTAACTAAAGAAAAAAAGCTTTTGGAATTGCTAGCTTCAAACAATTAAATATTATTAAGTTTTTGATTGAGATCATGAATACCGCAAGCGGGATCGTGGATGCGCACTGCTGAGGAGTTCTACAATAGGACGAAACGGCCGTCCAGTGGTTACAGGTTTTCAAAGGTGGTCTAACATCAATCGGTTCATGATCTCACTCAAAAATTAAATATTATCAATGAACATAATGTTCACTTATTGAATGTTCGGTATTTCGACAGTTTTTTTTAAAAACTCCAGAAAATCTGAACAGATATTTATCTTCTCAGTTTGAGATCTTCGACGAAGTTCAACTTTTTCTATTAAAAATTAGAGATTGGTATGTTAGTTTATCTGAATCATGATCTAAAATCAGTATTAAGGACTTGGCGATGAGGTTGGTGCAAACATGGGTACTTCAGAAGTGTGATTATTGCTCGAGCAGCAGCTGAAACGTATACAGATTTTAGCAGATATAAATCTTACGTCTAGCACTTAACAAAGTACTTCTACACCTGCTACAACTGCACCATCAGTTTATGGTATCGCGAATAGTATCTGTGAGTTTCATCACGACGGCGTTATGAAGACTTACTTAAATTTGATTTGGCTAATCAGAATGACGCTTGAAAAGTTCGCTTGCTGCTTCGGAAATTGAGTCTTAGTGATCTAGATAGATATTGTAACTTAATTCTGCCTGTAAACCCATGTGACCGCTGATTCTCGGACACTGTCCAGTCATTGAGCCAATCATTCAGTGATGATTCCTCACTATTCGACGCGCGCTATCGATGTTTGAAGCTGACTGTGAACTAAGACGCTGATTTTCTCATGCATGTGAGCATCGTCAACCGAGAATGCGAACGTTTCCGGTTGAAGTCACTGACTGAAGATTAGTTCAACTAAAAAAACTTCTAAAGTCGCATGTGAAGTAAATGTAACAGAACAGCGTAAAATGACGCACAGGGAAGATGGCTGGGAAGCCAACTCCATATAATCTAATGGAGTCAGATCTACGAGCCACTAAAATGTTAACCTCGACGTGGGAACAGGAAACCACGGGCCACTAAAGATGCACTACAAATGGTAAAGAATCAAAAATACTCATTTTACAAAAAAATGGTTTTAACACTTAACTTATGTATCTGAATCAAATTGTTGATTATTATGTAAGAAAGTATCAATATCAACTGTTCATTATATTCAACTATATTCAATGTATTAGTTTGCATTTTTTTTCATATGGATTATACATATATGTGTTTTTTTGTCTAAAAAAAGAAAGAAAAAACGTTATCTTTCTGTGTTACATTTCACTGAGGCGGTAATAAATTTCGAAAACGAAAAGAAAAAAAAAAAAGAAATGAAGTGGATTACGTTCAATGATTTATTTCTTTCCTTAATGGTCATTTAATAAAAGTGTGCTTTTTTATTATTTTTTTATTTATTTCTTTTTCTTTTTTTGTTTTGTTTCTAATCTTTTCCATGCTCTTGTGTGGTATTTTCGAAATGGAGAAACTAATATTAAATAGTAATAATTTGAAAAACTATTTAACATGATGAAATGGATCTATGTACTTTAGATGGTCGTTGAAGGTAGTCAACATAAAACCATGGATTCAGGTTTTGTGCTATATGGTACTCGTCAGCAAGGTGAACCTGTAATCTCAGTCCTACAGGAGGTCGGTCACGGCCCGGATAGCTCAGTGGTAACGTCTTTGACTGTGACATGGGATCGAACCCGTCAGGGGGCGGCAGTTCCCTCAAGAGAACAGGCAAACATTGCTGACGAGTGCCAAGTAGCACTAAACCCGGGTTCAGGATTTCCTGTTGACTACCTCCAGCCACCATCTAATCTCAATATAGTTCACGCAACGTCGAGTCACCTAGACTGGTGGCCACATCGCAGCATGGTCGATTGCATTCGATCTGCACCAAGAAGGACTTGACACACATGACATTGATCACCGCCCAATGATCGATCAGTTGTGATCTATGTACTTTGAATATTTCAATTTTAATGGAATGAATTATTTATAATGACGAAATATTTAAGACAATCTCGAAAACAAAATATGAATTTTCATGAAAATATGGAATTGTTAATATATATATTCACAAATATCATATGGGCACATAAGTGTTGTGAATAAACCATTTCGGGTTTCTTCAAAAATGCATCAATACACAAGTTTCAATAATGTTAGCATTATATTTGCCATATTTGAAAAAGAGAGTAATAATAATAGAATAATAATAATAAATCAGGTTCTGTGTAATTAAGAAGAATATTGAACTGAGTTTAACGAAGGAAAGTAAGAAAATAAGGGAACAGAAATAAAGGAGACGTGAAATAGGCAAATAGTTTGTATCGTCAAATTAGTAAAAAAAATAGAAAATAGTAAATAATTAAGAAAAATTAACTTATTGCAGTAAGATATGACGCTAGAATAAGTGTTTCTGCAGTCATAGTTTGAAGTGATGCTATGAAAGTCACAATTAGGTGAAATGAATAACGAAATATCAATATGTATAATGAAGATAAAACGAGTCTGCGCTTGAAAGAGGTTTCATGACTAGCCATTAATAAAGAGTTGCACTCCTGAATGAAACGGCTATTTTTTTTCACTGAACAACCATTTATGTATGTAATGACAATCACAATAAATTTAAATGGAAACTTTTAATTTCAACTAAGTTGGTTTATAAGCAATTTGTCTTTGTGGACTTTTCAGTTTGGATTTTAATTTTTATCTAGAAATATTCTCTTATTAAACGGTGTTTTCAGTGAAATGAAACAGTATGGTGATTGACTACAATTAAATTAATAAAATTTTACATTGTATTTACTAAATCATAAATCGTTTATGTCAAACATGGTCAACTTTTATGCTAAATTAGTACAGAAGTATATTACTAATTTTACAATAGCAACAGTCAAATGATTAGTCCTTTATACCGTTTTTCATGTGTTTGGTTGGGAAATAGTCACCTGTAGACTTCAGTGATATTTCGGTAAACAGAATTAATCAACATAAAACCTTTCACTCCTGTTTGGAAGATACCTTGTTTTATCCTTTAACTTCATATGTAGCACCGAGTTTATGTATTGCGGTGTATGTAACTTAACTCTTTAGCAATCCGATATCTGACTCCAGTTATATCGTATGATGCTTGATATCGAAATATACATGTCGGCAATTCTCATATATAATCATTCACTTAAATAGCGTTGGTGAATAACAGAATTCAATTAGTCAAATACGAGAATCGATTTTTGAATAAGTATATTTCGTATGATCGTTGGTCGGAAAACGACGCAAAATGAATTGACGAGCAACGAAGAAGATAATTGAGTCAACTCGATTTAACTAAGAGTAAATCGATATTTATCGTCACACAAAATGAGATAAAGATATGTGATGAGTAAGATAAGAAATGCACACACAAGCTTACATGAAAACGGTCAAAATTGACAAGTAAATAATTAACAAGGTTAAAATGTGACTCAAGAAGAATGAATAAATTGGCATAGCGACCTACACTACAGATCATACACCGAGAAAATATCCCATTATTCACATTTCACAACTTAAATTAACAGTGTTTATTATCATAACTTGATGAACATATCAATTGCAACGTCTGGACTCGTAAATCATAATCAACCGCACTGTACTTTATTGCAAATTCATCAGTCACTTTTACCTAACAAAGTAACTGAATTTAGCATAAGATATGTGTAACAGTTACTCATAAGTTAACATTTGGAATGGAAACTAATTTCCTGTATTATGTTGGCAACAGATGCAAGTGTTACACAATACTGACTAAAACCCAATTATTAACAAGATTCAAATCAGACGATAATCAGTCTTCTATTTTCGTCTTCTTAATTAATCTTTACTAATATACTCTTGACCCCGCACCACCCCGGGTGGTGCGGGGTCGTGGATGCGCACTGCTGAGGAGTCCCACAATGAGACGAAACGGCCGTCCAGTGCTTCCAGGTTTTCAATGGTGGTCTAGCTTCAACTGACTCATGATTTCTATCTGTGAAATTTTGAATTACTCAAGAGAATATAGATTTGTTTGATTAAATGAGTACAGTGTTCAAATATATCGAATGACAACGTATATTCTGATTATTTTCCGATTGTCTATAGAGTAGATTAACAATATTTCATATCCTGTTTTGTCGTTTAATGTCATTAATCAAATTGTATAGCGAATGTTTTAAGAAGAAAAAAAGTACGTAAAATTTTCGTCAACAGTATAAAAGAACTACTTAATGTCGATTACATCATGACCACCATGAATACGCAAAGTGGTATCGGGAAGCATTGTTCAATGACATCATAGATTAAGTGAAATATTCACTAAAATACGTATTTCATTTATAAATGTCGATGTTAACAGTTATTTGAACTGAATATTTTTTTTCCTGAAAAATATTTCGTAAATTAAAATTACTTATTCTAGTGAATGTTAAATAGAACAAAACAAATGTTTGGTGAGACTATAATCTATGGACGAATTAATTAGATTTAAGATAACATGTCTTAGATTTTGGCACGAAATTCATTCATCCACTTGTCTAAATAGCGTCTTGGCATTAAAGCTGATAACAGTTCGTGATGAATACCATAAGTCTAATTGAGAACCCTAACTACCAACTGTTAATCATAATCCTTATTATTCACACAGGTTTATAATCCCCATTTAATCCTAGTAAGTTGGTGGACACTCTTCAAGGTCACTTTAGCGTCGGTCAAAGGTCGTCCATAAGTTATGGTCTCAAAAAATATTCTTAATAATCAGTGAATACTCACCGATGTTATGTATTTAAAAGGTTTTTGAAATATTTTCATTAATTGGACGCTTAAAAGTTGTTTCGAGAAGTTACTGTCTAAAAAGCCCAATTACAAAAGTATACATCAAGAGTAAGAGTGAAAAGAAATTGACAGCTAAATTTTAAATAGTTAACAGACTATGGTGTGACCAAATTGTGCATATTAAGTAGTTGCCAATAGGAATTCATTAACTAAACTAGTGCATAGATCGCGTGCTCCGTAAGTATGTAAAATGGATATTACAGGCCAATAAATAAATTGTTGTGATTAAAATAAACGAACAAATTATAAATAGAAAATATATCTACTGACTTTATATGATGGTTGTTGAACGTTGATAATTTCGGAAACCGGAGTATTTAGTTAAATATATCTAATTAGCATCAGACCGATAGTGTCACAATACAGTTATTTATTCCTCTTCCTCTATAGGCTTAATATGTCTCATAAAGATAGCTTCACCAGCTACTTAAATGCTTACTTACTTAATCATTTCAATGGTAGTTAATTATATTTGAACTGTTTGTGACGAAATTATCTGATAGAGTTTTCATCAAATCAGAATGTGCACACATTATCATTTATACTGCGTACATATTTATAAAATACATTCTACAGTAATTTAGAAATGTACCCATTACACATAAATAGTAAAGTCCATTCTGTTATCACATAAATTTCATATGGAAACATTGAGTTTTATAAGAATGTTTTTAAAGCTTTAAACGTTTCACTAACTAGAAATAACAGCGTGAAAAATTTTTTTTATTCACTTATGTCATTTGAATGACCTACATAAATTCCCCAACCTACAATTAGGTAAAAACATGTATATAAGTAATCAATACAAATGAACATATCTATTATATAATATTTAATACTGTATTTGTTCTGAAGATATTACTTTGGGTATTAACTTTACAAATTCAGATAAAATTTGGTCTACATAAGAAATGATGAACATAAAACTGTCAAATTTGTCAAATGAAAATGTTATTTTTTGTTCTTACAATATGCCTAAATAGCAAACGGATTACATGTGCAAGTATAAACACATCGTTTTGAATGAAGAAATGTAGGGGACACAAATGAGAAATGATAATTTTAAGAAATAATTATATTTTAAAATGTTTATTGATAAACGTATTCACTACAGATTAAAGTAAACACATATAAGGTGAAGGATTAGATATATATTATAGCGATAATATTCGAACGAAGAATATTCTTTTTAAGCAAAGATGGATAGTGGCTAGCAGTGAAATTCAGGACGCGCGTTTCGTCCTACTAAGCTACCAGGACTCAGTAGCTAAGTGGATAACGCCATGGCGTTTGAAGCGAACGGTACTGGGTTGGAGTCTCAGAGTGAAAATCAACTCTCCGATTCAGGTACATCCAGCTGACGAGTCCCAAATGGGACGAAACGCGCGTCCTGGATTCCACTGCTAGCCATTATCCATCTTTGCCTAAAAAGCTAGTGACTTAAGGCTATATCGAAGCGATCTGCACAGGATGCACATATGCTAACATGAGACTGATCAATTGCAGTCTTAAATAACAATGGGAAAATACAAGTAAAACAACATCATATGAATTTGATGAATATTCTTTTGGACAAATTCTCTTCCGGTTCTACAATTATATATCCAAATTAATAATCCGAAAAATGGCCAGGTTAAGGGCAAAGCACATAGTTTAGAGTTAGAGCATGCGAATTCAGGATTGTCAAACAAAATAGAATAAAATTATTAATGTTGATATGATTGACTGACTGACTGTTGATATGACTCATAGAATGTTAAATTGAATCAGCTTATATGTTAAGTGGAAGCGTTAAGTGACCCACGATCAGAATAAATATGGGTCAGATAGGGTGAGAGAAATTATAGAGCAATTACAATTCGATCAAATGTTTAGTGGAAAACTACATTGTATGATATATTAAAACAGCCATCAGTCATAAGAATATACATTTCCGATAAACTTCCGATAAACTATCATCATGACATCAACTTGTTCAGACTTGTTTTTGATTGATCCAATATTATTCTTGCATTGTTCCGTTGTACTATTTAAACTTGGATTAATTTTAATTTGGTTATTTGTTCTCTGAAGAAGTGACTTACACTAAGTCACGAAACGTCAGAAAATCCAATTTTCTACTCATTGGGATATTACAAATATATTATTTTTATTTAAAAATACTGAGTTTAGTTGTAGCATTGTAAGTGGTTGGATAAACAGTATTTTTGAGAATTCGAGTAGTGACATGTGAAATGTATAACATCACATGCAGAAAACAGTTCAGGGTTGTGGGGTTTGTTGAATTTAATTGAAATCATGAACCGATCAATCTTAAATCAGCACTGAAAACCTGGAGGCACTGGCGTACGGAATCACTGACGCGCACTGCTGAGGAGTCCCATATTAAGACTAAGTGACCGTCCATCAATTATAAGTCTTTAGTAGTGATCTCACACTGATCGGTTCATGATTAAAATAAGATTGCAAAGTTTATATACTGTTAAAAGAATAAAACGCTTTCAGAGGGTAATTACAAAATAATAAAACTTTTATAACGAAGAGAGCACTGCTTCTGATTTTCATCCTTTAGTGTCAAAGGTTATCTTGTATTCAATCACAACTGTTGAATACATACAAGTGGTTTCAAGTTTACTTAAATGAGAATGAAGCACGATGACTGATTTCTTCACAGCTGGTCAACTGTAAAGTGGATAAAAACGCAGAACTACCTTAGTTTGGATTATACTTTATTATGTGGTTACTGAATATTCTGACTGGAAGTAAACATGTTCCACTTTTGATAAATTCAAAAAGATTTAAATAGTTTGGTAAAGTAGTAACTCAAGACCAGTTAATTGTAATCAACTCAAAACATTCAAGACTAAAATATTAAAAAAGACTAAGGAAATGGAAAACTTTATTTGAATAAATCAGTAGTTAACATATTATAATGTTCTGAGTTATTTGAATCAAAGTACGAACTAAGAGTCCCAGAGATAACGCAATTGAATTAAGAAGTAATACACAAGCACAAGCGAATGTACTGTATTCGGAATTCGAAATCATGCAATCAACCAGTACAAGAGTATCATTAGTTCGTTCAAACACCACACATATTCAGTTAACCTGCTGTATATTATTATGATCACTATCTTGTCTGTATAAACATACACGCTTGATCTCATGACAGACTCCAACTAAAATGTTGATAGCCTAAATATCTCTCGATGAATCATTCTCTTCCCTATGTATATATACTCGAATCCTATTATGAACCTTCGCCTTACCTTGCTTTGCCCTTTTGCGATTTGACTATAAATTCGCCTCTGTATATGTTTGCTTTTCCGTTTCAAATTCGCTCCATGTGCTTGTAGCTTTGTTATCTGTGCGATTTGCTAATAAACTATAGTCGACGCTCCTTATTGCCTTCTGATTTGAAATATCGTTGGGATTTATATAATAACGGTTGTCACGGTAATTGATTAGCGAAACAAAGCCACTACAATATAATACCACATTATGTATTTGTAATTTGAAAAAGGAGGAAAAAAGTACACTTTTCTTAACTTTCTGTCACTCAGAAATAATTCAAACTTTTCAAACGATCCAATAGTTAATCAATTTCTATATTAATTGAAAATAAATAATTTTACAACTTTGAAATTAGTTCAAAAATGTTTTGACTTACATATGCATGGCGAACTATTTAAAACTTAAAGTTATGTTTTGTTAGTCTAGGTCATATCAATAAATTCAAACAGTTGTTTAGTGATTAGTTAACTATTTAAAGAAATGATGTTGAACAAGAAAAAACAAACAAACAAGAAGTGCGGCACTTTGGTCTATGTCGCGTTTGCAATAAACTATTGAATTATTGAATAGTGCAAAAATAAAATAAGGTCAATCGAAAACTTCGATATTAATTCTCAATAATAAATTCTACTTATCTATTTAACATGACAGAAGTATAACAAAATGTTATATTCTTATAATAAAGCACCTACAAATCTTCATGTTAACAATAGTAATTTATGTACATTCATCTTAACCTTTTGTAACTACGTAGATCCAATAAAGTAATGAGAGATGAAATGTTCAATTTTTATATATTTCGCATTCGTTTTTGCAAATACTTGCCTGGCAAAGATAATTCTTAAAAATTACTGTTAATTGAAGAAAATTTTTCAACATTTTAATCTGTAAAATCAGACAAAGTTATTTATTTTATTTTTGTTTCCAACAAATATGGTTTTAGTGGTTGAGATCATGAGTCAATTGAAGCTAGACCACTATAGAAAACCTGGAAGTACTGGACCGTCGTTTCGTCCTATTGTGGAACTCCTCAGCGGTGCGCATCCACGACCTCGCCCCCCACGAGATTCGAACCCAGGACATATCAGTCTAGCTTAAATTGACTCATAATCCACAAAACTCCTTCTGATATGAATTATGGTTTCAACGTAAGACGTTTATGAAGAACGTTTCAATCGTGTTTTATTAACCACAAGATCTTATGGAATTCAATTGAAAACCTGGTGAATTGACGGTTCAATATTATGAAAAACTCTCGAATTTAAATGTAACAATTCATTTTTCTTCAGATTTGAAATAACTCATTGTCCGATGTCAGTTATTGAAGCGGATAATTCTCTATTAAACAATCATTCCACGCAAACAATCGTAGATACATATCAGACGATAATAGACTTGTAAAAACAAATCTGGTAAGTAGTGTTTTCAACTACATTATACTTCAAATAGAATTATGCAACATTGATTTGATAATATTTCTCTCATATCAACAATCTGTATTCTGGTACACTGATTTTATAGCAATTATATAAGTATTCATTTGATATTTACGAAAGTTATATAGAAAGCTTAACAAGTACTAGAATTCTATTTGTTCAAAGGTATGTTATTTCATTGTAGTAGAGAAAAAAAACTATTTCATTCCAAAAAAAAAAGAAAATGCTTATTATTTTATCATTGTCTATGAAATCAGACAACATAAATATAATTCATATGAAATTATATCGGTTTTATTGAATAGATTCCAATATAATTCCTTCAAATTGATTGTACACTATCATAGATTATAAAGCATCTATCACTTGAAATTATTTATTCTATAATTGGTATACTTATCATTATTATTATTATTATTATTATTATTATTATTATTATTTGATTCATGTAAATTGTAATTTATAAACATAATCAGATACACATAATTAACCGGTTATTTCTAGTAATTTAATATAAATAATTTACTTAATTAATATTATTTATGAACAAATATTAGTAACTATAAACAATATTCATGATAATGATGTAAACAATAATTAATATTTTGATTATCTAGTTAATCAAAAGAGAATGATTTGTTATTTATACACATAAAGAATATTTAAAAAAAAAAAAAAGCAAATAAAACTGAGTTTTTTAAGTCATTTTTCTATGGATGTTTAGGACTGTAATTTATTGTATTGCCCTGAAATGCCTTGGTATGGCCGAGAGTAGGGAGAGTCCGCTCTTTCTTTTCACATGACAACGTGTATATAGCCTCTGCCAGGGAAGTCCTACTCACTGCCTTCTCGTGGCGGGGGTGTTGTTTACGAAATTTAAAAGACGAAAAGCGAATGTCTGGCACTTTAACCGAGTTGGTGGACATGGAGAACTCATCTAGAGGAGCTGGAAAACCCTGATTCCAAACTAGTGGTACACATGGGCTCCAGTATCCTGAGGGAAAAAATGTGGTATGAACCAATCGTTTGTCACCAGCTACCATGGGACTGCATCTCCTTATGTTGTTCCACTGCCTTATGGATAAGATCTTCATGTTGAAGGCTCCGGGTGTGACCTCCTAAAAAAACCACCTTCTTCGGTTTTTGGCACCCGGGCAGTGCCACAGGCCTCACACATATCAAATGAGATTTGTGTGGCGCATATGTATTTGGTGCCCCTTCTACCAACATCTATGTGTTAAAATAAATAAATAAATGTAATTGATTAGTTTTATATAGCAATACGTACATCCTTTTAGGATGGCATCAACATTGTCTTAAGTTGTAAGCACTATAAGTGTAGTGAATAGAACACGTTTGAAGGCAATGAAATGTACTTGACATAAAATTACCGAGTATTTCAGTAGAATCTCAGAATCATACAGTTAATAGTTAATTTGCAAAATATCAATCCATCGTCTCAAACTTCACTATTCCTTTTGCATGCCGATTGCGTTCCGTTACGTTCCTGTTCTTTCTTTCTTGATCTTCTACTGAAATGCATTCGTTACCTGGCCACCATTATATACTGATGTGGATATAAGTAACTCACACCACATAAGCAGTGGTGGATGGTAGCTAGTAGTGGAATTCAGTGACGTGCGTTTCATCCAATCTGGAACTCGTCAGATGGATGTACCTAGATGTAATTGGGTTCAAATGCTAGCCACCATCCGTCTGTGCTTATAAGAACTGATTTTAATTCTATATTCTCCCATTAATAGTGATACCAACATTAATGAGATTGTTTTTTAACATATGGAACATATTTGTGTCTGATTTATTTCGAAGAAAGAAATTGGGAATTAATTTGATGGATATATTTAAATGTTACTTAATATCTAAAAGTCATAATAGTTGTATTATCATCCAACAACTTATTAATCCTTGAATACACAAAACAGTTTGCTCAACTTCTTTTTGATCTTTCTAAAAAACGTTTGAAAGATAATACTTGTGAATTGCTTGTGGAAAAAATTCCAATAGTTTTGATAGGGATCTAAATTAATTGTGAATATCTTGTTGACAAATATACGTATTAAAATCGTTAGACAACTCGAATTTCGGAACAATTAAAGATGAAAACAACTTTTTATTAGTTCTTTCCGATGTCACAACACTGTTCAGTCTAATTTATGTATATTTCAGATGGTGAAACGATGTTTTTCCGAGGTATTTATTAACAACAACCACTTCTGTCTTTTGTTTAAATCTAAATAGTCTGATACTTATATATCAGGTAATCAACTGTTAAATTATGTAGGGCTCCTATAATATTGTCAAATAATACTTTATTAAATGTCCAAATGTCAGTTAAGGAAGCAGAACGACAATTCATTGAAGCTACTTTACACAAGTCTTTCTATAATAGAATACAAAGCTATCGCTTCAATAACAAAGTAAAGAGAAGTTAGTCAGATATTTAGGTGTAGTTTTGTTTTCTGAGCTAGATGGTTTGGCAGATATCGGCTTAAAGTTTATGCTGATGATGTTGTTCAGAAGAATAATGAAAGCTCCATAATCAAACCATCCAGCTCAGAGAACAAAACTCCATCTATATCAACAAATCTTTTCCACCATCCGAGTTAATCATGTTTTTTTAACCGTTGAACATGAAAAATGTACCAGTCAAAGTGTAATAAAAAGTTAATGAAATGCAAATAATATGTAAATCAGTGATGTGAAACATTATTATCCACATGAAGAATATAAAGATTAAATAGACTGATGATGAAAAAAACTCGTAAAATTAGAATGAGTGTTAGAATCATGATACAATATAGGATTACACATGTCAATTCTCAATACTGAGATTACGCTTGAATTGATGATTGAAAAATATTGCACTTAGCACAAATCACGCAGCCAACTTTCCTGAAACCCAGTTCATTAAAACTGATAAACAATTTTGAGTAAAGATAATACTGTAGATGGATGCGCTTTTAATTATGTGTGAAAACAGCTCATGAAGCTTGATTCCATTCACTCATTTATAAGTACCGCGTAAAAATCGTCTTCTAAAGATTTTAATAGAATTCCATGTGTCTAAAACTAATCTCTATATTTGTATACAATCTAAATCCGCAGTATATTGTCTTTTTCTAAACCAATCGTTTATTCAATGGAATTCATCTTATTAGTTGACAAATATGAAAATCTTGAAAAAACAAAAATCCGGAAGTTGAAATTAAGATAAAATGGACAGTAATTTGTGGGAAACTGATCACAATTACGGCCCAACTTATGTTGGTACATCAGAATATATGATGCTTTTTGTGCGAACATACATCAGTGATTTTGCATAGTTATTTGGTTGAAGTTTCAAATACCTAATAAGAAGGAGTGTTTAAAGATAACTTAACTAGCTCTAAAATTCATTTGTTACCTGGATACTAATATTGATTAAAGGGACATCAAATTTAGTGGTTCCTATATGCTTTGTCACTTTTAGCAATGCTTCTGAACTCAAATGAAGAAAATATTTTACAGAAATATTGCCCAAACCTAATTCATTGTTACTCTAAACATTATCTTAATTTTATAATAATAACACTTTTGTAGTGAAAGTTATCTCATAATGACAACATGAAAGTTGCTTTCCATCTCATATCTGTATCGTAAAACAGATTATATTTAGTTTCAGTAACTGGGTTTGAATTCAAAAACAAAAGGAGAGTTGAATGATTCTCTCTACTTCTCATAGAGCAATTTATGTGCCAATTTATTTGACGTAAATGAAATTTTTTGTAATTGGTTGAACAAATGCTCTATGCATATAAACACACTGCTAACAAACTTACTTTCTTCGTTATCACTTCATGTTTTTTGGTAACGCTTCTTTATCATTTCAAACGTAAAACATGGTAGTTTACGAAATATGATTTTTTAGAAATTTAAATAATTTATTCCTATTCAGCATGTTAATTCATTCTGTATTATGACGTTCATACAAGTTGTTCTAAGAGAATAATACTTACATATTGGAAGTGAATAGGCTGTCACTTAATTTGAATAATGAATAAGTAATTGAAATAAAATCACAATCTTAGTTCGACAAATTTTGAAAAACTAGCGAGCACTTAGAACATCATCTCATCTTAGTATATGACTGCTCAGGAGTAAAAATCCATGACCCTAAAGGGCATGGAACCTAAAACATTCAGGTTTCACGATGAACCCATAAAACCTATAAAGCTGACCTGGTATCCAGTGTTTCATATGGCTAAGTTAAATCAGTTCTAGATACTGAACAACCAACTTCAATTGTCTTTAGTGGTTACCTGCCTCACACCTGACATTTAAGTTAATTAGTGATCTCAATTTCATTGAACAACCTCCATGAACTGCGTATATTGTTACTTATTCAGTTGTTGGTAGAGTTCGGCTTCATTATGTTGTTATTTAAGAATTATTGTACAGAAAAAAACATGTTTATCCACACACTTATCTGTGATAATAATATTTCTTTTCGAAAATAAAAGTATTATGAACTCTGTTTATTCTCATCTTATTTATATAAAATCCAACAGTTGAGAGCATGAGTCAACTGAAGCTAGACCACCATGGAAAACCTGGAAATACTGGACGGCAGTTTCGTCCCATTCAACTTCTCAGCAATGCGCATCGGCGATCCAAAATCTTTTATACACATATATGATTTTAGTATTTCTCACAAAAGCAAACAAAATTACAAAAACGCATTAAATAAACAATCATCACATGTAAATGTTTATTTATATTCAGTTCAAGGAATTGAAACAAGGAAAGAAAGGATTAAGCAACAACGGTTTCGATTTGATTCCTATCGTGAGACACATTAGTCTGTTAAGTAGAACAGTAATATAATAATAATAATATACTAATAATGAATATTATTTTTATTATATAATGACCACCAATAAGTTAAACGAGTAGACAATGAAGTGAAACAAAGTGAATATGAAGGAGATCATATAATTAAAACAAAATGTATTAAATGATGAACATGAAAATTGCGCTTGAATCATTTTCAAAGTTAACTGTCTGTAATTCTTCATTCAATTATGATATAATATTCGTCACTGAAATGTTTATCATTATAATACTTTGCTTGAATAATATAGATAACATCTGATTGTTAAGTAGTTAATGAAATATCTTTTTATATATTGTAGGTGTTTAGTAATAGTAATGTTAATTTGAACAAGAACTACATAGTTTGTTCAAGCTTCACGATTTCAAAAGCCAAAGAAAAATTCAAACGAATAACTTAGAAAAAATGTTGGATGTACTTTGGTGTGTGATATTAATTGTTCATCTTAAGAGGTTTTGCTCTATATTCAGTTCAGCAAAACTGACTATAAAATTTTATGAGAAATCAAGACTAATTAGCAGACAAAAGGAAGCGTTTTTACGATGTTTGAGTACTAAATTTTATTTAAATTAAGTATTCGGTAAGACTTCAATTTATGGATGGTCTTTGATCGACGCTAAAGTGACCTTGAGAATGTTCACCTACTTACTAGGGTTATATGGGGGTTATAAACCTGTGTGAATAATAAGGATTATGATTAAGGTTCTCAATTAGACTAATGGTTTTCATCGCGAACTTTTATTAGATTCTATGCCAAAACGCTATTTCGACAAATGGATGAATGAATTTCGTGTTATCCTAAATGTGATTGGTTCGTCCATAAATATTCTTTTAAACTTGAAGTTTTTAATTAGCGAAACAAAATTTAACTGCTACACAGCAACCACTGTGTGAAAAACTGAATGGTCTACATTAACTTACACCGTACACCAATCTTCAGTGAGTTGATGTCTCACAACAGACGAAACGGCCGTCCAATGCTTCCAGGTTTTCCATGGTGGTCTAGCTTCAACTGACTCATGATTTCAATCTGCAAAATTTCTAAAATCTCCACAAACTCCGTCTGATAAAGCTGACTCATTATTAAATTTATAATTTTTTAAATTAACAGAATGGGGATTCCTTGATATCGTATTAACTATAGTAGTTTGGTTCAAGAGTCATTTGAAGCTAGACTACCATGTAGAATCTAAGACCACTGGACAGTTGTTTCATCCTAGTGTATAGGACTCCTCAGAAGTGTGCATTCACGATGCCACCTCACGAAATTCAAATCCATGACCTATCGGTCTCGTGCGCGAATGCTTAACTTCTAGACCACTGAGCCGACATCCAACAGTGTTAATATCTAACTTCAACGAATAAAAAAATATTGAACATCCAAAATAAGATTTTTAAAAAGAAATCAAACTATTGTGAATTAATCGAACACAAACAATAAAAAATAAATAAAGCGTTACCAAACTTCCTATCAGAATAGAAATAATATTTCAATTTTATATTGTATATTATCCTTAAGAACTGCATCAAAGAAAGAATCATATTGTACTACTTACTATTAAACAACATTTGCTTACTGTAGAAGAATGAAATAGACATGAATAAAAAGAAAGGATTATTTTCTTCTTATTCATAAATATTAGAAATAAAAGAGAAAACAAAAGAACCACTTGAACTGGAAGTTGATGAACGGAATGTTACATCTACTGGAAAGAAAAAATATGCTTATTATGATGAATTCGTTTTTGTTTTGTAATGATTATTATCCTTCTTATTTAAATCAAAATTAAATAAGAAGAAAAATTACGTGAATTGAATAGAATAATTTGATGAAATGGATACTATGGAAAAGGATTTTCTTTTTCATTGAAGTTCAACAGATAAATTTCTTAGTTCACTTAAGATAATCAAACAAAAACAAAAAAGAAAAGCGAAGAAAAGAAAAGAGAAAGAACAACTGTGAACATTTATTCCATTCAATTGACTTTTGTTCTAAGAAATAAATTTACAATGAGTGAAAATATTTTTTTTGTGTTTGGAAAAAGAATGATCAATTCATTTTTTTCAGTGATTTTCATAGTCTACTGATTGCTTACTACAGTGACAATTAATAATTAGTATATTTTTCAAAGTAAAAAGAAGATGGATAATGGCTAGAAGTGGAATACAGGTTGCATGTTTCGTTATATTTGAAATTCATCAGCTGAATGTTACTGCATCTCAGAGTGAATGTTCCCATCACGGACTTGAATCCAGTACCCAATACCAATACGATCACGTTATTCACTTAAATACTGAGTTCTAATAGCCACTTACTTGTGCAATACTCATTGTATGTACATATGCCGATAAGAGACTGATCAATTACGGTCCTAAAAAAAAAAAAATGGGAAGATTCAAGTAAACAATACCGAATGAATCTAATTTCCGATATTTACAAAGTGAATGTAAAATTGTTAATTCAAAGTTATTTTAAAAAGCTTCTATCAGTTTTAATTCTATACGCTTAATTTCAATGACTAACTTTAACATATAATAGTTGAGTTCATGAGTCAATTTAAGCTAGACCATCATAGAAAATCTGTAAGCAATAGACGGTTGTTTCGTCCTACTATGGTGAGTGTCCACGATTTCGCCCCCCCCCCGCGAGATTCGAACGTAGGACCTACCGGTATCGCGTGCGAACGCCTAACTTCTAGACCACTGAGCGAGCATCCAACCGTGTTAATATCTAACTTCAACCAATCCACGATGTTAAATAACCGTCCTTATATAGAATCAACATTTGTTCAACAGTTTATTATCCTATCCGATAATGCGTTTAAAAAAATGGAGTCCATAGGTCAAAATAATTTATCAACCATTTTTTGGTGACAAACATAAAGAATATATAATTTATAGAACTGGAAAACCTGATTTTTCTAAAATTAAATAATGGTTTGGTATTATACTTTGCCAAACAATAAGTAGTTTTTGGACATGTTTCTTATTCTTAAGTAAATCAGCATTTTCTGACTATATTTGTTAAATTTTATCTCATTTCCATTTAGTTACTTTTCGATAATGTTATTTTTAATTCATTTTTGTATTAGTTGTTTGACGTTTTTCATTGATGTTTAGGACTGCGACTGATCAGTCTCACATCGGCATATGTGCTTACTATGAGTGTCGCACAAGTAAGTAGCTATTAGGACGTGATAGCATTTGAAGCGAATGGTACTGGGTTTAAGTCCTAGAGTGAACATCCACTCTAAAATGCAACTGCATCCAGCTGATGAGTTCCCAATAGGACGAAACGTGCGTCCTGGATTGCACAAGTAGCCATGATTTATCTTTGCTTATAACATTGTGTTTTTTTTAATTTTATTTATTATTTATTGATCTTATGCTTAGTATAGATCACACATCACTTGAATACGTAAATGTTCCTAATTGAATAAACATAACACTGATGATAATAATAATTACTGTATTCAACAGCGTATAGAAATATAGTTGCAGTGTAAATATGACCGCTATTTGATTAACATTTAATAAGTAAACGGAAACCATTCTCCACTTGAATAATTCAATGAAAATATCTAAAGAAATAATTCATTGATCAGTGAATGGTGATCAATATAATGTTGATCTTGTGTTTTAGTGATGGCTAAATTCTACCAATCAAGTTGCTCTGTGAACATTAGTTTATTTAACTGTAGTTCCCGAGCAGCGTAGTCGATATAGAACTTTGTCGGGATTGATGTGATAGTAAAGTTAAATACCCTTTTAACTTGTTCCTCAAAATAATATGATACAATCAATATTCATAAAATGTAGATTTATAGAACATCACTGATAAAACTGTATCCATATTATTTTAATTATCTGCATCTAACGAAAGATACTCATCCTTTATATTGCTAAGGTGATTAATATATGTCGATTGTGGAATATTTCATTATTGTGATAAATTTTTAATGAAATCTAAAGTATCATGTTGTTTTAACCAGATAATTTATCAAAAATTTATTTGTTCAAATAAACAACATGACAAAGCAAATTTTTGTTTTGACTGTGCGTGTGAATATCAATTAATTATCGTGAAACAAGTACATATTTTGTCTATAAAAAGTGTTGACAATTTAACTGTAACAACGAACAAGCAAACATTTATCAATCATTGAAACAATAGAAGAATTTTTGGTTAGATCTAGAACAGTGGTTAACAATGGGTGAGATACAAGACATGTATTTAGTTTTATTTGTACAATAACAGCTGGTGAATACAAACCTTTTGAAATACTATAACCTTGTTAGTTCTTGTAAAATACTATCATGAATAGTGGACTGTAGACAGTGTTGAATAAGCAGAGATTTCCGTAACATTTAAAAATTGTCCAGTTTTCAAATTTGAAAATTTCACATTACATTGTGGTATTTCAAAATGTTTTAAATTATTATTTGTGGTCATTACCAGTTCAATATACTCATGCGCTATACAGAAAAGTCCAAACTTTAAAGATAATTGAATTACTACTAATTCAGGTGAAGATTCTGTGTTGTGTAAAGTTTTGTTAGAGGGAAATTAAATTAATCAACCATGGCAGCACCCAGACAATATATATATATATATATATATATATATATATATATATATATATATATATATATATATATTACAGATTATGAAAACAGTTTACAATCCAGGTACTTACCAGTTCTTAAAAAAATCTGTTTCAATGTCTGGTATCAATAAACGTATTAACATGAACAAACGTTTTACTGTCCAAGTAAACATTAAGTAAGTAAACTTTAACATATAAATTATCAGAATAGGGTTTTGTCGATATTTTAGTATTGCTCATCCACTGCTGAGGAGTCCTATACCAGAATAAAACAGCAGTCCACTGCTTCCAGATTTTTCATGATGGACTAGCTTTAATCAACTCTTGGGTTAGACTATTTAATATATATATAAATTATTGACTATAAAATGGATCTGAATATATAGAGTACTAATTTAGTTTGAGATGTTTACTTTACGAATAATCATGTAAGAATGGTAATGTTGCTTTAGCTTTTAATAATCTTCCTAACAGTTTCTTATCACTTTTTATAGTTTAGAATAATTTAATTGTTTTAAATTTTTTCATAATCTATTTAAACAATGTGAATACATCGTTTGTGTCTTCCTCTTTTTGACCAGCTTGTTTGATCGATAATATTATTTCCGTCATTTAGTTTCATTGTACTTATATTCTTTATACAGTATTAAACTATGTCTCATATTTTTATAGCTGTAGGTAGTAGTTAAGTGTTTTTGTTTATAGATTATTACTCAAGTGTTGCTTTAAAAATAAGAGATGAGTGTTAACTTGATACATTACAAGTGATTTATGTGGAATAGAAACATGCTGATAATTAAAACTTAAAATTGTATAGCAACATATTTCTTACGTTAGATTCATTTGGATTATTTTTGTATAATTTCATCATAATACTAGTGATGTTTCCAATGTTATCTGACATTCATTGTCATGATGAAACGTTTTAAAACAAGAAACGATGCTTGAATATACCTCATTTTCTTGATGAATTCTTGAATGCATCTACATGTTGTGAATTTCTTTTTTCGTTTGAGTTAGATAATTTAATTGTGAGGTTTTAATTAACGACTTCAATATTATCGAAATCAACTTAGAGAATGAACAAAATATACTTGTATTTAGTTAACTAGAGTATACCAGATATTCATACTGTAAGATTATCCAATTCTTCTCAACATTACATGGACTATCAACACTTGCACATAGATTAAAATTCATTGTTTTTCTAGCTGAATCAGTAATTATAAATCTGTCTGTTGAACTTCTCGTTGACTGTTCAAAAGTCTGTCGATTGTTTGATTGTGTATTAAACGAATAAGGAATCATTGATTTATTTATTACATTGTTTATAACAAGGATTCAAATATTTCACTTTCCATGTCCAATTTTGTTGAAAGATAAACAGATATAAGCAGATAAGTTGGGATTCTTGGCATCTAACAAATATTTGATTTAACAAAAATGATTATGGAGGTTGATTTGTTCTATGATGTCCGTTATTTTTAAGGATTTATTGTGGTCTTTTGTGAAAGATGAATAACTAGCCTACCTTCGTTAATCATTCTTTTAATTAGTTAGCAAATTATATCTATTGTAACAGGGCTTTAGTGTTTCGAATAACCTAAATATATACTCGGATAATATTTTCGTTTAATTCTGTAAAGGACTATAGTCGGTAGAAGCTTTTTTCTTAAAGTTATATAGATGACTATCATTCGTAGGTCATCTACAAATGGTTTCAATTCGTTATTCAATAATTGCATCATCCATTAGCTTGTAATTTGTTGTCTATTATCTATTGTTTTTGATAAACTTCATAAATATTAAAAGATGCCTAGTTACAACCTACAATCAGATTGTGTCGTCTGTGATAAGACGATAAACTTCATACTACTTCAAATTCAATTGGTTTTGCTTTAATTGTATCTCCCCAATGTTATTTACGACTACAATTAATCAGTATCATGTTGGCATTTGTGCATCCTGTGCGGATTGCTTTGATATAGCCTTAAGTCACAAGCTTTCTAAGCAAAGATGGATAATCACTAGCAGTGGAATCCAAAACGTGTGTATGGAGAGAATGGTACTGGGTTCGAGTCCTGGAGCAAACATCACCTCTGGGATTCACGTACATCCAGCTGACGGGTCCCGAATAGGACGAAACGCGCATCCTGGATTCCACTGCTAGCCACTATCCATCTTAACTTAAAAAGCTTGTGACTTAAGTTCATACTACATTTTTGTAAATTTAGATTTTCGTAATTCCATTCGTTATCTTGTTAAAAATTCGTCTAATTTGTCCATGAATCGTGCAATGTGACTTTACATCAGTTGATTTTAATAACATTTTTTAAGATAAATGTTTATGTACTGGGAAATATTGGTGTCAGTAGTGAAGAAAATAAGGCTGTAAAATAAAATTGTCTAAGATTGTACTTGTGTCTAAGAAAAAATTCGTTGATTTCTGAAAACAATAGATAACATAAATGCACGACCTGAATAACACAAATATATGATTAGCATTTGAATGTTAGGAGCGAACAATTTAGCTTTACTGTTTAAAAATAACAAGTTCATGGTTTGTACATAGTGCAATGACTGGAAAGATCTGTATAGCGGATAAACCATTGAAATATTAATAGCGTATAAAAGAAAAAAATAGGTTGCATACATTGGTTTATATTAAAAACGTTAGATATAGGGAATATACTGTATAACAATAATTAGATTTATTTTAGCATTTCCATTATAAGACGAAATTAGCACCAACATGAAGAAAGGAATTAAACGAACATTTTAAAAGCATTAAAACTATTATATCACTCTCATAGTCGGCCTAAGGAGAAAAGAAGACAATAAGTATCTCCGTCTTAGCTCACCTAGTTGATAATAGTCACCTAGCTTACAATCCTTAAGCTTTGAAGTTATCTCTAGAATCTTATGAAGCTCACCCCATGGTTACATAATCCAGTTTTTACATAGAGTGGAAGTCATAGAACTAGTTATTAGCAAACCTTACCTCATTCTATCGAGGAAGTTTTTACAATCTCTTAACGTACTGTAGCCTTCTATTTAAAGATTATTACATTTTTAAAAAATTATTTTGTTAAACTATCTAAACATTACCATTTCCTCAACATTTTAATTGCACCTAAGGTGTTCAATAATCTTACTACCTGACCTTTAAATAACTGATTGTGAAATGTCACCTTATTTTAATTAGTCACCATGTATCTAACATCAAATTCGTATCATATTTTAAAAATATATATATCAGTGTAGAACTATGTGTGAAGAACTAACATTTCTTCACTTAAATTGTATTATTATTGTCGCAATGAACAAAACAGAAGCTTTTCTTTTTTTCATTTTAAGCTAAAAATTTCAAACCAGATTCCAGCGGAGGAAGAAATCAGGAAGAAGCACTGGAAGTGGATGGGACAGACATTGAGGAAAGCATTTAACTGAGTCACAAGGCAAGCCCTCATATGGAATCCTTAAGGCGAAAGGAAAAGAGGAATACCAAAGAACACATTACGCCAAGAAATGAAGACAGACATGAAAAGAATAAATAAAAATTGGGTAGAACTAGAAAGGACGGCTCAGGACAGAGTGGGTTGGAGAATGATGGTCGGCAGCCTATGCTCCATTGGAAGTAACAGGTGTAGAAAAAGCTAAAAATTTGTCAATAATGAATGAATTGATAACTCAGATCTTTATTAATTTATCTTTATTTCGTGTTGTAAAGTATTTCCATTGTTTCGATGTAGCAAAAATTTACCATATGCTTGAGCTACACCACAATTTCGTTATATTCTTGGTTTCATTCATTTATTCACGTTGTTTATCTAAATTTTAATGGATTTGATTGTCTTCTAGCTATACAAAATTCAATATTAACTTTGATAGTTAAAGTTTAGTAATTAATTTAACTTAAACCATTACACAATTAACATGAAGGTAAACAATGATTATATAATAAGTAGTGAAATAATAATAACTATAATCTATTCTAAACGAATCTCTTCAAGTGTTCACTTCGCAGCAGTTTTTTTGCTGTTGTTGTTTTGTTTATAAAGTAAACGCTATTAAATAGTTGTATAAACAATATCAGATATTATAGCATACAGTGAAATGAACTACATTTCAGAATATTCAATGTTAACGTAATCATTAATAACAAGTTACTGTTGTCAGATATAAATCTAAACAGAAATGTAATAACGTCAGTACTGAAAAAATTTTTTAAAAAAAAAGAACAAACCGAAACTAACTATAACCCCTTCATTATTAAAATGTTTATATAATCTAGGTGAATGATGCACCTTTTCTTTATTTAAAAAAAGAAAACTAATATTGTGTCTTTATCTAATCAAAATCATACTGTAATTATAATCTTGTATTTTACACTTGGAAAATAACATTTACGTTACTTTGTTTCTACTATTTTAGTCCAAAAATAAAAGACTTTTGAACAATGATCACAAGGTTAATAAATAATGAATACAAATAGATTTGAATATTATCAAAATGGTTAGATTTGAAAAGAGTATTTAAGTAAACTGAAATAACAGTGTAATCAATTATGCTAGAATTGGCATAATAGCATAGTCATATTTTTATTCAACTGTGGATCAAAATGTAACATCTTAATAGCTATGCATCTACTTTCTAGGAAAATCAGTTTTCCTCAGTGAGCTTTTTTCTGAAAACAATTTGACTAGAGTTCAGTCACTGAGTATCATTCATATATATATATATATATATATATATATATATATATATATATATATATATATATATATATATATATATATATATATATATATATATATATATATATATATATATATATATTATCAACAAGATCTTGTTAAGGGCTACAAGTGATGTCTTCCGTTTTTCATCATTTCTTGAATGATGAAGCCTACACTGAAATGTCGATAAAATATGTATTACCAATAATTATAAAGATAATAATAATAATAATTCAGGATTTCATTTACTTAAAGAAGAAATTGTTTAAGTGAAAATATTCAGTTTGCTTTTTATACTTGTCAATCATTACATAATAACTATTTCAAATTGTCTTATTAGTTCCTTATACATTTTATTGCAAATAATTTTTCAGTTAAGCCTTTTATAACTTGGTGATGAACTCATTCTTTTCTCTTTTTGTTATTGATCTAGACAAACTGAATAAATAGGGAGAGCAAATGTATGGTGAAGCAATTCAATAAAATAATATATTCATTTCAGCTAATGTAATACAGTCAACCATGCATATATATGTAGCATTATGCTTATTATATAAGATGACATTTTTTCGGGCTTAAGTTAACATTTCTTTTACAAACATAATATATTAAACATACGTTTGATAATTATATATGATGTTAATGAATTTTTATCAGGAGTTTGTGGAGATTTTAGAAATTTCACAGATTGAAATCATGAGTCAGTTGAAGCTAGACCACAATGGAAAACCTGGTTTATTTGGTTAAGCGCTTGGCGCTAGACTGTTAGGTCGTGGGTTCGAATCCCGCGGGATGCGAGGTCGTGGATGCAAACTGCTGAGGAGTACCATATTAGGACGAAACGGCCGTCCAGTGCTTCCAGGTTTTACATGGTGGTCTAGCTTTAATTAACTAATGATTTCAATCAATTAATTTTTAATGTAATTGGATGAGCGCATTTGATTATTAGTAATTAACTTTATATTGTTCACTGTTCAGTAAATTCATTGTAATCAAAACACTCTGACGTTTCTTGAATAAATGAAGTATTATTTGGAGAGTCCCATATTGAGACAAAACGGCCATCAAGTGTTTCTAAGTTTCATATGATAGTCTAGCTTCAACTGACTCATGAATTCAACTATTAAAATTACTATAACAGCCACAAAACCCTCTTCTGGTATGTTTTCTGCCCAGAAGACTAAGATGGTTTGCAAATAATTATTTTTTAGATGTTTTTTATATTTTTTATGCCTACAGTGATATTATTACTCTTCCACTCAACAATGAATATACTAATTATCACAAAATTCAAAATGGTTACGTTATCTGTGAGTCTTATCAAAACTCATTACAAAATATGTGGTAATAAACATTTGAAACTTAACATCAATTTATTCAAGAAGGAACAAGGATTCAGAAGGAAATAACACTAGATTCAATATGCTGGTCAAACGTTTACTATTCAGGTGAAGCAGTCTCATTGAATTAACAACTTCGTAACAAGGTATTTATTTAGTTATATAGAGGTCATGACAATCAAACACTTTCAATTATGAATAACCATCCTAAAATAATTTGAATAATTCAACTATGTTTGTGACTTAAATAAGTCTTTTGTACGTCAGTCATCTGATGTAATGCTCCCCATATCCACAAGTTTAAAGAATAGTTGTGTTCCTAGTTTCACTGGAACTGATGTCCTAAGATGTCTCCAGTTACTGAATTCATCCCAATATTTAGGACCTGATAGTTTCCCAAACCTGTTTTATAAAAAAACATGCTGACGTTCTATGTTATCCATTCACGAGTATCTTTAACAGATCCTTCTCAACTAATCTCATACCGAAAATGTGGAGAAAGACAAAAATAATCCCTATACCTAAGAAAGTATCTGATGATAAAAATGCCAAGTTTAGACCCATAGCAGTAACTTCACCTTTCCTCAAAAACTGAGATATAAGAGCACATTGATCTGTATCAGTTGGCTTACACATGCAAAAGAAGCACCGTAGTTGCCATTGCTGTTCTGCATCACAATATAGTGTTCGGCTTCTGACTTTGATTTTAGCTCAAGACAAATTTTACCCAACAAGGTAATCAGCGTCAACACTGACAGCTAGATAACCAATTGACTATGTTCCTACCTCTCTGGAAGGGAACAGTAATCTGCGTTTGGAGGAAAGAGTGCAAACTTCTGATAAGTGTTATCTTCTCAGATCCCAATTATTCCCTCCATTCATATCCTTCTCTTTGTGTATCTTCTGGTAGAACGAGACGTCAATACATTAAAATCCATGCGCTCAAGCAACGGTATAAAAGTTCTATAATATCTTACCGAGCAAATATACTCTGTGACGAATGGGTTGCTAGAGTTTATCTAGTCAATAACCTGAATTCTTAAACATGTCTTTAGTTTGAAAAGTTGTACAGATTCTGATATTTTTTCATCTTTTCCTTTTTTGTTGTTTTTTTGTTTTTGTAAAAGAAACTTGCGGAAATAGCTCGTACTGAGAATTCTATATTGTACCAAAATGTAATATTGAATAAAGGCATTAATAATAATAATAACTATACGCTTTAGTAATAACAACTAATCTTCCATGAAATTTAAGTATTTCACATTATCCTTATTTTTTATTTATTTAACTGCTTTACATCAATTCGATTGATTGTTCATTAAACTACCTCTAATATTAGCACTATTATTTAATAATCTCCTCTATTTTACTTGTTGTATCAGATTAGATTTTTCATATATGAATAAGAATGATTTTTAAATGCTGATTTCCAAATAACTTCAGTGGTTTGATTTCAGTTTGCCAGTATCAATTTTTTTCTACAGATAACTGTATTATTTAAAATTCACTTTGTGGGTAATAAACTATTATATCCCGATAAGAATAATGATTTGTAACTGCTGGAATCTATTTCTGGACTAATGCTGTGCGTATATTTTTATCGTATAATTGTTAAATAACTAAACGAGTCATATTCGTTTTCCTCGTATTATAAGCTTTATTTTGACCTATAGACTATTATTATACGATTTCCCATTCTTCATTTATGCCCAGTCTAATAATTATAGTTTCCCACATTCACAACCACTTTTGACTAGATCTTGTACAAATGTTATTTTCTACTTTAGGGTGCGATGTGGTTTGTTTGGTGTGTATATAAACCCAGTATGTTTGAAATACATGATTCATATCACAGAGGCTGAGATTGGTGTTTTGGACTTAACAGGCTAGGTCAGGTAGAAGCAGGACCGATAAGTACTCTAGACTGTTCGTACAGGTTTTGTGCGTCATTAGTCCGGTCGACAAATTACTGTTCTCTATTTGGCGGTATCATTATGTCATATATTAATAGGGCACAAGGCCACAAATTACAACACAAACTAGACGTAATCAGTAATTCCTATAAAATATGGTGTGAATCGACAACAAAATTAGTTTAAAATTTTGATAAACCTAATTCTCTTTATATGATTCACCAGAGTAAACTGCAGTATTCACCTACAGAGGTGATAGTAGATCTTATTTAAAGAAGCTAAAGTGGCAAAAACAAAGTATGTTTAAAGTTATCTTGTAATCAAAGTATATATATATATTTCATGTGAGAAAACGTATCAAGCAAACACAGTATTTACCATTAAGACGCGAAAAATGATAAAGCGAATTACTGAGATCCGAGACAAAATAACAATTCTTTTTCTGAGAGGTTAGTAAACATGTTTGCATCAATAAAAAAAGGGGAACAAAGTGGGAAATGCAGTTATTATATTTACAAATATCAAATAATTTATTAATGGGAGGAGAAAAATAGATTTTAAAAATTTCTTTGTTTTTTTCATAATGTTCTAATGTATCCTAGTTTCTAAGAGAAAAAAGAAAGAGGACAGGCTTAAAGAACACTTAATAACTTAAGGAAAATATTTTAGATTCAGATATAATTATGTCTGTATAACTGTACACATTCAATGAACAAAATAGGAACTATCAGAAACAATTTGTACTTTTAATACAATGTAGTTACAATATAAACAAAATGCATAATATCTGCTATTAGAGAATATATAAGTGTATAGAACAACATATCTTAGTATTGCTTCAACTGTCTCTCTACTGATAGAATTCATTCGCAAAGAAAATAGGCAACATAGTGAATTGATGAAAGATCAGCTAAAACCTGATTCATGGGAACTAAAACACTTCAGAACACTGTAAAACTATGATTAGACTTCTGTAGACGTTAACAATTCCAAGTCTGTTGTAATATGAAATTCAAGATTTTCATCCCAATTCGACAATGTGTCTTGGTCGTTGTTCTTAGCAATGGTCATTGTAGAATTGAAGTTATTAAACAATAAATCGGTATTTTTGTAAGGTGATGGGGATTGACGAATATTTCCTCGTTTTAATGAATGTTTTGTATTTCTAAACTGAAAATTATCATTGCTAATGTTATCATTATGAGATCCTGTTGAATGAATATTTGATATTTGATTGGCCATGGTATTATTTATCGATGTTTGATTTAGCTGACCATTCAGAGTCAAGTGATCAGGTAATAAATTGAAATCAAAATCTTGTATAAGACGCTGTCCATCGTGAAGCACTGATGACTGATTATCTTTATTATTAAAAGGTGAATACTAAACAAATAAGAAACAGGAAAAAAATAATAGTACTTTTACAATCAATGACAAACAATAATATTAATACTGTACGTAATCATAAAACAATTTTCACAACCAAAATCACAAACTGATTTTTTCTAGACCACCATTGAAAACCTGGGAGCATGGGATGTCTCTTTCGTTCTATTACGGAACTCCTTAACTATGCGCACCTACGACTGTACATCAGAACCAAGGAGCCGTGGTCTCGAGTGAGAACATTTAACTTCTAAACCAATGGACCAGCATCTAATGGTGCTAATGCTTAACTTCAATCAATCCAAGATCTTGTGCAACTTTAAACACATCGCCCGTTGTGGATAACTGTGTCGCGGCCTGCTTGAATATCTGAGCTACCTGTTCCTCCGATCTACATATTTCATCAAGTTATCTGTTTTGTTGTTTGTTTTAGTTCATCATTATGTTCATTAAGCACACAACCTATTCAGGCGCGTTTATGAAAAGTTTACAACCTTTCGCTATACGTGATACAAAAAGGTGCAATCATCGACATCATGATGGCTGGCAATATGCATTGAAACGAACGAACATTAATCAAATGTGGATTACCGAACTCCTAACATCTAACCGGTCATCATTCAAAATTTATCGTCACAATAGATCAAGGTATAAGAAAAGGAAACTTGTTGAAATACTTTATGCTGAGAATTCTATGTTGTACCAAAAATATAATGTTGAATAAAGCTTCTAATAATATAATATAAAATATAAATCCATTGATAAAAGGTTCTCACTAAAACCCCTAGAGTTATATCTTAAAATCAGTCACTGGCGACCACTTGGTTGTTATAAGTGTAGGAAATTTGTAAAGATTGTATTATATTAACTGAGACTAAAGGTCTTGAATTCGATTGCTGCGTATGTGGTCATGCATGTGAACATCTAAGGCGTCTCATACTAGGACAAAACGATAGTTCAATACTTCTAAGTTTTCATTGCCGGTTTAACTAAGACCAGTTTGTGATTTCAATGCTACAATCCTCACAAATCTTCCGTACTCATAAGTTACTTGTTCAAAGATCAAATCTCTTGCTTTAGAAATTTTCAAATAGAAAAACAAATAATTTTAAAATGAATGATTGAATGCATAAGTGTCAGTGAATTTAATCGACTAATACAATTTTAACAACATAGAATGACATATGCGATGCTTAAAATGGTTTTTTTTTTATAGCTACAGTGTGGCTAAATTTTCAATACTTTTCATTTTACTGTGCATTTACAATTCAGTCCTTTAGTAAATTTTCAGAGTATAATGAGAAGATGAAGTTAGTTTGAAAAACAAAATGAATTTACCAATAATTCTACAAAGATATCAACATTTTATTAATGACTATAAATATGTTTATATATCAACACCTAGTACATGGAAATATATAACGAAAATAGCAAACTAAAAGCAAAAAACAACCAGATAGCTAACAAGGAAAGTTAGTAGGGTGATAAAAATCGGGAAAACGTTAGAAGTATGTTAGAAGTACTATTTATTCATTAAAGTCTACTTAAAACATACTTATTTAATAATTTTAACCTGGTGTAAAACTAATACATTATTACGAGATGGTGGAGGATGTGTGTAGCTCAGGATTCAATTAAATATTATAAAGAGAAAACACAAAGAAAGCCAGAGAATTTTTAAAAACCTGGTACTCCAATCAAGCACCGATTAATAAACACTCTGAAATCAGCCAAATCTATATATATCAAGAGGAAAACAAAAAGAAACAAACATACAGATGACGACCACTAAGGAATGAATAACAACCAACTAAATTACTATTTTCAACAGAATAAACTGTTAGTCAAATGTAAATATATTCTAACTGAACATCGATTTATGAACTACGTACTGTTAATTCTGTTTAGGAAAATAATAAAAGCTTCACAATTAAACCATTCAGTTCAGAGATCACAGCAGCTATATTTTGTAACTTCAGAACTACATGCATATTTACTTTTGATAAATTTATTAAAACGGTTTTCTAGCATGTTAATAAAAACGCTTTATAAATAGAAAATTAGCCGGAATTAGACATTAACAGCATTGGATGTGGACTAAGTGGTCTGATGGTTAAGTGTTCGCGCGCAAGGCCAAATGTCGTAGGTTTGAGTTCCACATACAGGAGCATAAGTGCGTACTTCTGAGAAATCCCATACTAGGACGAAACGGCCGTCCAGTGCTTCCAGGTTCTTGGTAGTGGTCTAGCCCAGATTGGCTGGTAGTTTCAACTGCGAAATACTACAATCTCCACAAATCTCCATACAAATAAATGATAATCAAATAAATTTTCAAATCAAACTTTATTATTTTACCTCCATTGGAAATGAATTCAATTCCATATTTGTTTTAACTGTATTAAACCTATTATAATCAGTAGTCATTGAATTTCTATCTAAAGATCTTTTCTGTAAACTATTATACTTCATATAATTTGAATTTTCTGGTTCATACGTTTCTATATGTGATTTCGACATTATATAATTATCTCCATTTGTATTCATTTGATAATAATGATGATTACTATTGTGATTATTTGGGATGGTTGCCGTCAAGTTGAAAGAAGCGTTACCATTACTTGATGGTGTATTGTTGATGGAATTTATAAATTTTTGATAGGCAGAATGACTTTGAGTCATTGAAAATTCCACATCATGAGATTTTTGATCAAGATGCGTTTGTTTATTTTGGTAATTTGTATTCCGTTGATATTGAACAGATGGTAAGGAATTATTAGTTTGGTTAAATGGTATTGTTGACTCATCGAATTTTAATGTTCTATTGATATCTAATTGGCATAAATTGTTCTGATTTAGTATTGTACACTCATTTTGTAAAGATGAGTAAAGATAAGGTGCTGATAATTGATCAATGCATAGTTTGTTTGAATTGCATGGACTCGGTAAATTCTGGTTTAATAATATTTCATTGTTTATTGAGTGACTTAAGTCAGTAATCAATTGATTATTTTGAATTGAGTACGGTAACGAAAAATTGTAGGGTGAGTTAATTGTAATGTTGATTTCAGGATCTAAAATTAGGCAAACACATCAAACCAGAAAGTAAACTGTTTGCAATTAGTTCCCAAAATCAATTTTTGTAAAGCATCAGCAACAAAGAACTGTGGGATACGATGAACGTACTTCATTCCCGATTATCTAAATCTTTCATACCACGATTGTTTTACATTCCAATCTATGCAATAAAGAATTTTACTCGTCGCTGCCATTATTCGGCACCTCTATTTAAAAAAAAATATATTTGAAACGTATTTATCATTTGGTCTGTTTGACCTTTAAACTTTATTTGACATTCTCTGTCCAACCTGTCAAGTTCTATTTATTTTAAACAATTTTTTATTCCTAATTTACGGTTGTCAGTAGTATAAATCGTCTTATTAATTTGACACTATTCAGTGAAATGTTTAATTCTAACTCTTCTTGATAATTACTATCGATTATGGTTTTTGTATGTTTTACGTAATCTATTTCGTCATTGTCTGTTCAACTCGTTTAGTTTGTTTGTCAATTGATTAAGCTTGTGTATTTATAAATAAAATATTTACAATTATTGTTCACTTGTGGAATAAATGACTTTATGGATGTTACAGACAAAATTAAAAGCCCGTAGTTATTTCATTTAACAGACAATTCAGGCACTACATCTAACAGTATTCCAATATTCACCCCAGGCCAAATAGGTATTTTAAAAGTTGTATTTTAAATATATAATTGATAATCTTCTATTCTGATGTATAGCAATTATTTGTTTTAATGAAATCATTAAAACAATTTTAAAATTACCGTTACATTCATTTATATACGTTGTTTGAAACTCCCTATCGATGTTCAAGACTCCGATTAGTCAGTCATCTATTGACATATGTGTATCTTGTTCGTATTGCCTTAAGTCACAGAGATCACAAGAAGAGTAAATGTAGTTGACGAGTCTCAAATGATATGAAACACGCGCCCTGGATTCCACTACTAATCACCATCTATCTGTCCTTATAGTATCGTCAAATATGAACTTTTCCAACTACTACATAACAAACATTGTTATAGTGTAGACAATTTTTTCAGAAGCGTGTACTAACAACCGATATTTCTTATCCTCTATTCAAACATTTATTACAACTTGTATACAAGACATTTTGAATGGAATTTCCCTATTTAATTACGCTTTAAACAGATTTATTATCCAGATGATTAGGAATGTATGCTGATAATAAACATAATAGTAAATATTTATAAATGATCCATTCAGATTTACGACCAATTCGATCCTTTTATTATTTTGGATAACTTTTTGTAACTAATTTGATTTTCTAATAGTAGAAAAAGCTTAATAAGAATTATTAAACGGTGACCATCGAAGTAATTGTCAATAGAGATAGTGTATTAAAATGCAATTGGAATATAATTTGTAATAAGTTTAGGTATTTTAACCCACAATTTTTAACAATCGAATAACACCGTATAATAACATTAAACTAAATCATTATTTTTAGGATGGTTAGTGTTTGATCACCATATGAGTCAAATCAATCTGATGTGAAATGTATTGTGTACAACTACTGTAAAATAATATATACATGTAAATTAATTAGATAAACTTACATAATGACTGATTTGAGTTGTTTATTAATCCTTGACTTGTTACACAATTATTAAAATTTTGAGTAAAATCATCAAATCTTTCTACTTCACTTGTACTAACTGTTCTATTACTTGGAGCTTTACTACCAAGTGAACTGTCTGTTTGAGCAATAAGAATTTCTGGACTAGTATTGTATAGAACATCCCAATTATGATTATTTAGGACAAGATTAAAAGGATTTTGATTATTATTTAATGTATTATTATTCTCAGTATAATGTATTCCTGTTGTTAATTCAACTGTTTCAGGTGATCTTATGTTATGAAAGGTTGAATTAATCATATTTGGATATTCACATATTTCACCATTTGGTTGGATATTATTGTTCATTGTTTTTGTCAAATAGTTTGAATGATATATTTTAAATGTTAAACAACAATCATTTATAAAAGCATTAGATGATGATACTTTGGAATCATATTTTTCAGTAACAAATGTTGATTTATTTAATTGTTGCCTTCTGTGTATATTCCACTTCAGAGTAATCAATAAAATGAAGATGATTGTAACAGCGCATAATCCTAACAGGATTATAAACCACCAATGATGATAAAATGGTGTTACAATTGTTTTTACTAAATAAAATAAATAAGTAAATATTAAAGTGTTTTTTAAAAAGGAAAATCAGTAAGATAGAACTATAATCACAGTAAGAATATCACAGCATTGTATGTGAGGAATTATCGTGATCAATAAGAAAGGTTAATGAGTAATTTGATAATGTATTTAACACAATTGTAAAAAAAAATATTTGAAGATTTGTTCACTGCCGTAAGTTGATTGATTCTGATATACAAGTAAAAAAAGCATCTCTTCTTACTAACCAAACCGTACGGTAATCTACAGTTCAAGACGAAACCAGTGAATCAAAAGGTGTGAAAGGTTATCAGTCAATAATTAGACGCTTATTAATAGAACAAAAACGTTCTAGAATAATTTCATGTACCACTGGACTTATGAAGATGAAATGGTTTCTTCCTAAAAATGTACTGACTTACAAACACATGTCGAATGCCATGAAGGAGCATGGGCCGACAACAACCATTCTCCATCCAAATCTGTCTTGAAAAATCATTTGCAGTTCTTTCCAGTTTCTGTTCATTTTTTAAATATCTGCTTCCGACTCCTGGCGCAGTGTGTTAATCGATCTACCTTTTCTCGTTTCACTTCCCAATTTCAAGTTAGCGCTTGCTTCGTGATGCAACGTGAAAATTTCAATAACGTATGTCCTATCCACTTCCAACGTCTTCCCCTAATTTTTAATTCAACTGGAAGTTCGTATGTTCTCTCTCATATTAGGCTGCTACTGATGATGGCCGTTCAACGGACATTGATTATCTTGCGTAGACAACTGTTTATAAATACTTGCAGCTTCACGATTATGGTTGTGGTAGTTCTCGAAGTTTCATCTCCGTACTGTAGGACTATCTTGACGTTCGCACTGAAGATTCTGACTTTGAGGTTGACTGACAGTTGTTTCGAGTTCCACATATTCTTCAACAGTAGGAATGCTGCCCTTGCTTTCACACACCATAGTGTCGAAGAAGGTTCCAAAATACTGTCCTATTCACACTCTCGAATGCTTTCTTGCAGTCAAGGACGTTGATGTAAAGTGTCAAGTTCCATTCAATTGGATTCTCAACAACGATCCGTAGTGTTGCGATTTGGTCTGTGCAGGACCGATTGTTACGTAATCCGGTCTGTTGGTATCGAAGTTGAGCGTCTACTGAATCTTTGATCTAGACCAGCAACACTTAATTGAAAACCTTTTCTGGTACCGATATTAGTCTGATTCATCTGTAGTTCTCACTTTTGTTCAGTTCATCTTACCTTGGTATCTTGATGAGATCACCTTCTTTTGAGTTTCTCACTGAACCCTGTCCTTCCCCCCAAATATTCCTGAATAGAATATCGAGCATGTTTGCAGTCACTTCTATATCTAACGTCAGTGCTTCAGCTGGTATGTTGTCAGGTCGTGCTACTTTCCCATTCTTCATTTGTCTGATGACTATCCTGAATTCTTCTATCTTTGGTGGAGTGACATCTGTAATATAAGTCTGTGTGCGCTGTTTCAATATCCGGGTGGTTCACTGGAGCTTGTCTATTCAACGGTTCCTCAAATTGTTCCACCCACCTGTTTCTCTCTTCTTCAATTTCAGTGATTATTTTGCCCTGTTTGTCCTTGACCGGTCTTTCTGGTTTACTATATGATCCCGGATCCATGAGATTCTCATCCTATAATTGCTTTTTGTGCTATTTTGGATAGTATCTGTGCAACTCCCTGCGTACACAGAGCCTTTTTTTTCTTCATGACTAGGGTACAGCATCAACTCTCCCTAATCTATCCTTTGATGTCTAGCTTGTGTCCAATGTGTTACGCTGACCAAGCACTGTAAATTGTAGCATTTTGACTGATCCTCCTGATCTCCCACATCGTCTTGACGTTACATGTACCTATAAAACGTTTTGTCACGATTTTAGAAGAGGCATCCGCTTCGTGACATCCAAAAAATCTCGGATTTTACCATGAATCGTCGTAATTCTTCTGAATAAAGATCCTTCAACTCGGAAGACAGTTTAAATGGTTGAATTAGTGCAACCAGGTTAGCGTTTTTTGGCGAGATTGTTTTCCATGGGATGCGGTTGCCGACTACATGACCAACCCTCTTCCTTTGTTTGCGCTTTAGATCGGCAGTAACTCTAGAAGAGCTACAAGCGGATTTTTCCTCAAAATGCACTGTTGTTTATTTGACTTGAGGTCTATGATGAAATTGTGTATTCAAATATCTCAAATAATTAAAGTAGGAAATGTCTTAATAGCCAAATTATAACTGTAGTTAGTGTTTAGTTATTACAGATACATCTTCAAATAGTGACATATTTTAAACTCAGAGAAAATATAACCAAACTCATCGGAAACTTCAGATAAGTTAGGAAAACTGTTATTTAAAATACCAAGCATTATTTAGGTAGAATTCTGTAAGTTTTAACACCAGACTGCATGAGAATCTATATCACGTCCAAGCTCTGGGTTTACTGAGAAATTGGAGAACCACCTACTTACTCATCCAGGTTTTATTTGATTATGTTTGTTAGTGACAGGGTTTTAAATATAATAGTATCTATGACGGATACTTTAGAGTCTACTTAGTTACTTTTTGACAGTCAGTCTGAGACGTTTTCTCATAAGATGAGATCATGAACAAAATTCACTTTACATCTTTCTTTGAACATATGACTTATCATAACCACTTCAGAACTGCGCTAAATGTTAGTTTCATATTCAACTTCCCCATCTTCAGTTTTATTCATCATATTTCATCACTGACCGATGAATTTTAAATACTTATAACATGAGATGCTTTCACTTCATATCGCACACAGTCATATGTAAACCAGTCAGCATTAAATATGTTGATTTTAATAAAGGTTAATTTGTCATCAGAAATAACCACAAAGATTTCAGTCTTATTCAATTACTTTCAATAGTATTCTGAAGCCGACGAGTTTCCAACACGCTAAAGCTATAAAATTAAATATTCACAAAGCAGTTGTGGATGACCGAGCCAATAAGTTGTTCCTTGCAACTAATGGTCATTTTTTCGAGATGATTAGTTTCCCAAAACCAATTATCTTTACCAGTTGTTTCAGAAGTATTTTAAATGGTTTAAAGAAACAGAAGTTGTCGATCGTCCACACCCTGGCAGCTATATCCATTTTCTACTATTGAATATACTGCTGAAATATATATTTTCTTTAATTTACCAGAACAATATAACAATCAAATATACTTTGCTTACACTTTATAACACTCCAGTCTGACTCTTGACTAGGTAGACCTATTTGAAATTGATTAACTGGAGATACACGAAATTGAATTGCTACATGTGTTGTAGAATCTATCGGTACATTAGCATCAGTAAATGCAGCTGTAATCATTCGTATTGTCGCTTCATGATTGATTTCATTCATTGGTGTTTGTGATTTCACTTTTCTTTTCACTGCAGTAAATGAATGCTTTAAATCTTTATTTAAATTGACTGAAAGTTTTGTTAAATCTTCAAAATCAAAAGTGTACAATCTCATTGAACTGTTTATCATAGTAAAAGAATACCATTTGTTTAAGTTCCCTGTAGAATAAAACATTATTATTATAATACCAGTTAAAAGTATTTTACTATCTGGTAAACTAGAAAATAATCATCACAAATATTTAAGTCTACTATTATCAAAGACGAATCTATTTTTAAACACATTTAAAACATCATTTTATTTCAACCGTACTTGCATACATAAACAGACTCTACTGAACAAAAAGAAGAAGAAGAAGTAGCGATATGATCTCTCATATTGAATGGATTCACATAACTTCAACATAACTGAATGTACTATTTAAAGTGTCTTGTGAATAACTTTGATTATAAAATATTTACACTTCATTACATGAATCTCAAACCAATAAATCATAAACGAAGACAAAACGTTATAACAAATAACGTTGAATATTGCTGCTTCCAATGACAATGCCAGCTTCAGATTTTGTCGCTTCAAACAACAGGTTCACGATGCTGGATGCGATGTGGTAGATAACACGTTCAGTCGCTTGATATTAGTCTAAATTTTTAGTTCACTGACGTCCGATAACACTCTAACTGGCGCATACTTATATCATATAGTCAGAAAAAACGTAACTTATAGATTGACCAGACATTAAATATGAACATTTTTTTATTGCTACAATTTTTCACTCACCTTACTACGTACATTAAACACTTCCTATAAATCTGCAGTATTATATTTACCTTTTAATTCATTCTTAGTCTAGTAACTTGATGGGACAAATAAACAATGGTTAAACATCCGAAATTGTCATGGCTATATGTGTGCGGGATCGTGGATGAGTACTGCTGAGAATTACCATATTAAAAAGAAACGACCATTCAGTGCATCCAAGTTTTCAGTGGTGGTTTAGCTTAGATAGTTTCGTGAATTCAAATGTGAAAATCAATTATTAATCACCTGCTTTACTAACATTACTGAAATACCTATTTTCCAGATGTTCAGTTGTTGAAAAGATTGATTGAAATAATGAATGCGTCAATCTTAAACCACCATTGAGAACCTAGAAGCACTGGATGGCCATTTCATCAACGTATGGAGCTTATCAGCAGTGCACATCCACGATCTCCTGCACGGGATTCAAACTCAGGACCTTCGGTTGTCAGCTTGAACGCTTAACCTCTAGACTATTGAGTCGAGATACAACGGTGTTACTGTCTAACCAATCTACGATATTACGCTACCATCTTCCATTGTCTTTGGTGGGTAACCGCCTCACACCCAACATGGGTTAGCTCCATTGGTAGCGGCTTCCCATTAGAACTCCGAGAATTACCTCTCAAAGCTAATCATGATATTGGAAACAACTTTTCATATCTAATTTATGTTGAGCTGCTAATAAAGTCTGTTAATCAAACTATGTACTGAGACTGTAAAGATTTATCAAATGTTTGTCTGTGAGCAATTTTTTAATCAATATTATCACTCTTAAAATGTACCCTGGAGTGCTATTTTTCATACATGAGAAAACATATTCTCATGATACAAAAAAAAACCTACATGAATAACGTAATTCAATTAATATATGAGTAATCGAATTGATCCCAGACATGACTTCACTCCACAGAATTGTAATGACAGTTGATGCATAATTAATATTTGTTTCATTGTAATGAAACTGTAATGAATTCCTAGTCAAATTTCCAAACTTTTGATTCGTCGCATTTTTATTTATGCTATTGATAAACACTACTGGACGACGTAATATTGGTGAATTGAATGAACAAAACTTTTCCAAGCTTGGATCAATCTAAAATGAAATGTAAAACAGTAAATCAGTAGTAAATACTAACACGATTAATTATGACTGATTATGAAGTATGCTTCATGAAAAAAATATTCTGTTCAAGGAATGTTTTCGATTTAGTCCTTGCAAAATTAGATAATACAATGACTCTGTACATAAAGTTATTTTTTTAAACCATAATCAAATACTTCTCATTACATTTTGCACTGATCCATCTGATGTTTAACGCATACATAACACTATCTTAAGGAGGAGAAATCGCGGACTGTTAACGTACCGTGGTATGTTAGATTAGGAATTCCATATACGTTCACCTATCTCTCATAATCATCATGAGCCTATCTAACATATAGATCCCAAAGTGTCTATGCTACATGATCAAGTGTAGAAATTTGAAAGTAAAACGAAGGTTACTGACAATATTACTAGGATGTGTTTGTCTTGTACATGGAATATTTATTACGTAAACTTCCAAACTCTCATAAGTAATGAACAACGTTCGAGGAAACAAACTACATAAGGACTAGAAGGTTAGGTTATTACCAATGCAACCAAGATGATGTAAAGGTGTATTTTAAGGTTCTCTGTTTGACACTATTGAAAATGTCCTATGTTACAGGAATTTATCTTTTTTAACAAACATTTAAAAATAAGAAATAATGCAAAATGGACCGAATGTTTAAGTTCAAAAAGCCATTTATACTGCATACTTATATATCATGTTTAAATACCTTATATTATAGCTGTAATTTACGCTTTGGTTCTTAAATTTGAATAGTCAGCTTTTAACAACTAATCGCTTCATAAACATTAAAGACTACTTTAACATATATATATATATATATATATATATATATATATATATATATATATATATATATATATATATATATATATATATATATATATATATATATATATATATATATATATATGCTAACACACGATTCATCGAGAGTCAAAGCCAATACACTCAGATCCAGAAGAGAGCTCATGACCTTCAGAACATGACTTAACGACCATTGGTGTACATCCATAAACTTAATCAGTTTGCGATATTACTCTATCATATTTCAATCGCTTTAATCTTTGATTATCTTGCATCGTACATGGTTGAAGTATTCTAATTCAAGTTCCAACATCTGATCATCTGATTGGGTACATTTGACTGAAAATTGTTGACGTTGAACAAGTTATTTATTTACTAGATAAATTACATTTTTATTATTTCCCTTTTAAACAGATATTTTATGAACGATTTGAGATTGCTGTGCTCTGTCTGAAGGCTAGTAACAATAAGCATGTTATTGATGTAAGATAATCAAGAAATTATTTATGGACATATACTTTTATTTATCTATAATCATGACAGATCACTAACACTCGTCTTAAATCTAATGATTATAGTGACGATTTCATAAAGACACCATCAATGTATTAACTGTATCATAAATAAACTTAGTACTTACTGTTTTGAGTAAAGTTTTAAAATCACATTTATGTTGGGATATAATTCTGGTTATTTGAGGTGAATTAAACCAACAATAACTTGTTGACGCATAAATACAAGTTGGTGTACTCCAACCATCATTTTGCTTTGATTCTGTTCGAGCATATACTTTAAATATGTATGAAGTATTTTCATGTAACTGATCTATGGTATATGTTGTCTCAAATGATTTTAGTATCACTGTAAATTGTTGCTCAAGTTCTTCGCTATTCGTTGAATCTTTAAGTAAAGTAAAATAATAGATTCGTTAAAGTAGCTCGTTAATTAGTGACGTTCTTGTTAAGACACGAAAATGCAACTAATATAAAACATTATTACATAATCATCATTGAATATGAATTGAAATCGATCAGTCTCAAAAACTAACCTACAAACCACATTTAAGAGGGAGTTATTCATGGAAATAACTACCAAACCTCTGTAACACAAACTCAAAGATTCATAATAAACATTTATGATTTAGGTTCATTTATGTTTATTATAACCCGTCTTTTCCTAATTTTCAATTCAACTGGAAGTTCGTATGTTCTCTCTCATAGTAGGCTGTTACTTATGTTTTCCATTCACGATCATTGGGTATCTTGCGTAGCCAACTGTCTATAAATACTTGCAGCTTCACGATTATGGTTGTGGTAGTTCTCGAAGTTTCATCTCCGTACTGTAGGACTATCTCGACGTTCGTATTGAAGATTTTGACTTTGAGGTTGACTGACAGTTGTTTCGAGTTTCACATATTCTTCAACAGTAGGAATGCTGCCCTTGCTTCCACAAACCTCGAATTTACGTCCGTATCAGATCCTCCCTGTTCATTGATGATGCTGACCAGGTACGTGGAAGATCCCATATGGTTCAGAGCTTCTCCATCAAGTGTGACTGGGTAGGTGTTCTCCACGTTGTATCTCAGTACCTTGGTTTTCCTTTATGTATGTTAATGCTTACAACTGCAGAGGCTGCTGCTACTCCAGTTGTCTTCATCTGCATTTGTTGGTTTGTAAGGTATAGAAGATCTGGGTCATCCGCGAAGTCCAAGCCGTCTAGTTGCATCCAAACCATCAATTGTATTCCGTGCTTCCCCTCAGATCTAGAGGTCTTCATAATCCAGTCAACCACCACAACCAATAGATAGAGTGGGAGTGGGCATCCTTGTCTGACACCGGTCATAAATTGTGAGCTTCAGCTGGTATGTTGTCAGGTATAGCTGTCTTCCCACTCTTGATTTGTCTGGTGGCCATCCCGATTTCTTCGATCATTGATGGAGTGAACTGACCTTTATCGTCGTCATTTCTATCCTTGGTGGGTGCATAACGTTGGATAACATTCATAGTGATTTCCTCTTTTTTGAAAGATGATTTGATGGTCCTGAATCCTTGAGATTCTCATCCTATAAGTGATTTACGTGCTTCTTTAGACAGCATTAAAGCAATTCCCTGAGTGTGTGAAGCAGTTTCCTCTTCGTGGCTGGAGTACAGAAGCATCACTCCCGTATCTAGCCTTTGATGTTTAGCTTTTGTTCAATGCGTTTCGCTGATCCCGAGCACTGTCAAGTTGTATCTCTTCATCTCAGAAACTATTTGACTAATCCAATCTGGTCTTCCACATTATATGAAAGTTCTGTGTCTCTGGTTTTGCACTGGTTGTTAGAATGGGCATCAGCCTCGTAAAATCCGAAGAATCTCGGCTTTCATCATGAGTGTTATAACCTTGAATAGCTTTTTCCCAGTCGATAATTTGTTATGACTTGACCTTGATCTGTCTAGTCTAGATTATGACCTTGGCGCAATAGGCTGAGCGGTTTTACCTTGAGGCTAGTACGCGTGAGTTCGAGCTGGGGTAGAGAGAAAACTATTCTAGAACCTGATTGGCTGGCAAGCACGCAAGTGAGAGCAGACAAGACAGTTGGAACATTCTGAGTTCTCTGAATTCTGAATTAGTGCAAAAAGGTACATGAATAAATACGTGAATATCCTGACCACAACGTACGATGATAATTTGGGAAAATACAATTATGTCCAAAACTGGGAATTAGGGTAGAAAATAAGGTGCAAAATATTATGTTTACATTACAATAGTTTCGGAACAAAAAGGGGTATGGCGATGAATGATACATCGAACGAAAGCTCATGTTCTGTAGAATAAAATAGGGATAAAAATAGATATAAGTGTTCTACAAGGTTTGAATAAAGTGAAATAACGTCCCAAGAAATATCTTTCGTAGTTTGTCTGGGCTTCTTATTAGATCTTGCCTCAGTGGTTCAAAAGTTAAACATCTGTGCGCTAGACTAAAGGCTCAAAGTTTCTTTCCTGATGTCTGGAGTGAATATACATTACTGAGAAGCGTCACACCAGTATGAATCAGCTGTTTCATGACCACTGATTTTTAAAGATTGTCTAACTTTAGTCGAGAAAAACGTGAAAAAAACGTTGTAAGTACTAAAAGTAATTTTCAAGAACAAATTATTATTGTAATGTTGATAGGTACCGCACCAAATCTATAAAAAATGGTGGAAAATTGATTTTTAATGAGCTCAGATGAATCAGTATGTACTGTTACAAACGAGAAAAAAACGGTAAAATTTATCCATCAGTTGAATCCATTCCAGCAGGTTCGTCGGTAAGTAATAAATTTGTCTCGGAAGTTAACAGTATAAATGACGATCGTTATGAAAACAAAAGGAGGTAAATTGTTTACAGCCCCTTCAAATTTCATGTTTCGCAAATACTTACATAATCGATACAGTACATCAAAAGAAACTGAAAGTGTTATGTTTAGTAAAAATCACTTTATATTCAATTACTTACTTTTGTCAGTAAATTGATTATCTTTGAATGGAAAAGTAATTTCACTCCATGAGACACGATAATTTACAAGTTTTCCATTCAATTGTTCAGGTTGTGACCATTCAAGTTTAATTAGATTTCTTGATAACCATTGAGATGCTAATGAAAATGGAGGTTGCGGTGGTGATTGTGATGTACATAACAGTTCACCAGATAAACAATCATTTTCTATTGAATGATGTAATTTTACATTTGTATTACTTTGCGTCCCTTTATAATTGGATTGTGGGAAAAATACTTTTGGTCCATGTCCACCCGTTGTTATAACATGAATTGACATTTTATAATAAAAATATGGTTTAATAATTGTTTGACCTGATAGGATAACATTTGATTGAGTTATACTTGATGCAGAATATAATAAAATACCGTGTACATGTGGTTTAATGAAGATGGAATGAATTTTAATGGAATCATAGGAGATGTTATAATTTATGTCACCGTATTCATGTAGTTCTAACTATAAGGCAAATACATTTTAATGAAACAGAAAAATCATCAGTATGTGAATATAAGTTTTACTACATGTAAGCTACTATTATGTTTCCATAACATCGTAACCTACTAAACTAACGCTTCTTCAAAGATTATTAGTACTTTTTACTGACTCGTAATTAATGACCAGTTTTTTCCAAACACCCAAAATTATAACACATTACACAGGGTGAAGAGTGACTCAAATGAGCGAGTGGATAGATAAGAGAGTAGACAAATATGATATTGGTTAGGACTTAGTAGTTCAGCCATTTGAATATCTACATGTTTTATGTATAAATCTCATTTTGTTTAACCTCGTTTAAAGCATGTATATCTAACTAAACACATTGTATTAATTTATTTAAGTAACAAAAAGCAGTTGTTGTATTACAGACTATAACTTTCTGGTTCACAAGCTGGAGGTTGATGAATTGTTATTAACTATAATTTTCACTTGTGTTCAAGTACCATGAGGTGTGGCAGTTTTCGTTTAAATAAATGACAAATCCATATTTTGATGACGTTATATAAAATATTGACTTTTAAAAATTAGGGAATACGTTAACTTATCACTTAGAAACAAAGATTAACA
>OX104024.1:12461581-12503615 GCA_944470205.2 Schistosoma margrebowiei
ATTTTTTCCTGACAATTCTTTAATGCCATCAAACATCATGGTATTAAAGAAAAGTTATTGTTGGAAAACAGAAGCAAAATAGAACGAATTTACGCCTACATAAAATAGTTTAGTTCTAAAACTTGAACTAAGTTTTTGAGACAGATTTTCAACAGAATATTTCCACGTGAACAAAGCAATAGAATGATATCATATTTCATGAATAAATCCTACAGAAAAAGATATCAACCTACCCATCTACTAAGAAATCATTCACTTCATCACTCTGTGGTGCTGGTTGATACGTCTTCCAGTTAACAGAACCATAACTATTTGAATTCTTACTATAAATATCTTCACTAAAACTATTATTCATTACTTCTGCATACTGTAAAGTATAATTTGTGACTGGAGATGAATACAGAAATCCGGAACTGTATTCAGTCGTTTGATTTGATTGTAACTGACGTAAATAATTAGGCCAAGATAAATGAGCTGTGGTGATAGGACAAATTGTATATTTATTCTGTTCTTGTGTGATACTACTCTGTGATATTTGTATTTTGGGCGTTACTGGACGTTGTCGTGGTCTTGTTTGAAAGCTTTCAACGGTTGTTACATAAACCTAAAGTAAGAATTCAAGGATTACGTAGTTATTGTTATATCATGACAAAATGATCATGAATTTGAGCAAAGTGAATTCAAATACAAATATTCATGCTATCATTCAATGTTCCTTGCTTGATTATTACTTAACTAAACGTTTTTAGACCCAAAATAATGAATATTGTAAGATGAATTTAGTTAATTTCATCTTGTTTATTCTAAATTTTACATCTACACAAAAGCTCTTTTTAAAGATAACACTTTTAAAAATTCATGCCTTCCAACACTCAGGAGAACAAATTAGTCTACGCCAACCGATTCAAATCCTGATAATCGTTCATCAACGTATGTTGCACAACTTCTGACTGAAGATAATTTACTGTTTTAACAAGAATACGAAATTGTAATTCTTAAGTAAATAAATTTAAAAATCTTCATGTTAACATGATTGTTCATAATCATTGTAGAGTTCTACAAATAGGTAATTGTACTTCCTCCTTTTGATTAGAATATTCCAAAGCAAATTAGGTGATTATAAACAATTCCTTATATTATTGCTCGGGCAGGTCAACTTGATAAATTAACCAATAAACATTTACAGGGAAAAAATTCGTGATATGAAAAATTATTAAAGTAGTCAGAGTTATAAATTGAATACATTGAATTTCACTTATGTAAGAATGAAATGAGTCATCGAATAAGTTAAAGGGTTCTGTAAGAATAAAATGATATCTTAGGGTGATGAGATCTAATCAACAGATTGAAATTTTAGATGAGAAATATGATATAAGGAATTTTTGAGAAATGCGTAAGGAGGGGGTTTGTGAAGTCGCGCCACCGTATACCATTATCTTCAGTGAGCTGATATTTCACAAAAGTCCTCGTGGATTGGTTGAAATTAGATATTAACACCATTGGATCCTGGCTCAGTGGTCTAGTTAGTTAGGCGCTTGGCGCGAGACTGATTGGTCCTGGTTTCGCGTCTCGAGGGGTGCAGGATCATGGATGTGCACTGCTGAGGACTCTCATACTGGGACGAAACGGCCTTCCAGTGCTTCCAGGTTTTTCCATAATGGTCTAACTTCAATTGACTCATCATTTCAATCTGTGAAATAATTAAGGTTAGGGTTTTCCCGAGATTGACGAGGGCATTAGTTTATGATATGTACTGACATGATCAGTTAATTTAGTAATAAAATAATCCTATTGTAAGATTATTCAAAGAAACCAGATTAACATGTTAAAACTAGATACGTTCAGTCAAACTATTTCCAGCGGTTAACATTAGGGAAATCATGTATTATATCCGAATAGTCTTATCAGTACCCATTTTAAACGTTTAATTCCTCTATGTTCATGAAAAACATACTTAGTGCTAATTAATTACATACGCTTTTGATAAATGATATACATATTTTATAAATAATCTACCCAATTTAATCTAGCAATTTTTAATGAAACTAAACAAATATACTACCAAAGTCTCGATATCATTTCTATCTCACACACACACACACTCAGCTTCTAGGTATATGTTCTTCCGAAAACGTTTTAATCGAAATTGATTATTGAGATCTTTTTTAACTAGAATTAAAAGCTAAAAAAATTAGAAGTATATAAAAGGAAACTAGTACATTGAGGAGTAAGTTATTAATTTCGATATTCATCTTTAGCTGACTTCAATTTTATACATGATGATGAACTTCTGACTGTAATGTTTTACTTTTAGAAGAAACTTAGGCACGTACAGGATATGTTTACAATAAATCAGCTGTGTTTAACTTAATTGCAACGGCTAAAGAAATAATTTCAACAATGGAAGTAAACTAGGACTTCAATATATAACATGTAATCTCTTTTGTAGTGAATTTGGATAGTGTCTCGTTGAGCATTACTGGACATAGTTTTTAATCCAGTTAAGATCTATCAGCTAGGTGTAGCTGGAATCTGGTATTATTGTTCAAAACAGGACACAAACCCAACACTTTTCGCCTCAAATGCCTAAAACATTACCCTTTGAGCTACTAACCTCAAATAACAATTATCTTGTGCAACGGGAGTGAATTATTCGTCATTCAAAAGACTTTAAATATGAACATCAACACATATTCAAGTACAGTCATCTGAATAGTCGCAAATAGGGCAAACCGCGCATCCTGGGCCAGACTTCTTGATATTATTCAATTTTGCCAGAAAAATTATAATTCTATGGCGGTATGAATGCAATCCACTCAAAACGAACATATTCCAATACAGATTGACCAATGACAGTCCTTAAAATCAATAACAAGAATCTATCATCCGTTAAATTATTGATCTCATTAAACAATTTTAGCATTAGAGATTCTTAAAAACTTTTCAATCTTTAATCTGCCTTGTTAGCTTATTTTATTTGAGCAACCTCTAAAACCCCGGAACACTGAACAGTCGTTTTGTCCCAGTATATAAGTAGTGGTAACTCACAATCCCATCATTGGTCATATTTAATGCCTTCAAGTGACATGATAGTATCCCATGATTAATTGTTTCAATTATGGTCAATTGTCAATATTGCACGACCATCATCCATTTTAATGAATACTTTTAGTCTTACACGTTATGAAATTAAGCTTAGCTGATCATGAATTAAATCAAAATTCATAATTTACTCACCAATAATTCTGATTTACTTGAACACATTTTTTCATCGTTTACGGAAATATTTATCGGTTGACTGAAGTTTGTTTCGATTAGTTGAAATAAATATGTTGCTTCCATTAACAGTTCATCAACAGTAATCAAATATTCTGAATATTTTTGTTTCATTGATGCTTTTTCAATTGACTTCATCAAGATATGATTATTCACATCTGGCCAACTGATTAATCGTGTGAATGGTAAACTCAAATTTTCATATGATATAGGATCAATTCTTGTCCATTGTAAAGTGAATATATCTGTATGAGGAAACAATGGTTTATCATTAATAATGTTTGGTATCCAAGTAATCAATACACGTGCTTTTTTCTGTTTTGACAATGGGATTATTTTACGCAGTAATAAACGGTGTCCTAAAAGGTAAGAAATAACAGAGTAAATAAATAATAACGAATATTTTAAATAATTGGATATATTATACTGAAAATAGTTAGAAAAAACAAACAAACTATAATACGCATAACTTTGCCAAATGAGTATATCTTAAATATTTTTTGATTGAGATCATGAACCGACTGACGTTAGACCACTGTTGGAAACCTGGAAGCACTGGACGGCCAGCTCAGTTGTCAAGTAGGTTAAGCGTTCGCGCGCAAGACTGAAGGCCCTGGGTTCGGGTCCCGCGGGTGGGATCGTATATGCGCACAGCTGAGAAGTCTCACAATAGGACAAAACGGCCGTCTGATGCGTCCAGATTTCCAACGGTGGTCTAACATCAGTCGCTTGATGATCTCAATCAAAGAATTAATAATTTCCACAACCCCTATACCGATGTCTTAAATAATTTACTTCAATTAGCTAATAACCGACAATGTGTATATGTTTGTTTTGACTGAATTGATTATTGATCTAAAGCTTTACCAATTAAGTATACTTTTTACTAGTTCATTTACTGTTAAGATTATTCAATTGTTCTGACTTTCATTTGTAATAAATTATAATTACAAACATAAACAGTTAATCAAACTGTTCATCTAAAATTGTCTACATAGACAGAAATGAATATTAAATAAGTTATATCTGAGACGGTTTTGTGAATATTGTAGTAATGTAATAATTGAATTCATGAGTCAGATGAATTTGGATCACCATGGAGGAGTCTCATATTAGGATAAAACGACCGTCTAGTGATTCCAGGTATTCCATGGTGGTCTAACTTCACTTGACTCATGAATTCAATTATTAAGTTATATCTTTTATGTCAATTATGCAGTTGGATAGGAGTTATCAAGATCTAATTTTAAAATTTAACTGTAAAAATCATCAACAACACATACTGTGCTCCTGATACATTCATGTGACATTTACTGAAGTGTTACAAAACAAATATGCAGAATTTTGATGTAAGCCATTCTTACAATTAAATTATATATGAACATATAAATTGTTATTGAACTTGTCAAACTAGTCGACATATTCAACACAAGTGAATATGTTAGAATAAAGTGTACCGTCTTACTAATCACGTTCCTAATTGTGATCTTAATGTTTTGGAGTCTGATGAAGGCAAAACAATGTACTAAATTTTAATCATTTCGGCAGTAACTCTCGGAAGGATCTATTTTTAAAGTATCTCAAGATTGGGGTGTTCATCAAGCAAATATGCAACGATGTTAACTGAGTACTTATCGTAATAAAAATTATATCCGCAATGAAAATTTATTTGAAATGTTCTCTAGGTTTACCTTATTTAATGCGTGATGTTTAAAGACTTGAATTTGCGATTATTATTCACACATCAGACTTTTTTTCAGTACTTTGAACCAATCGAGTACTAAATCAAATAGTTCGTGAAATAAGTTCTTATCATTAAGCGGCTATAAAGATGGCGAGTTGAATAAATTTATGCATATCTACCACTTGATTAAACCTAAACGGTCTACAAGTTAGGCGTTTTTCTACGAGACCTAAAGTCTCATGTTCAATCCTCAGTAGAGTCGTGGATGCACAGCAATGGGAAGTTCCATACTATAAAAAAAGCTGTCCAATGATTCCTCGTTTTCAACATATTTGGTCGGTGATATCAACAGTGCACATTAATCTCCATATACGTCTATACTAATAAATCTAATGTAATTAAATATTAATAATTTTCATGAAAAATAGACTGAGTAATAAGACATAAGTACAATTCTTATACAGAAAATCAATTAATTATTACTAATTATATGTATTTTTGATTGAAATAACCGATATAATATATAACTTACTTAGTTTCTCTTCTTTAAGGTTCACATAAATTGTAGCCTGTTCAGTATCTTTATTAATTGACTGACCAATTATATATAATCGAAATCTTAAATATCCATTAAAAGAACACGCTTCATTTGAATTAAAAAATATTTTCAATGGAAGTTTCAAAATATTTTCATAAAATGAATTACTAGATTGTAAAATTTTATTACGATTTAAATTTGTATGATTGAATGGAATAAATTTCAAATAGTTGACATCATCATCATCATCCTCACCATCATTCTGTAATGTTTCATTTGTATTTTCATTAAACCATACTTTATTGAAGATTAGCTAATAGATGAATAGAAGATACGTAATCAATAATATTTTCTTTTTCAAGTTCTCAATCAAGCAACAGAATAGATTTACTCATGTATATTTAATTAAAAAGTATCATTTGATTGAAATCTTAGTAGATTCCAATCACATTTTGTTACCGACCTCATCAGTTATATAAAAATGTGTATGAAAAATATAACAGTGAATTTTATCATATCGGTTATTAGCTAGAAATGAACATTCTTAATTATTTTTTGCGCGGATAAATATTTATTTTTTGAAAGATTTTCAACACGAGACGTTTCTGCTTATAATGAAGTTCCATTTTGTTGAGTCGGCTTTCGAAGAACTTTGACGGAGACTCCAGTGGCCCAAAAGGAGCAGAAGAGTCCTAGCCAATCAGGGCATGATGGAGTAATCTAGAATTCCAACCTGGCGTGCTACTATTGGTCAGTAGCATAATATGTCGTTAACAGATTGGCCGAAATATGATGTTGATTTAACAAACGTCAACATCTATAAATACCCATGTTTTCTGTATAAAAACGAGCCTTGGAGTAAAGTGTTTCTCTCATACTTTGCGTCTTCTTTCTGGTATTCAGGTCTCTGCATAGTTCTAGGGTGCGGGTTATCAGATTAGCTTAGGAACGAATATAACGTCCAATCAACAAGACATAACACATTTGGTATGTGAAATGTAACAATTAGACTTTGTTTGTTTAATTATTTAAACATGGATAGATGGTAACAGGAGTAATTGTACAGTTCACTTGTTATTGTTCGACTTGTATCTTGCCATTGAGGTTTTAGACTGCAATTGATCTGTCTGTTATTGGCATAGGTGCATACTGTGCGTATGCCTCAGTATTGCCTTAATTCACAAGCTTTTTGTAAGCAATGATGGATAGTGGCTAGCAGTGGATTCCAGGACTCGCGTTTCATCATCAACTCTGAGATGCAGGTACATCAAACTGACGAGTCCCAAATAAGACGAAACGCGCGCCCTGGATTCCACTACTAGCCACTATCCATCATTACTTACAAGTAATTGTACAGTATTTAAATGTCAGTTTCTTAATAAAATTAGTTTAAAGAAACCAGTTGATTGTAAGCATTACTATGTTCTCGTACAGTTTCAACTTATAAACTGGTTAGATCTTTAGAAGTACAAAGTATAGATTCGTATACTTGTGTGTTGCAAATCATTATTACGTATATTAAAAATTAAAATCTTAGTAAATAATTAGGATTATATGTAAAGACCATTATTATTAACTAATGTATCTAACTTACGATCTATTGTCTAAATATTCCTATTCATAAGTTAGACGTTTCTAATTTAATTTAAATCTGACAAAAAATCGTGGAATATTAATGATTAGGAGTTAAACTGTTTTTGTGGAGTTTTTATGTTTCGCATAAATAGAATCTTTGTTAGTGTGACAAACTATCAACTCTCAAAATCGTTCGGTACTCATATTAAGTTTACACGATTGCATAGAAAGCTTATCACACCACATAACAGGACCTATAGTGGTTTGCTAATGATGCGTAAACTGTGGGTACATTTATAAATCCTCTTTATATAACAGACGACACGCTGATGTATTAAGTATCATAGTGATGATTGACAGTAACTGGAAGATAAAGCGCGTTACTTATATTTTTGTTGCGTGATATGTTCATTTTACGACAACTATCAAATACTCTGTTAAATTTATTTCACATCAGTCTTCACTTCCTCTAATTTTCAACGACTGAACATGTTCAGTGTTCAGTTCACCTACTTCTTCGGCTTTATGTAATGGATATCATCTCTAGTCTTCTAACACTGAGTGCGGCCTGGGTCCATTAAAAATGTTCATTTTGTCAGCATAAAATACTTGCAATTCATAAAATTATAATGCAATTTTATGAAAATATTTTACTATTTTTAATATATCTCCTAACAAATCCACTAATTTTAATAATTGAATTCACGAGTCGAACTATACAAAACCATGATTATAAACCTGGAAAACCTGGACGGCCGTTTCTTCCTAGTATGGGAATCCTCAGAAGTGCGCATCTGCTATCCCACATTCTGTATTCACACCAAGATTTTCGTAGTCTAAATTAATCTTGACATCTTTAATTATTTTTATTGACTAACAAATCCCATGAGTTATATCACTTAAGCAAGACAAAAGAACCATTTGAAATATAATAATTTATCTAGTCTATTCGATATTTACACGAATAAAACTACCTTCTTACTAGGAAATAGAAGTAAACAGTTTACTTTTCTCACCCGTTTAAATTAATTTATACTTCACTAATTAATTGTGTCACGAAATAACCTGATAAAATAAACTTAATAAAGCTTTGATTTCACGGTAACGTTTCGATTTGATATAAAAAAAATGCTCTCAGTACGTAAAATAGTACGGTCTTTTAAAGAAAAAAAAATCATATTGTGTTTTGAATGACCGGCACTTGATATATGACATATTTCTAGAACACAATAAGTGAAGTCAAAGTTTTTTTTTCGAGAAAAGCTTATTCTAACTACATTTTAAACTATTAAGCTTTAATTAAACAATAATTCTATGTTATTTAACTTAATAGGGATCCATTTTGACTATTTACAATTTGATGACATAAAAAACTGGACGTCACATAAATCTTGTACAAATTGTCTATTTGCGTTGACGTAACCATTTTTTTACAAAGTAATTTCGTGAGTGATATTGTACGACTAGAAAGTAGATTTTAAAGTAAAATCACTGTTAGTTTTAATGAGCTTTCAAGGTCCCTTTTTACCTAAAAATAGAAAAATCTGATCGTTTTGGCTGTATCACAGATAGACTTAAAGATGTTTGCTCAATACAGAAACAGTTGTTAGCTATTCTGTTGAAATTACATACTAATGACAAATCTTTTAAACTCTGTGAAAGTTCCTTGATTTCATAAATTTGTGAATATTATATTCCTTCGTAGCTTTATACTTGTTATATTTTACTGAGAAACCATACCAATGTGGAATCATATATGCATATCACGTTTCAGCTATGTTAATCTGTTCAAACAGATATATGCAAATGTAAGTCAAATCATGGAATTCAATGTTTGTGAGCTGTTTAGATTTTCTTCACGTACTTCTCTAAAATCACTGATTGTGACACCTTTATTAGAGTGTGATTGTGATCAGTTAGGGTACAACAACATATCTGGTAAAATTCATTGAATTTTCTGGTTTCGATGTTTGACAATAAATGGAATGGATCTATGAATGAAATAACAATAGAGCACATCGGTCCGTAGAAAGATATTTTATAAATGATCTAAGTAATATGAAAATGGAATTACACTAGTTTATAAGATATTGATGAGAAAGACTTTATGCTTCCACACAAAACAGTAGCTTACTTGGTAACCTTCTGGTAATTGTCCGCAATCTACTTTGATATTCTCTTTCCAACTCACAACTACCCAATCTAGTTCACGTGAAACATTAAGATTGTATGGAATAAATTTTGACGTTCTCATCGACGTTAAAAATCTTATGACTTCATTATCTTTTGCTTGTTTGGAAACTGACAAATGTTGAATAACAGTTTGTGGACCCAATAACCATTTGTCAGAATTTCCGATTTCTACACTTGCAGCACGAATACTTATTATGTAATCACTATCAAATTTCAAATCTCCAGTGATATATGAGAAAGCCGTGCTATCGTTAATAAATATTTGTAAATAATCTAAACCGCACTTGCTTTGAATAATTTGAATTTTGACTGTTTCATTTGCATTATACATGTGATCGTGATTTGGATAAGTTGTTATTAAACTGTGTGTATGTTTTTCTCTTTCAGCTTCCTGAATCGTAATTAAATACCCACCAGGTATTCCATTCCACTCCTCCGAAGAAAGAGGCTGAATTTTATAAATCAACAAAGTTTAAGTAAAAGAAAGTTCAAAAATTGTTTCAATAAAAGCATCTGTGATGAATAAGCTTACAGCTTTTAATCATCTGACAAAATTATCACATTATAAGGGAAAGTTATAGAATAAAGCACAAAAAACGCCTTTCCATTTATTATAAATCCTATTTTTATGCTCTAGTGACTATCGTGGGGCGTATTTAGCAATATAATGTATCACTTTTATCTAGAAGTGAGCGATCGAAATATAAAAGTTTTGTTTTATAGATTTGACGTACATTGATAAAATCCCTTACATTTGTCACTTTGTTCATTGACGTCCTCAGACGTAAGGTTGCTCCGTTCCCTTACCGTTCCACGTATCTCTGCATACAATGCGTGCAAGCACAGTTCATAAGTAATAGTTGAGAAATATCATCGGATATTAGGAGGCATTCCGAAACGTTTGAGATAAAAAAGAGACAATTTAAGTATCTTTAGTCTGTCAAGACGAAAAATCATGTTTAAAACAGCATTGCTCACAGAAAATACCGTCTTTGTTACATTTAGCTTAGTTTCTAGGTTGTAAATGATTTTTTAATGAACCGTAATTTTTAAGCAAAATTTGAGCTATCAGAATAGATTTTTATGGTTGAAATCACGAATCGGTCTAATTTATACCACCATTAAAGACGTGGAAGTGCTGGACGACTGTTCCGTCCTAGTACAGGATTTTTCTGCAGTGCGCACTTAAGATCCCGCACGCGGGACTTGAACTCAGGCTTTAGTGATGATCTAGCTCAGATTCACCCGTAATTTTTAATATAAAAATACACCAATCTCCACAATTCCCATGGTGATAATGGTAACTGATAGCTATTTGTCCTAATGAATGTTAAGAGAATTCTTTTATAGTTACTTGTAAGTAAATCATTTTGTGTGATATAAACAATTTTGATTGCACAATTATTCACCGAAAATAGAACACTTTGCTAAACTAATGTTTTTTTATTTATGTCTCGGTGGGTATATTCCGTTTAAAATAATATACATTTTAATAATGTTCGGTAAACTATTCAGAAACCGACTATTTCAAGTAAATCAAATAAATAGTAACTACAAAATAATACTAAATAATGAAATAACCGCCCCACTATCTAAGTTAATGCATCACTAGTTAGATCAGATTAGTGACAAACACAAAAATAATGAATGCTCTATTTTCTGTTATTGACTTTCATAAGACTATCCTATGTCTGACATTAAAGAGGAAGAATTTATTTGTAAAATCTCAGAGAAAGAATTTGAAGTAAATCCAACGTTTCGCCTGGCAATCTGGTCCAAGCTTTTTCAAGGAAAATATAATCAAACTTGGGCCAGATTGCCAGGCGAAACGTTCAATTTACTTCAAACTCTTGCTGAGATTTTACATATATATTCTTTGTTGGGATATTCAGGAAAATATCTCAAAAATTATTCTGTTAAGTCTAACGCTATCTTTGGACTTGAAATGGTGTTATTTTCTTATTGGTCAATATTTACTTCACGTGTCGTTTTCCTACTGGTCAGTATTGTACAATGTTATTTTCTATTTTATGGTACGATGTGGTCTGCTTGATTGGTATATAAACAGAGTATGTTTGAAATATAATGATTCGTATCTATGAGCCTGAGACTTGTGTTCTGGACTCAACTGGCTGGGCTAGGCAGGGGAACGGGACCAATCAGAACCCTAGGCCGTTCTTACGTGTTCGCGCGTCTTTGATCCGACCGATAATTCGCTGTCCTCTAATCTGCCGTTCAGACATAGCATTCTTCCACTTTGATATCTCACATTAATTCGGCCCCCAAATATTGTAAAACTATTCGTTCAAATTTAGACGAAAGTTCTTATTTACTATCTTATGTCTGTTATCAGTATAATTAATAAATATAAAAAGATTGGGTTATGAAAAGAAATCTAGCTGAATTGTAATCGTCAAGCGTCCCATATCCAAAGTAAACCAATTGTATTGTGAATATTTAAAAACTTATTAGCGTTTTTATTCCTTCTATCTGTATTTTATTAACTGAGTTCAAAAATAAAATGAAAAGCAATATATATTTGAATTTATTGGTGAACCATTTATCTATGTATAAATTCCAGCCAAGTGATATAAATTCTAATAGTTGAATTCATGAGACGATCTACGCTCAATAATGAATAACTTCAAAATGGATTTTCTGAAGTTCTATTTGGAGTCCGTGACCTGTGCAGTCCAATTCATGTAGAGTAGAGAGAGTTATCCACTTCATGCATTAAATGAAGGGTTGCGCAAGAGCATAGATCGGTTGAAGTTAAACAATACCAGCATTAGATGCCACATCAGTGGTCTAGGGGTAAACCGTCCATGTACATGACAGAAGGTTCGAGTCCCATTTCTGAGAAGTCACATACTAGAACGAACAGGTTGTCCCGTGCTTCCAGGTTTTAAATGGTGGTCTAGCTTTAATTGACTCATGAATTCAACCATAAAAATTACTACAATCTCCACAAATCCTTATTCTGATAATAATACAAATTCATAGATTCTAGTAATTACATATATTTGAAAACCAATTTATGCTGTGTTGGTATGCTTGAATAACAATTAATAAAGATTGGAATCAGTAGTATTTAAAAGACTAATTAATTTGAATGATATATTATAGAAAGGAAGATAATACTCTAAACATATGATGAATAACAAATAAGCATAGCGATGTTGTTGTTTCTTTTTAGAATAGAATTAAACTTTTATAGAAATTCCAATTCATAAATTATTCCAAACATACCTGCCATATAATTTTGATTTGATCTAAATCCAACATATGAGTAGATACTAATGATGGCGACACTGATGGCGGTTCACATTCAATTTTAAACCATTTAGATACATTTGAATGATATAGAATTTTGTTAGCTATCTGTTTATAATTACCAAAAAGTAAACCGATCGGTTGCCAAACTTCAATTCGATAATAATTATAACTGGATAAATTAAATAATTTAAATGATAACGTCAATTGTACTCCTTCATTAACATTGAATTTAGTCGATTCTGTTAATGATAATGTCAATGATGGACTAGTAGTATATTTATATGCCGTGATTATTCTCTAAAAGTGTTTTGTTATACAATTGGATAAATATAGAAATGAAAACAAACAAAGAAAAAGTAATTATTCATTCAGTATGTTAAGTTATATATAAGAATGAAAACATTGAAAAACGTTTTTAATTTTTCTGATGTCATTTAATTGACAAGATTGTAAATTGGCACCAATTAGCGGCAAATTAACTAATACATAGAATGGGAATAGTAAATCTTTCAAGAATGAAACTGTCAACTTTGAAATATTGACAAATAAGTACAAAAACTACTTATATCAATAAATAAGTTATCAGAATTACAACTTTGATAGTTGAGATCATTAGTCAACTGAAGCAAGACTACCATGGAAAACCCAGAAGTAACGGACGACCGTTTCTTCCTATTGTGGGACACCTGAGGAGTGCGCGTCCACGATGATGCTTTGCGAGATTCGAACTCAGGACCTATAGGTCTGACGCGCGAATCCCGTGAGGCGGGATCGTGAATGCGCACTGCTGAATCCCACAATAGGACGAAGCGGCCATCCAGAGCATCAAGGTTTTTCATGGTCGTTTGGTTTCAATTGATTCATAATCCCAACTATTAAAATTATCATGATATCCACAAAAACCCCTTCTGAGAAATAAAACTGTACATCATTATGAGTAATTACTTTGCGCAAGATATAATGTTTATGTTAAAAATTAACTTTGTAGAAAAATAACGTGGGATATGTGTACTGTTGGTGTACAAAGTTATATTTTGCATTATTGATCTTACAGATCGTTGTCTGATTCTGTTATAATTTGAAATAGATACACTTCATACGATTTTTTCACTATTCAGAATTTGTTACGTCTTAAAGTGTATCGGTACTTTTCAACAAAATACTGAATAAGTTATGGCTTTGATAATTTAAACTCCTCTTAACTGTTAACAAAATCGAGAGACAGAGAAACATACCTACAGTAGAAGAACATATGGAACTCAAAGCCGAAATCTTCAATACGAACGTCAAGACAGTTCTAATGTACGGAAATGAATTTTGGAGAACTACTACAACCATCATCAAAAAGGTACAAGTATTTAAACACAATTGTCTACTCAAGATACTAAATGTCTGCTGCCTGGATACCATCAACAACAGCCTACTGTGGGAGAGAACAAATCAACTTCCAGCTGAGGAGTAAATTGGGTAAAGAGGTTGGGAATGGATGAGATATACATTACGGAAATCATCAAATTGTATCACGAGGTAATCCTTAACTTGGAATCCTGAATGGGAACAGAAAAAAGGAAGATCAAATAACACACTGAGTTGGGAATCGAAAGCAGACATCAAAAATATGAATAACAACTGCAAACAACTGGAAAAGATTGTCCAGAACAGAGGTGAATGGAGAAGAGTTGTAGTCGGTCTATGCTCCTTGACGTGAGGTAACAAGCGTAATTAAGTCAGTAATGATCGGATTATCATATAATCTTTGAAAAGTTGAAAATTTCATAAAACTCACTAATTCGTTTAATCTTTTCATTATTTAGTTATACTTCGATAAAATGAGATGTTGTAGAAGATTTGTAGCTCAAGTGGATGATTTTGATGGAGTTTTCTTCTCTGAGCTGGATGGTTTAATCGTGGAGATCTGAAGTTTGTGTTGATGACGTCGTTCAGAAGAACGATGAAAGATCCACGACCAAATCATCCAGCTCAGAGAACAAAACTCCATCAAAATCATCCACCTGAGCTACAAATCTTCTCCGCCATTCGTTATTTTATATAGATATATAGTGCAAACATTGAAGTAAAGAACTGTGTTCCTTTACTTTTGGTCTATTTCAACTCTCGAAAACTATTCATTTGAAAATGATTTCCATTTCATTTAAGTCTATAATTCTAGCTTACTGTTATGGTAAAAACAGGTCTTTAAAAGTGTTATTGAAATCAACGTATCTATTCAAATAATGTAGTAAATAGAGGATTTAAATCTTGAACTACCCTTAGTATTATTAAATTTGACCTATCTACAACGATGACATTGAATTAAGTTGTGTATATAAAACAAGATTTTAAACAAAGAATTTTAGTTTGAGTAACAAAACAAAAACAACTAATAAACATTAAAGTGCTTCTTTTTGATATAATCACTGACGGATGTATTTATCGCTTTGTCTCACTAATTCTATATTTAAGAAAACCACTTGAATAGAATTTAGCTATAGTCATTATTGATTGATTACATTTCTAATTCTGAAGCTAAATTGATAAAAAACTGGATTGTTCAGTTCAGAGAAAAACTGTTTCTATTTTAAGGATGATATCAAATTTCCAGGTAACACCAAGAAATCTATTGCTTTCACCTATTAAACGGAAATATATATATATATATATATATATATATATATATATATATATATATATATATATATATATATATATATATATATATATATATATATAGGAACGAACAGAACGAACGTGAATGCTAGAATTCTGTGATTCGATTAATAATTTCAAAAGGGTGATATTTCATGTTAGGATTTTAGCTGATTTTCTAAAAGTAGAACTTTCTATTAACTTTCGTTTGTTAAACTTTGTAAGATAATTCACTTGATATTGTTTTTACTTGAATCTTCCGATTGATGTTTTAGGACTGAAATTGATCAGTCTGTTATTGGCATATGTGCATACTGTGCGTATGCCTCGATATTGCCTTTATTCACAAGCATTATAAGCAAAGATGGATAACGCGATGGCGTTTGAAGTGAACGGTACTGAGTTCGAGTTCCAGAGTGAAAATCAACTCTAAAATACAGGTACATCCAGCTGACGAGTCCCAAACAGGAACAAAGGCGCTTCCTGGATTCCACTGCTAGCCACTATCCATCTTTGCTTGTAAGATAATGTTTAGAATTCTAATATTCAGTTCCCAAACCACTCTTTTACATAGTACGTTGCACCATAGTGTCAGTTAAAATGAAAATCTTATTATATTTATAGAAATTCATACGTATTTAAAATTTATCGTAAATAAGCGATAGTAAATCGAAATATCTTGATCACATTTAGACATTGAATATTTGAGACAGTTTGAATAATTTTTCTTAATTTATATTGAATTTGTTTTAAAATCAAAGTTTATTAAGGAAAAACACCTACAGAATGAGAAACACAATGACGTAACATTTCAAGTTAAATTAGCAAGTTGTTTTAGAAGATTTTAATAATATTAGTAACTTGTTATACTCTTCCAGAAAGAATGAATTCTTCGAATTATATACGCTTGAGTAAACTGTAGACTGTTCGATATTCAATCGTTTGTCTGTTATGTAGAATGTTTTATTTTAACATCGAAATTTATGATTATAGAAAACGCTTATATTTGTAAATAATATAAAGCAGTATTTAATAATAAACTGTTTATATAAACAAAGGCGTATAGTCGCTAGCAATGGAATCCAAAACACACGTTTCATCCTATTTGCGACGCGTCAGCCGAATGCACCTACATCCCACAGTTGTTGTTCACTCTGCGACTTGAACCCAGTATCAATCGCTTCAAACACCATCGCGTTATCCACTTAGCTAATGAGTCTTGATAGCCACTTGCTTGTGCAATAGGTGAAGTTTGAATTCACTTGTTATTTTTACTTGAATCTTCCGATTGATGGTTAGGACGGCAATTGATCAGTATCTTATTGGCATATGTGCATACTGTGAGTATCCATCTTTGCTTATAATGTTTGTGAATTAAGGCAACATTGAGACAATACTCACAGTATGCACACATGGCAATAAAAAACTGATCAATCGCAGTTTTAAATATCAACGTAAAGATTATATTTTAGTCATAAGCATACATCTCGACTACACAAAAGACTTCTTCAAATATAATCAACATCTGGTACGATAAATAACTCAACTATCATAAAAGATCAAATCCAATTAATTAAAAAAGTGAGTTACCCAATTCAAAGAGTTTATATGATCATTTCCGTTTAAAGCTTGATAACCATTCAAAGGAATTTTTTGTATTTTTATTGGCCATTTACACTTTTCAATTAATTTTATTATTCGTGAAAAATCGCCTACAACTGGAGTAGATTGGTTGGATTGAGAAATATTTCCATCTACTTTTAAATTGAATTCAATTGAAAATTCTGCATTATGAGCCTGAAATAGATTCCGTTAAAAAAATGTTGATGGGATAGATGAGGATTCTTGAATAGTTTTTTTTTAGAGAAATATTTATTTCAAAATTTGTCTTCTGTGGTTAAAAGTTCCTGAAAATCTTGTGAAGAGTTATAGTAAAGGTAACCTACAGCTTAAAAAACAGATATTGTTTTAAGTGATTACAAACCCCTTAGTAAAAAAGTTTTAAACAAAATCCAGTATTAAAACAAAAAAGGTATAACTTAAAGTGTGTAGTTTTATATAGAATTTAATCATAGTACAAATTTCACGTATATATTTTCACAAATTGAGGAATACTGATCAGTTACTAATTTCCATCGTGTGATGTGGTTCATTACAAATATATAGTAACACAGTATGTTGTATTTAAATATAATGTGGCCTAGATACCACATAAAAGAAAATTATTCGTACATGGTCAATGATATTTGAATGAATAAAGTAAAGATAAGTAAGCCTGCATAGTGTCGCCGCTAGACAGAATTTCTATTACAAAAAAGTCGATAAAATAGGGTTTTGATTCGAACATGGAATTCAAACTCATATTGATATTCCATAAATATGGAGTCAAAGAATTGTTGAAATGTCTTCCAAAGCTCCTTCAATCAGTATTGTACAAGGTAAGACTTGGTATTTGATGACATTTGTTTTGACTCAGTCTTGCTGACGAGTTACGAAGACAATCAGTGAAGAAACTGCTTGGTATATACAGTATATTTATTATTTTACAGCATGAGAGAAGTGTTCAACCAACATTGAAAAGAAAGATGAAATAATGCTAAATAACTAGTTGCTAACTAACTGAACTCAAAAGATCAAATGTTTAACTCATAGACTATAGTAACGAAAAGTATTGACTTTGAATCCCTAAGTGAACATCCATCTATTCTATGTAAGACTTGTAAAAAATTAATTATATTGAAAGAATTCATACAGGATTTTTATGTGTCAACAAATTTCAGCTGTAAATGTCAACATCAGGATAACTCTAACTTTTAGTAATTATTTTATGATCATGAATTGACGGAAACAATAACATAAAAGGAAATCCCAAAATAATATCAGTGTATTAAGTATATTTCATCATCAGTGAAGTTTGTTTTGTGCCTTGGTTATTTCTTCTGAACAAAACAGAAAAAAATGTATCTCAGGTGTAAAATAAAAAGAACAATAATTTGTCTTTTGTTTTTCTTTCTTCACTGTGTTATTTTCTAAAATGTAAACAGTAAACTTGGAAAATAATAAATCATGATTTTGTTTGTTTTTTGAAAGGCAAATAAGTTTTTGACATATCTCCCTATATGTATCAATGATCGGTTACAAGTAGAGTGGTACAAAAATATGTAATCAACCGATTAATATATATATATATATATATATATATATATATATATATATATATATAAGTACCACAGTATAATGGTTTTTATGTGACCAAATGAACATATAATCATGATTAATGAACGAGATAAAATCGAAGGGAAAGTGGACTATGCACAGACTTAAATTAAAGATATTGACTGAAAAGAAAATCATGAAGTTGGATAGAATTTATAAGTTTGACAACAGAAATCATTCTAAAGAAACTGAATCTAATAAAACTAAAAAAAATTAAATTCATATAAATAAAGTGATAGCTTTTTGTGGTTCAAAGATAGTTTGTATCAAAGACTGAATGTGATTCGACGGTTGAAGAAAAAGAATAAACACTGGATAGCTGCTTTTTAGAGTATTGGAGATCATACTAACGACGAAGTCAAGGTAGAGATTTCGAATCTAAAAAAGTGCTCATCACGTGGCTTGCGACTAAATTTCAGGAAACTTCGAGAAACGTGTATTAGTAAAAAGTAACTTGTACCACTCACATATGTTGAAAGTGAAATCTTTGCTTAGTAACCTTTAACAGTTAAATTCATAAGTCATTCTAAGCTGGATCAATTGAAATTATGGATTAACACTGCTGGATGCCGTCTCGGTGGTCTAGAGGTTAAACGTTCGCTCGCGAGACCGAACGTCTTGGTTCCGAGTCTCACGTGTACGACCGTAAATGTGTACTACTCTTAACCTCTTTTCGATAGACTGTATATTTTAAAAAAAATTATTCAACTTTAACAGATGAAATTTTATCATTATTTCATCGATATTATTTAGCATTATGTAGTTTCGTAGAAACAGATCTTTCACATATTTACATCAGTATTAAATAATATAATTTCACTACCCTAATATTGTAGAATATCAAGTTCTACCTAATGCCTATTACACATTTACAGTAAGTGTATCAGCTAATTTCAATCAGTGGTACAATTACTAACAAGATCATATCCAGAACATATCTCCTTATTAGAAAAAAGAAACCCACTATGTTGTTTCACAGTAAATAACTTTTTTTCAGGAATGATAATCATAATTCTTACATTAATCTTTGAAATAATTGGCTCACTGACAAACTGTATCCGAGTATTATTTAACCACTTAAATGTTTTCTCTTGATGTTTACTTGAATGTATTAAATTAATCCATTGTATAAAGCTTTGTTCGGTATACTGATGTTTGTATTTCAATGTTGGTAATAATGATGTAATGCCTAATTGTAAACTAACTGGACTTAATCCAGCTGCATTCAATGCAAACATTCTTATTTGATAAATATGTTTATGAATTAATGATTTAATATGTACACGATTAATTGTTCTGTTTAAACTATAATAGCCAGCATACTTTCTATTGTCATAAGTTCTAGTTTGTATAGAATGGATAATATTAGAATCTTTTGTATAAGCTGATTGTAAGTGGTCTATTATTGGATATTGATGAATTGATTGTTCATTCCAATAGTTAATATAATTATCATAACTACTGTTTTGGTTAATTCTTTGATTCATATAATTCACTGTTGTATTATATTCACCTTCTACATGATCATATTGATGGTGAATGTCAATTAATGAATCAATAGGTTTAATCTAAAAGGAAGAAGAAAGGTAACAATTAAATGTGATAAAAGTCACAAATAAATCATAAGTATATCTTACTGAAGTTTATGCTGCATTATTTGTTTCATTTATTTTGATCAAATGTGACTTATGAATGTTCATTGAAAAGATACAGGATGCTGTAAAATGACTTTGGAACAATAAGAAGATTTGATCAATAAAAACAGTCATTATTATCCCGTTATGAGATTCACCAACAGTACATATCAACGATTTTCCCAGCGATCAAATCTACAGTTATCATATGATGTCAAAAAGAATTCATTGTTCTTCGATCATTAACGTAAACCTTAATAAATTACCACTTCCAAATCCAGTCGATTTTTACCCATTAAATGTCACTGATATCTAACGAATCTAGTTAAGGTCACAACTTATTTGTAGAAATGCATTAATTTGTCTTCGAATAAGTTATTATTGTTTTCCTGAGTGTTTCACAAACATTCTTTTAGCATGAAATTCATCATGATTTTCTCAAAACTACTAAAATAACTCTTTTAAGTTTTCATTCATCACAATCATAATCTACGTTCTGTATCCGCTATCAGTTAATTGAAGAGTATGGAATATTTGGGCATTTTTCATTATCAACAAATACTGGTAATTGTCATAACTTGTGGCCTTGTGCCCTATTAATACATTACGTGATGATACCAGACTTTATCTGTCCTTCTTCCCGCCTAGTCCTGCCTATTAATTCCAAAGCATCGATCTCAGCCTCTGCGATATGAATCATGTATTTCAAACATACTGGGTTTATATACATACCAAACAGACCACATCGCACCCTAAAGTAGAAAATAACATTTGTACAAGATCTAGTCAAGAGTGGTTGTGAATGTGGGAGACTGTAATTATTAGACTGGGCATAAATGAAGAATGGGAAATCGTATAATAATAGTCTATAGGTCAAAATAATGCTTATAATAAGAGGAACATGAAAATGCATAGTATAGCTACTTAATAATCACACAATAAATATATATGTATCGTATTGATCAATAAATAGTTCTCAAGAGTTACCATTCATAATTCTCGTCGGGGTATAATAGTAATTTTGTTCAAACCTGAATCAGGGGAAAAATTATTTGTATTAATAAATCCATACATTTGTCTGTCACTCATATCTATAAAAGACTATAACGCATTAAATGAATTATGTTCAGTCAAAATATATGTGATTTTGAATACTTGACACATTTTTAATTCATTTTCATATTGGTTGTTTGAATCTTCCAACTAATGTTTCGGACTGCAATTAATCAGTACCTTATTGGCATATGTGTATCCTGTGTGGATTGCATCGATACTGGCTAAAGTCACAAGAATTATAAAAGAAGATGGATGATGATATCCTGGATTCCACTGCTAGCAATCATCCATCTTTACTTATAATAGTTGACAGTTTAAAGACCAACCTGCCATTGAAGTGATTTACATATTCTCTTACAGTTACCATAAACCTTTTAACTTCTTATGTTACTTTTATTGCTTACTGATCTTATTCATGAATATATTTATAATGCATTTTATTGAATACAAATGTGTAATAGATCTTCTAAAAAAAATTGGAAGCCAATCATAAATTATTTGAACGTTGGTCAAACTTTTGCACTACAGTCCATTTATCTAGTAGTAAGTATCATAGACAATTGAATATTTCATGTTTACTAGGGGTCCAGCACGTGTATCTTATTTATTTGTTAGTAGATTTGTTTTAATGTTACTCATGTATGAATTAATTATTTAAATATGTAAATTAATTTATATTTTATTCAATAAAATAAACAAAATAATTTATTAATTCAATTTACTTTCTTTGTGTCATTTAACATTTTTATCAGAATGGGGTTTTGTGGAGAATGTAGTAATTTCATAGTTGAATTCATGAGTCCATCAAAGCTAGAACACGACTGAAAATCTGGAAGCAACAGACAGACGTTTCTCCTCAACAATGCGAATTCACGATCCCACACCCGTGAATCTAACCCAGTACCTTTGGTTTCACGCACAAACGCTCAACCTCTAGACCACTGATTCGGTGTTAATGTCTAATTTCAATTGATTCACAAAATTGAGCCATCGTCCAGTATTATTTTCAGTAGGTAACTGCCTTACGACAAACACCACTGATCTCCATTGGCCACAGCTTCTCCTGCGAGCTAGATCGTGGATGCTGAGAAGTGACGTACCAGGAAGAAACAAACGTCCGGTCCTTCTAGGTTTTCAATGGTGATCTAGCTTTAATCGACTCATGTAATCAACTATGAAATTACTTAACATGTACACTAGTGACATAAATGAGTGTCTTATTTGATTGAGATGAAGCTCAAAAAATATGTTTCGAACCACGAACTTTTTCGTGTATATTCTATGCTTTAAATCTATTAACTTTATACAGTAGCTCTCATTTTAGTATTCAGTCGATTAGCATAAACTATCAAGTAATGGAAATCAAAGGAGATCAAATTAAATTATATTACAAATTGAAAGAAGTTAGGAATTTGGACGAATAGATTCCATTAAAGCTGGATTTTGGCTTTAAAGAAAATCCGAAATAACCGTTTGCTCGTATTCAACACTGTTTATCTAGATGTATCTACTAGTGCGTTCATGTTCACACTGGAACTTGAAACCGATGCTCTTCTCTTCAAGCGTCCAATACACCACCTACTGATATTTTGACTTAAAACAATTCGTTGTACCATCTAAGAACTGCTAAAACACAATAATTCAGCAAATAACGCGTTTTCTGTATGAGATGAAAGTATTGGATTCGAGCTCAAATGTGAAATTTAGCATGAATGCAAGGACATCTAGGCGACAAGCCCCGTACACGATAAGATCGGCATCTTGGGTTCCACTGTTAGTATATATTCAGCTTTACTAAAAACTTGTGGATATATAGCAAAATCGAGGTAATTCGCTTGGGATATACATGATGCTAATGAAGTTAAACCTATAAATATTTAATTTTTGCACTCATCAGAATTTTGAATTACTTAATAATCCATATCAGGTTTTCTTGGTTTGTTACACAATCGTCCTTCACGTAAATTCTCTTGCTAATGTATTTCCATTCGGCTTTTTAATAGAACCTAACCAGTAATCATATAAAGACGATTCAGTAGGATCTAATAAGCTGGTTTGGAGTGTTCAGTATCAAAATATACAATTGTAATCGAGTTATATGCAGAATTTTGTTCTTTTAAGCTTTTATTTGTATAACTGCAAATATCACTGGTGAAATTTTTATGCTAAATGGTAATTAATTAGTTTCAAAATATAAAGTAACGGGCTCCAATTGAATGGTTCAAATCGTAAATGTATTTGACATAAGGACTTGAAGATTCTAGATACAGTAGCCAGAGAGTGTTCAATGCTAAGAATCTTAAACTAGCTCACATTTTATTGAGTTTCTGTTAATTGCGATTCAGTTGGTGTAGGTACCTACTACATTTTTCAAACAACCGAATTGTTCTTAAAATGTTAGTTGGCGTGAAGTGGGATTTCGTTACGTTGAAAATACATTCACTAAACCGCATATACGTTTTGAGGCATTTGAAAAGTAGTTGTATGAAACTGATGACAAACTTGGAAAACTTGGTAAATCTTACAGATTATTTACCATTTATTGGTAATCAATTGTTTTACTTGATGAATGTGATGCAGAAGTAACTTGAGTTCTTGAAGAGAATAAAAGTGTGCGGATAATTTTTAGTGCTCTTCATGTTTAAATCTACCATTTCACTTGGTCGCAATCTTTTTCAAATGCTTTTCAGATCGTTAATCGTCTTTCACTCAACGATGATGAGAGATGTTGAAATATGGATTGATAAACATTCCTACTATGTCCTATGTTGACTTTAACAGACTAGACACTGTAGTGAAATTTAAAACTATGTTTAAATGTCAGGTGGTTAGTAGTATTCGGAAGTAATCCTTCAGTCTCGTTAAGAGTACACATGCGTCACAGGCATTCACAGTATGAGACGTTATCAGTGAGCTATTGCTTCCACGAATAACTTTCCGAAGGAGCAAGATGTTTACATTATCTGTTCAGTAAGCAATTTGGAGAACGATTCTGGTCAAAATAATGACGTTTTGTACAGAGATCAGTTTTCCAAATATCAACATTATGTTATTATTGGAAATAAGTAATACTAAACAACCAGATAAATACTATCATGTGAAATAATGAAAATGAGCAAATTATTGTAATAACTTCATGTTTTTTGAAAAGTTCTCAGTTTGAACTTATTTTCTTGTCAAATTATTCATCAATTAAAAGGCTAACAGGATTAAACGTTATATAACTTACCTCAGTATAATGTAGGATATATTGTAATATTTTTCCATTTGGTTTTTCTGGTGCATCCCATTCAACAATAAGACCATCTCTACCATCAGTATTAACCATTAAATTGATAATTCGCGAAGGAACTACAATTTGGACATTTCGAAAGTAATTTTTAATCATTAGGGATCCAAGGAATTTTTAAAATTATTATTTTTCATTGAACTAAAATCTGTTTTACAGGATGAGTGCAGAACAGTCCACATAAATGTAACCTCAGCTACTCATAGTTAGGAACTTGTTTAAGAAAATACTGAAGAAAGTAAACTGTTTAATTCACAAATATTTTTAGTAACTAATTTCTATATCAGAAGTATCATAGAATACAACGATTTAATTTTCTGGTTAAAATTACTGAAATTCCAGTTGAACAAGGGGTTCAAAATAGGATTTTCAAGTCCCCTGGATTTTTACGTTGGCCAGTTATAATTAGGTTTGTCAATGATCTTTTGTTAAACTATGAACACTTCATCACATGACTTAACTCGGAAAGACTTTGTTATTCTTTTGTGTACAAACAGAGCTATGGATACTACAGAGTGTTCAATATGATATTCCCTAAATTTCATTCCGTTACAGATTTATCGATTGTTAGTAAACAATATACTTAAATGGAGGGATTACCACTGCTTTTCCCCTCTGTTGTATACATTTATCCAAAGTGGAAACACGTGATTGAGCACTAATTATAGTTTTGAAAGTTATGTAACTCCACATAAGATACCATTCAAGCTTATTGTATAGCAGTACATTTAAGAGGATTAGATTTTGTAGAAGTTTTATTGAGAAAATAAAAACACCACTTGAAATGAAATGAAATTGAATGCTTCTTTTTTTTATAAACTCAAGATGTAATTTATTTCAGATTGAAGAGGTTTCTGGTACACTTGTTGTTTGATATTCATAAGAAAAAACATTTAATGATAAGTATATGTCAATGATTGTATCATTGGTTTAAACAGAATTCGATATAAAGAAAGATGGTATCAATTATCATGTACAATATATCAGTTCATTAAGGAGAACAATGTTATTGAGTATTTCAATCAAGAAAAAAAATTTGAAGGCTATATATGCAGATTATGAAAACTAGATTGAAACTATTCTTTAGCTATCAGTACCATTTACAGAACCATAGTAAACTTTAGAACGATAAATAACTCCTAGTTATTGATATGAATGTTGGTAGAAATTGAATAGAATAATACTCATTGATTTATTTGATTCTAAAAGTGACTGTAGATGTTTGAACACTATTTTTCTGTGAGGACTATTTTATCATTTAATTCGACTTGCACTTAAAATCATGAAGTGATCAATGTTAGATCATGATTGAAAACTCGAAAGTACTAGAAAACCTTTTCGTCCTAGTCTGGTATTCCTCAACAGTGTGCATCACCAATTATGAACATAGGACGCATGGCCTAATGACAGTATAAAGGAATGTTTATGAATAAAATAGTTCAATAGTAAAGTTTTTGATAACAGTTTATAACTTGCCATCTTCAGTTGTACGAAACACCTCGGCTGGTTTACTGAACGGACCAACTCGGTTTATATATACATAAGCAATAAACAATTCGTATAAAGTATATGGACTAAGTGAATTCAAAGTAATTGAAATCTGATGGTTACTTCTATTCACATTTGCACTGAACAAAACTGTGGAGTTTTCGAAAAGGTTTAATTCATTACAACGCTGACTGCTAATTATGTTTTCGCGGTTAACATTAAAGTGTTCATCAGAAAACGTTTCAGCATCCGTGACACATTCTAATGGTAGATACACTTGCAAGTCGGAACAACCAGGTGGATCAATGCAAGATAATTTAACCTAAAGATGAACAGAGAAAATCAAAAGAACATTAAGGAATATGCAGGCACACAAAAGTGAGAGAATAATCAGCTGAAGTGTAATAAATTATTCTACATTATTAGCTTGTTTCTGAAGCTTTCATTATATTTTTTTACTAAAATAGCCAAGACCTTCTAAAAACAGAACTACCTGGCCTAGAAAATGGAACATAAATGAAAGTATATCACTAAAATTTTTAATTTTATTACTCATTTTTGCTCATTAATGATCATTATGGTTTTGAAAAATTCAGCACAATACGTGCTTAACATACACAAAATTCACTACTCAAAAAGTAAATTTTAACTGCGCTGAAACTGATAGTCGTTAAGGAAAAAAGCTAGTATACCATGTCTTTGGAAATTGAACAACAAAAGTGAGAAGTACTGGACAGTTATTTATTTAATTCATGGAACTACTAAGCAGATAAGTTCCACGACTTCACTAGATTTAGCCTACAGGATGTACTCAAAAGTGATGAAATTTCAGAGGATTATTTGAAGATTTATAGACCTTAACCAGTGAAGCTTGACTATGTAAGGCTTTGACTACTTATCACAACATAGATTACTTAACAAGCTATATACTTTTTAAAATATAGATAATAACAAATATTCGGAAAAGACTTTTTAGTACAGGATTTAACATTTTCAGGATTTGTACTTAATACATCTTTCAGTATTCAATAATCCATTATTTTTTTATCTTTTATATCTGATTGTGAACCGAGATAACTTCCAGCCACAGTGAAATACAGTGGTATAGTTAGTAAAATGCATTTATAAAGTTGATATTTTTTCTAAGAATGGATTCGTATATTGTCGGTCTGATAATAGAATTACATTTTACTAACATTAGGTGAGTTAATATTTAAACAAAGCACATTCAGTATAAACCATTTCAGTACATTATTTTATCATTACTCAACAATGTAAAATACTTTCATATCCGTAATAACTATGTGGTGTACGCTACATATGCAGATATATTTAAGTAATGTGTAGCAGCAATCGGAAACAAAAATGTTTTCCAGCAGAACAATAAATTAAGAAGAAAAGGAAGCGAAACAGAGAGTAAATGTAATGACTACAGAATTGAATTAGGCATTAAGCATGTAATAGACAACTGAAGGAAGACGCACAAATAATCCATTTAATGTATGATTTTCATATACAATTTTGCATATAATAATAAATTGGTTTATCGTACCTAAGTTCTCGTTTACTAAAACTACATTAGCAATGTTAAGTATATAAAACCAAAAGTTCAAATAAGCATGTTTGCTTTGAAGTATACTTACTAAATAACCTTTCATTTGTTCGGTGTAGTAATCATCTCTATCTATATAGTCACTGAGAAATGATATTTTCACTTTATTTGCTTGATGTACAGTAACAGATATGAGTGACGGTGTTTTAAATAATTCATGTGGAAGAGTTTGAACTTGAAGAACTTCAGAAAATGTTCCACATTCGTAATCATTACATGCTGAAATCTTTTTCAGAAAACCAACAAAAATTATGTTGTACACAATGAAACATTTTCAAAAAAACGTCTAACACATGAAACAAATAATGAAACTCATTTGAAACGACTATAATATCAATCAAAAAATATTATTAGTAAATATCAGTTTTTGGGATGAAAAGGATTGATGTCCTACATGCTGAATTATCTAAGAAAACCTACTTCATATTCTCAATATCATTTTACTACTATTTCCGAAGGGCGAAAACTGTTTAACACCACTTCAAAATCTATAGCGCCAACAAAGTGTTTATACAAGTTGATACACATGCCTGAATCCGCAAATAAAATTATAACTTCCAAACGTCTTTATCCTAATAATAACAATGTGACTGATTGCCTTAGAATAAATCATCCTTTTTTGAATGTCCTGACATTATTTTCGATTTTTCCATCCTACTAAACTGTTTTATCCATAACCTAGAATTGACAGATTCAGCAACTAATTCTTGTAACAAATTCAAATAATTTATTGTTGCTATGGTAAAGTGATGCCCCCAGAATCTTGTCGGAAATGCTAGAACTTTCATAAAATTGGTATCCTCCACAAACTTGAAAGCTGATCGATAATATTTGATGAATGCATCAACTAGTTGCATTTCATTGCTTCCATTCCAAATACAAACATTCTAACATGTTTAATTATCTTCAGTTAATTATATAACCTTCAACTTGGAAAGTTCGTTGTCAGTGATGAATGCCAGAACTGAAGTTTACTTTTCACAGAAAACATTTAAAGCTAGTAACACCGAAACTAATATAAACGAGTTTCAAACACCTCAATATTTTTAATCATTTTATAAAAATTTGACAAACTATTATATTATTGACAATTTATGCAACTCATTAAATCTGAATTACATTATTTCTCCTTTATTATGTTCTTTGTCATGATATTCTCAGTTTCGTTTTAGATATCCTACTAGTGGATAGCAAGACCTATTTAAAAAATAATAGTTCATTTACTTAGTTCTCCAGAGAAGTACTATTAAACAATCAGAGCTAATCTCGAGGACATCTTGATTGACATAAGGTTCATGCTGGTCTGGTCTCGCTAATAAGTTTTGACAATCTGAAGGTCACTGATATCCCCTTCGTGATTCGAACCAAGGTCATTTAGTTTCAAACCCTGAGACGTTACAGCTAAACTAGATAGTTCACCACTGACTTCCAGCACAATTGATTGATCACGGACTAAGAATTAACGACTGATCAATGACACTTAAATAATACAAATAACTTACTTTTAAATGATATCTTGTCGATGGTTTTAAATTGGTCAACTCATTTTGTTGTATAAAACTGTTTATATTAGAACATTTTTTCACTTCCACAAAATCACTATTCTCAATCCAATAATACAACTATAAAATAAAATTACATAAATAGAATTAGCATGATGAAAACACCATGAAGAAAACAGTTTAGTCACTATTTCAATTAATCATTTATAGGGATATTCATCTTCAACAAACGATATACTACTGCTCGAATGTATATCACTTTTTAAACAAAGTTATTATCTTGACAGCTGAAATCATGAGTCGGTCTAAGCTAGACTACCATGGAAAACCTGAAATCACTGGATGGCCGTTTTGTCCTAGCATGGGACTCTTTACCAGTGTACATCCACGATCCCTCACACCAAACTCAGACACATTACTTTCGGGCTCGCGTGCAAGTGCTTAACATCCAGTCCATCTAATCGGAATTCAACGGTGTTAATGTTCAACTTCAATCGTTCCATAATCTTGAGCAACCACCTTCCATTTATGTTAGACTGCAATTAAATGTGAAGAAATGGTATGTCCTTATAAACTAATGTGCGAACAAAAATCTTTTTCTGAGTCCTAAGTGCGGGATCACGAATGAGCACTTCTGAGCAGTCTCATAATAGAACGAAATGCTCATTCAGTGTTTTCAGGTTTTCAATAGTGGTCTAGCTTAGATCAACACGTGAATTCAACTTTTTTTAAAAATACTACGATCTTCACAAATTCCCATACTGATAAAAATCAATTTGTATCATGTAAAATTCATCATTTCAATCTGAGAATGATAAATTAAAATTCCCAAAGTAGATAATAACAAAAAGTAGCTATCACTTTGTAATAAAACCACATGAATATTTCTGAGATACTATTTGCCTGTATAGGAAATATAAACAAATAAATAGAAAGAAGTTAAATAATCCAAGAAGAATATTGGAATGGTGGATAGAGAGAAAACAACAATATGTATCAAGGTGGATATAACTAGCTGATATTTGCCGTCTAAGAACGAAGAAAGCTGCTTAACTTTTGAAAATGATTTCAAGAAATTCTCGAACTTGAACTGATTTTTAAAATTTTTGGTTTAAATAAGGAAGCCTATATTATTTCACTATGCTAATCAAGATCACAAGAATGAATGATATGCCTCGTATGAGATTAAAAATGTAATTCTAACTAACAGTAAACACCTGTTCAAAGTAGATTTTGTAAAAATAAATCTCTGCATGAATCTCTGTAAAAAAAGTGGCAAGCTCCACGACCAAACTGTCCAGCACACAGAACAAAACCCCATCAGAATCATCCACCTGAGCAACAACTCTCCACCATCGCAAAATCTGATTTTAGAATTGAGAACACTTATTATAATCCTTGTACAATAGTATCACAGCTTGATAACGTATAAATAGTTTTTAAAATCGTATTTACGTTAAACCTATTAGAAAATTCAGTGAACAATTTTTTTGAAGTCAATTACAAAAATGATTTATAATGAAAACATTTTGTAGTCAGTGGTAGATTCTACACGTAACTGTATATTTAGATAGTGGTTAAGGTTTACAATGTCTAGTCGAATAGTATTTAAGTTATTTTAAAGCGTGGAAATATCAGCTTATAGAGAAGTACATTTACTGTTTTGAAACAAGTGCTTTAAATCAGAAGACTTCATATCATATTACTGTAGTGTAGATATGTTGACAAGATACATCTACATGAAATATATAAACGGTTTCAATGTCCCACATTACCACCTACACAACCACTAATAGCTGCTTGATTTGGCATAGAATCTAGGTTACGTTACCACTCTTAAGTGGCTATCTATCGAGATATATTCTTAGTACTATTTTAGCTGTGTTTGAAATAAGTAGTAGGTTATAAAGCTTGCTTTATAAACATCTGGTTTAATGTGGATTAAACTTAGTTTTTAGTAACGTTTTACCCTTACATAGATAAAATAAAATTAATCTCTATAGGATTATGGAGATTGTTGAGTTTCAAAAAGGGTGGCAGTTACCTACCGATGGAAATGGAAGATGATCGCGCAATATAGTGGATTGAGTGAAGTTAGATAATAATACCAATGAATACCGTCTCAGTACTCTAGAGGTCAAGAGTTCGCTCATGGAACCGAATGTCCTGAGTCCGAGTTTTGTGCGTAGTGTCATGGATGTTCACCGGTAAGAAATCCCATCCTAGGACGAAACGGTCATCAAATGCTTTCAGGTTTTTAACAGTGGTCTAACACTGATCGATTGATGTTCTGAATAAAATTTATATTTTTTTATTTATATGAATTTGCGGCAACCCTTAAAGGATTTGTTAAGGTACAAAATTGTCTATGGAAACATTTACTCATCAACGATTACAATAATTTCCGTTTAAAATCAATAGTAGTTTCCCCTACAAGTTCTGAAGAACTTGCTCCAATCTTCAATGAAATCAGGGATGAGGAAGTAAAACAAATGTCACTCACTAGTTTGTACAATAAAAACTTTATTGAACACTTAGAATAATTTTCTTTGTAATTACTAAATCTATAGGGTTACATGGTAGCGAATAAGCTTACTTGTTATACGGTTTAAAGTTTTGTATCTTCATTGTTGGTATATGAAATACACATATTTGTAATATAAATCGAGTATTATTATGTAAATGGATTGTGCAATTAAGAATAATGAGAAAAATTAAACATTTTATAATGAAACACTTGTAAGTTGAAACTAATCTAACAATTCTACTAATATGGACCAAATAAGAAAACTGAAGACTGAGAGAATAATGACTGATTCAATTTTATTAGATCTTAAGGTAATAACGATTGTGTGTTTGAAAAAATAAAAGCCACCAAATCATTATTTGTAAGATGTGCAACAAAATAATTTCATTAACATTGGGATTGTGGAGATTGTGGTATCTTCGTAGTTGAATTCATGAGCCTATCTAAGCTAGATCACCACTGAAAACTTAGAAGTACTCGATGACCGGTTCGTCCCAGAATGCGACTTCTCAGCAGTAGGCGTTCACGATCTTGTATGTTGGATTCAAACCCACGACCTGCTCTCTCACGTGCAACCACTTGACCTCTAGCCGGTATCCAAAGGTGCTAATGTTTATCTTCAATCCGGATCGTCGATGCTCACTGTCGAGGAATCGCATACTAAAATGAAACAGACATTCAGTGCTTCCAGATATTTCATCATTTATTTTGAATTTTTGTGTTTGTTTTTTGGTGTTAAACAATTAGTGAAACAAAAGGATACATTATTAGTGACCAAAGAAACTAACCTGATATTCTTTAACTAAGGATAATGATAATTTATTGGTTTGCAATGCTGCTGCCCAAAGAACATGAATAGATGTGCTTGTAACGTTTATTAAATACAGTTTCACAATAACTTCACTTAATGCTGCTTAAAAGTACAGAAGATAAATAAGATATTAGTAAATCTATTAAGAAAATAAATTTACGATCATAGTTTTGAGAACGATCAAGAAACCAAAAGGCTGGAAATGAACATGGTGATTATTGTTATGCACTTTTTAAAACATTGTACAAATGACCATACGTTTAACGAAACTGTCTAAAGAATAGTTTCATTTAGTTTTGTTTATTCGAAAAAATATATTCCTTATTGAAAACGATCAAGGAGTGGGGTTTAAAAATTGAAAAAAAAAAAAACTAACAATGTCTGCTACGTTTGATACATGTCTTAGTTTAAGAATACCTATTCGTTTGATTAGGAAATATAAGAGGATATCTAATATTAAGTACATAGAAAATATGAAATACAAACTTTCGTTAACTCTGTGAACTCACATTGAATCAGTCATTGATCAAAGGTTAGTTTACTGCTTGTTACAGTCTACAAATGAATGTTTTCCTAAATTTGCTTAATTCGCTGAATGGTATACTGACATGACGCATTCTGTATTGATGGGTTCCGTTTAAAGAACTTTGAAAGTAGCAAATGCATATAGTTAGTTATAAAGTATGCGAAATTCTTTTCAATAAAATTTGTACTAATGAACATCAAATCCAATGGAACAACTCAAAACATGTCTCAATGTCTCATCCCTAATCAGGATTATTTATTTTAGTTAAATGTTTTAGCTTATTATATTTTATGTCCTATCACTGATTTCATGCGTTTATTCTTTTGTGTGAATCCTGTTGCATTTTTGGGAAAACTTATATATTGATTGTGTCAGAAAACATCAGACTTTCGGAAGCTCTCTGAATACCTGTTTTTGTTTATGAGCTAACACAATTTCGGTAAAACGTGAAAAGCCACAAAAATCATTTTTACAATTGTTATGTTATTAAGTGTTTTAAAAATATAAATGTAAGGTGTAAATGACTATAAATGATGAATGAAAGACGCATTACAGTCACTTTTCTGCATATTTGTGGATGTCGTTAGTAAATAGTGTAGTGTATGATAATTTGTTGAACGAGATGGCAGCTTAAAATGAACACTGACTACGGTATCCAGTTGTATTCACCTGAGTTCTTAACAGTGTAAACAAAATACATCCTAGACCACACTGCTGTCCACTAACAAAATAAAATTGAGTATGTCGGCCAGAAACATTATTACGAAAATTGTTCTAATGAAATTTCGCTCATCGTAAACAAAAACCGAAGATATATATATTTTATATAACACAGGATCTCAAATATGAACTCCAATATAATAGCAGCACTTGATTAGTGCTTTTTATTCATGCGAGTTTAGTTGTTTTCTATCTGGAAAGAGTTTATTATAGAATAAAATTTCTCTTGGAAACCTGCAAATGAAAGTACTAATCAAACTCCTATACATACATCCAACACTCAGTTAAAACAAGAAAATTAATTCACAATTTGATAATCACTTACTATTAGATAAATGTGACATTGAATAAAAAACAGAATTAGATTTTTTACTCCATCCAAGATAATTTACTGAAGATAGACTGATACAATATGAACCAGACTGAAGGATTATTGACACATTATATATTGTATACATACAACGATCATTTATTGGATTTCTAATAGTTTCATTTAAATTTATGACACTGAATAGTTCCCATTCTTCATCCGTGATTATTTCACAATCTGTAAATGAGATAAATTAGAAAATAATAATCAAAAGTTTTGTTGAGTAAAAAGCCTAGGTGTAATTCTCGGGGTTTTAGAGAGAAGTCATGGCCATTTATTAGACAAAACTCAACACAAGGCATTGGTAGATGATCACACAATATCGTAAGTCACACGAAGTTAAATGATAAAACTGTTGAGTCCCGGCTAAGTGGTCAAGAGGTTTGCTGTCAGCTCGTGAGATCAATGGTTTCCGGTGCGGTCCCTGTCGACATAGTTGTAGGTACGCTATCCCGTCTTGTGATAAAATGACTGTTTGGTGCTCCCTGGTTTCAAATTGTAATCTAGCTAAGATCGATTCATGAGTTAAACCACGAAAATTCTTCATTCATCACAAAATCATGTACAAATAAAAATGATTTCGTTAAACGCGTCATTGTAAACATCCATAAAGTACTTTTCAACATTTCCTAATCGGTTGTGATTAAGGTTATTGTTTAACGACTATCACTTATAAATTACTTTTAGGGAATAATCACACATTAGGTTCACTAATAGTGAGCACATTGATCAGTATTTTTTCGATAGATAGCATAGATGTATTTGGTAAATGTTTCTTTTGACGTGAAGTGAATCCCCTTGAATATTCTAATTCTGAATAGGTAATTTTGAATAATATTCAAGTTAACTTATCTATGTAGTGACTGACTTCATGTAATATTGTAGCGAACGAAGACTTCAGTAGGATAAACCAGTTTATTGTTTAATGTGAAATTACACAGTGGTGTGGTAAAACATGAAAATCACACAACAAATAAATCATTCGCACAACTTCTTTGGGTTGTCCTTTACCTACAACTTTGTTCCTCTAATTCTGTTGTTATTTCGATTGCTCTCCGATTTCTCTTGTGTTTTCTATAACTCCGTCTTCTGCTTCCGAGCATTCCACTTCTGATTTCAGTTGCATACTACTTATATCTGTCAGCAAAAGTAATATACACTACAATAAATCTCGATAGGTTATAGACGATTCATAATCTGTTGAATCATCTGGTTCACATTTAAACTAGTTGTTTTCTACAATACTGGACAATCGTCTGGGTATTTCACAAAGTCGTATTAGATAAAAATGTGAATCACTGAATCCCGCTTGTGTAAATAAATTATATTTTGTTTTTTGTAAAGAGATTTGAAAACTTTGATTTTGTTCTATTCTCAATTCTTTAGTGTTCTCAGGAGAGCAAGTTCAAACGTAAACAAAACAAATATATAGTCTGGTATTATTTAAAATCTTAACTCCCTATTACTTATTATTGTTAAAAACTCACTTCACCAGTCACATTGTCTTATTTGATATAGGAAATGTAACGGAATTACAGAATGCATCATTAAAATTAAACACCTCTTTCAATTTTAAATAAGTAATTCAACATCTTACTACTGTTTCTGATTTTGAGCATATTTCTATATCTCTCTCTGTATATATGTATATACATGCATGCATTCTACTAAGTAATGTGACAAAAATATACCGAATTTCTGTTTAAACTTTGATACATACATGGCCGTTCAGACATGGATCACTAGAAACCCTATTCTTATCATACCCATTTAACACAAAAAAATATTTCGGCTAGCACGAAAGTTGTAACATAACATTCCCATATGGATTAGTGTGATTATTCTAACCCAATGCGTGTCTAGAGTAATTATGATCACTTTTTCCATTTCTTTTTTATTCTAATATAAAAATATTAGTTCAACAAGATTTGATAAGGGGTGTAGAGTTAGATTAAACGGAGAAGTAAAGAGTATTTTTGAAGTTCCGACTACATCAATTTAAATTTTTTTTAAATACAAGAGCTGCTTAAAGAATAATTGATTCCGAAATATATGGTTGTAGATCTTGACCGAAATCGCTTTTATCAAATATTTAACCCTTAAAAATTCAAGTTCGATGCCTACATATTCCTCATTACATTCTCAATTCTTTACTGACTCTGTCATTAGTCAAACAAACAAAAAAATCGATCTTGATTTCATGTGTATTATTAGAAAATAATGATTGAATACAACCGATTATGAACATACTCTTTGAACAAACTCCAATGTAAAACCGTTTACCGTAAACTAACAATGTGTCTTCAACAGAAATCAAATGAATTGAATGATATCATCATCAGAGATATCAAATTAATAATTTATAGGTGATTTGAAAAGTATTTTTAAATGTTCATATAGACGAATTCATTCTGTATACAAATGATGCATATGAACTAAGTTCTCTTAATTCTGAATAAACAATGACCAATTGGCGAGTCATTTAATTCTTATCACAGGTTACATAAGCAAATAAATAAGGATAAAGAGAAAAATGAATACAATTGTGACAGGATTGTTACGTGAAGTAGAAGGTTTTCATAAAGAATGAGTTAATAGAAGTTTCATTTAGATAACAAAATGAAACGGTCTTATGAGAATGTGACCTGCGTTGTATGTTAGGCACTAACTATTAAAACACAAAAGAGATTTAGTGAAATGTGTTCAATATCTTTAAGAGCTTTACTTCAGTTCAGTATCCGATTTATTCAAATGGGCTCGTCATTAATCCAGTTATAAAGGTTCAATATCGGAAATATAATAGTCGTAATATTGATCGTAATGCTAAAGTGGTAAACACACTGGTGAAAATTGGTCCGAATTTTTTTAAAAAGAGGAAACTTACATTAAATGTCATTCTCTAAATATTTATTGATCAGTATGTCACGATTGCTCTGTGTTTGGTTTCTTTAAATTTTGGTCTCAATAACAGTAGTTTTCAATTGTTATGACTTGTAGTAAATCATTCTTTTAGATAAACGTTTGTTAGACACCTTATAGATTGCTAATTCCTGTTTATTTTAGAGTAACTCCAACTAACGTCGCCTATATAAACTTAGATTTCAATTATTCTTAATTTAAATAGTTCATTTAAATTTTCTACACTTTTGTGGACATAAACTCAACTTATTCTCACCTTAATTTTTTACTGGTAATCCTTAACAAGTTTAGTGCCACTGTGTTATAGAAACAAAATATTCTGCTCATATTATTTCAGCTCATTAATATCTGGAATTGACATTTTCAGATTAATAGTTAAATTCACGAGTTCATCTAAGCTAGATCACTATTAAAAACCTGGAATTACTGGATTGCCATTTCGTCCTACTGTGGGACCACACAACAATGCGCATCCATGATCCCGCACGCTGGTCTCGTGCGAGAACGCCTGATATCTAGACCACTGAGCCGGCATCCAAAGGTGTTAATGTCTAACTTCAATCTATCCATGATCTCCCGCAACCCTTCATCCATCGTCTGAAGAAGATAACTATCTCCACTTGACACCAAGTTGACTGTAGAGTAACTGATTCTCTTAAATGTTTAACTAAAATTCCTTAACAAATGATTAACAGGAATATTATGCTCAAGTATATGTTTCTTTAAGTCAAGTCTATTTCTTAACTGTACATTTTAAAATTTATAAATTGTTTACATTGATTCGTTCAGAGTCTTAACTTCATATCAACCAAACATCTTAAATTCAAAAGCCATATAGATAAGAGGTTTAAGCGGATTTTAAATAAACACGAAAGTATTAAAAATTCTAATTCATTTATTTGGTATAATCGGTTATATGTCAGTGTCTATGTTACACTGATCATAAAGAATGATTATTATTATTATTATTATTGTTATGAAATGAAATTTTAATTTACTTTGTTTTCCCAAACTATGTTGATTGGGTAATTTATGAATAAAAATTGCATAGTGAGTTATTTTCAGCTGATGTTTTGCTTGTGGCTGTCTCCATGACAGTTGAACTCCGATGTCATGAATATCATTGTTATTATTATCATAGTTACTAGTTTCAAATCCATTGGTAACAGACAGATCAGTCGGTGTTGTCGGGAGCGAAACAACCTTAACACAATTAGTAGAAATATAAACCGGAATTAATAATCTGACTTTTGTTAAGCACTAAAATATAAATAATGAAATGACTGACTAGACAATTTATTTTCAACTCACATTAAAATACAGATATCACAGAGTTGGGCAACATCAGCTATTCGCTTCACTAGAAACCCATAATCATAGATGCAAAGTAAACAAAGATTCAAGGCGGATGTATAACTGTAAAATGGAAGGACTGTTAAAACACATTCTAAATAGATTGTGGTTTGGAAGATATAGACTAATAGATTGAACTAAACTTTAATGATCTTATTGTAAAAACTAAGTAATTCAGTTTGAGATCCTGAAAACGTTTTACATTTGAGTAGACAGTTAAGTTTGTGGTAATCAAAGCTATATGACGACTTCAGCTTATCTATCACAGTATTGTTATCTTTCATATCGAATCATGTTTATTAAACCTTTAATCAAGTTGTGCCTAGAATTATTCATTATATACACCGGTATCTCTTATTTCCGTTATAACGAACTATAGCTCATTAAGATAACACGTTCATTATCATCGGTTATACATGTGTCATTCTCGACTAACGATATATCGTTTGCATTGTTGAATTTCACCCCTATTACTCATATATTATTCACAATGTTAACATTCTCTTATGTAATTTAAAACTTAACATAAATATCACAACCATTTGGTTCAAATACTTCATTGAAAATTTCACTACAAAGTTGTATTATTCAATCAAGTTTCCAACCTCAAAACACCAGCTTTTAGTTTACTTAACGACGTTGAGAAATCTGTTGTCCATATTATCTTTCTTCTCAATCATTAAATCCTAGTGATATTATCATGAATGAGAATAATCAGGCTAAAATCACGAATAATCAACTTCAAATAACAGTTCTTTTCAATAAATATTAGTTTCTTCAAAAATCTCTTACTTTTAATTCAGTTTTAAGAGTGTAATTACCACCAAGTGATAGGATTTCACAAACATAAAATCCTTGATGTAATACATCAACATTGTTAACGTGTAAAATCGAACCGTACTCTTTTAATCCTATCGGCGGTTTGTGTTTTTGTGGAATATCACGTGAGAAATAAGTAATAACTGGATCTATTGGTACAGACTTGACAATATTGTAATTTGTAATTACTTTTGTATTCTCTTTGGTAGTTTCATCAATCATCATGGTATTATTATTTTTCTTATATTTTTCACCTGAAAGAGTAGATTCTTTCCTTCCATGAAACCAATTAATTTCAGCAAGTGTATTTTGATCAATGTAAAATGAACACATTATTGATAAGCTTTGATTAGCAAAAGCTGTTATTGAACTTGGTAAATAGTGAACAGGTATGGTACGAGCTGTGATTGGTAAAAAAGAAGTGATTTCTATGATAAAACATTTCACAAGATACTGGCGAAGTTAGAGAATTCAAACTTTAAAGATCGAGGAAAACCCACTGTGTTATTCAAGTAGAATTAAAAACAATTCAGCCGAGTAAACTTGCTTTTTGATGCTACCATTTACTAAAGCTTACTTATTATGATTTGGAAAATACATTAGTCTACTGGATAATGGAAAGAGTATATTTTACAGTATTCAGAGATTTCATGTATGATAAGAAAGTTGCTGAAGGCTCAAAGATTGTAGAAAGGATAGTGAAATTAAGATAATTTACGAATCAGAAATATAAATCATAGTCATTAACTTCACAGCTATGTACAAGAAATGGCAATGTGGGAGTAATGGTACCGACTCGGTCATCATTATGGACTAAATAACAGAACGGGAAGAATAATGGGGTGATGTAAGATTGAGAAATTATATGCGCTAATTTTCCAAGAGGAATTGAGGCTTAAGATGGTGAATGTTCAATGACTCTGGAGTTCATTGTTTTTTTATCCTTGTTTCCACTCCGTTTGACTTTGTTAATTTTTTATGGAAGATAGTTCTGATGGAAAAGAATCGACCGGAATTTATGAGAATTCTCTGTTTTGATCATTTTATTATTTCACATTCTGAAATACTTTACAAAGAGTTCACGTTGTGCATCCAATGTAGCTTTAACATAAAAGAAAGTCAACTTATGGATTTACATAGATCTCTACAAATACGATAGCACAGCTTCAACAAAGGATATAATTTAAAAAAACCTGAGACTTTTGTTCTCGCGCGAACTTTATGCCAATATGCAAGATAACTTTTCAGGGTTTGTTGATTATTAACATGAGGGATTTTGGAGATTGTTTAATTTTCTTAGTTTATATCATGAACTCATCTTAGTTAGAATTGTCGTCTAAATCAAACAACTATACATTTATGTATTCATTTTAACAGTAATCCATTTGAAGGGTACTAAGAGATCCAAATGATCATTTCAGTAGTAGGATATCACTGAAGCTTAAAGAACATTATTTTTATTGGATACTTCATTTGGATTGATCGAAAAATACGACTAACTTACCATAAACAGTGACATAAATAAAAGCTGATTGATTTCCTAAATAATTCACTGCTTCACATTTATACAGACCAGTTGATTTATCATCAACATGATAAATCTCCAATTCATTTAAACCGATCGGTACACATGAATTAGATACTCGTTGTGTAGATCTTAATTTATCATCAGCTAACATTACATTCATATCACTCTCTTTGATTAAATATTGCTTTCTCTTGACAGTTGAAGAATAATTAGAATTTTTATACTTTTGATGTAATTGATAAATTGGTGTCCATTCATTTTCACTGGTTTCTGGAAAATGAAAAAGGGGAATCATATAATAGTTATTACATAAAATCGGGCATTATACACTATAAACATAGTTCAATTTTGTTATCCATTAAGATTTGAATTGTTCTTTTCTTTGTGTCAAACTCATCAATTCCTTTTTTTGTAGTTATAACACGATTCATGTAAACTGTGATAGAAGATTTAAATGAGTGAAGTTGGTTTTGTTGATCACATCTCTAACTGTGAAACATTGTTATTTTGAAATGACACATTAATCCACACAAAAAAATAATTTTGTGAAGAGAAAAGACTAGCAACTTAGCCGAATTGATCTTTTTGCTAGAAGAAAAAACACAAAAACAATTCATAATTGACCCTAATTTTTTTTATTTTTCCCTCGAACTTGTGAAATCTATATTGAGGTTAATCCAGTTACTTTCAATTTAATTTTGACGAAATCCTATAAATAGCTATTTACGGATCATTCAATTTTATGAATTTATTGAGGACATTTTGTGGGTATTCAGTAAAATAAAAGATCCCTATCATAAAACTAAGAAAATTCTATAGTCTTCAGTTAAATTATTGATAACGAAGAATAAAACTAGTTAGTGGTAAATTTTAAAACATGCGCAATCAAGACAATAATATATTCATCTACTCACCTTTATACCATTTAAATTCAGGTGTTGGTGCTCCATGAATAGGACAAGTCAGAACTGTTGTTGATTCTTTCAATACAGTAATATTCTCCATAATGATTTCTGAGTTGCATAATCTTGGAGCGAACGCTAAAAGGAACAATCGCACTTTTTATTATATGAATGATGATCAATGACATTGTTAGATGAGAAATGTTCGACAAATGGTCACTGCTGGTGTATTTGAATAGACACTCTTTCGGAGGATGATTTATGAAACCTTCTCTAGTTGTATACTCTAATGTGAAAATCGTACCCTGGGAAGTCACAACTGATGACTACTGTTTTGTAGATAGTTACTAATCTCATCAAACTGTCAGAAAGTTCATGATGAGAAATAACTTTTGAAAAATTATGACTAAAACACTGTTAACTGTAAAACATTTGAAAAAATATTTAGAAGTATACATATGCTTGATAGTTTACTTGACCAAGTGTTTGCCATAAGCATAAATTTTGCCTTTGCACAATATAATAAAGACTTGAAAGCAGTTAATCTAAAGATATCCCGTTCCGCTTTGCTAGA
>OX104024.1:12503692-12526262 GCA_944470205.2 Schistosoma margrebowiei
TAAAGTATGTATGTATGTATGTATGTATGTATGTATGTATGTATGTATGTATGTATGTATGTATGTATGTATGTATGTATGTATGTATGTATGTATGTATGTATGTATGTATGTATGTATGTATGTATGTATGTATGTATGTATGTATGTATGTATGTATGTATGTATGTATGTATGTATGTATGTATGTATGTATGTATGAACTTTACATCAAATCTGATTGGTTTGTCTACATACTTTACTTCTATCACATGTTTTTACCTTCTAATCATAACCAGTCCTTACAAACGTTGTGGCATAACATCATTAAAAACATTAACAGAAGGTTAATTCGAAGCTTACTTAGTTGTTTAGATGTCCTATAGCCTTAGAACTCGCAACCTACGGTTTGATTGTGTTATGAACGGGGAATTAAGAAGCCCAGACAATTACGAAAGCTATTTTCTTGGGACGTTATTGCATTTCATTCAAACCTTGTAAAACACTTATATTTATTTTTGTCCCTATCTTATTCTACATAACACGAGCTTTCGTTCTATGAATCATTCACTAGCATACTCCTTTTTGTTCCGAAAATATTGTAATTTAAAGATAATATTTTGCACTGTATTTTCTACCCTAATTCCCTGTTTCGGGCATAACTGTATTTTTCCAAATTATTGTACGTCGTAGTCAAGATATTGACTTATTTATTCATGTACATTTTTGTACTAATCTGAATTCAGATAATTCAGAGTTCAGTGTTCCAACTGTCTTGCCTTCTCTCACTTGCGTGCTTGCCAACCAATCAGGTTCTAGAATAGTTATCTCTCTACCCCATCTCGAGCTCACGCGTGATAGACTCAAGGTTAAGCCGCTCACCCTATCGCGTCAAGGTCATAGTTAAATCTAGACAGATCAAGGTGAAGTCATAACAAGTATCACGGGGTAAAAGCGATTCAAGGTCATAACAGATTGGTACGTCATTACAATATACTTTAGCCAAATACAGTACAATGGTGGAAAACTATTCAGATGCACCCTTCTAGTCGAAAAGTTTCAAGGTCAACACTAATGATTATTGAATTAAACGTTACTCAGTGTGTGAACTGAAAACATCTTGATATTTCACATGTGCGAACTGCATGGGCTCATGTGCCTATTAAATTAAAAACTTTACGTATGCAATAGCCTAATACGGGTTGAAAGTAGTTCTTTAAAAACAGTTAAGATACCTATAAGTAGCTACATGCGTTACAACTAAAAACAAAGACTAATCGTTAGTGAGCGTGACCGAAGGTCCTGGGTTTGAATCCCACGTGCGGAATAATGGACAAGCACTGTCGAGGAGTCCCATAATTGGACGACAGCCGTCCAGTGCTTCCAGCTTGCTAATGGCGGTCTAACATTGATCGGTTCACTATTTCAATGAAAGTAAAAATGAATCACCTGTCAGTTATGTCCATTAACTAATTAAATCTTATGCTACATATTAAAGAGGAAGAATGTATTTGTAAAATCTCAGCGAAAGAATTTGAGATTTTACAAACATATTCTTTCTCTTTAATGACTCACATTAACTCGGCGCCCAATTGTTGTGAGACTATTCGTTCAAATTTAGACGAAAGTTCTTATTTATACTACCTATTATACAAACAAGAGAAATCAGTGGATGAATGATTGCAGCTTACAGGAAATAGAAAAATAACTTGCACAAACTCTTAGTAGATATCTGACAAAGATTTACGAAACTAAGTTCCACCGTTTAATACCACGAAACGACAATCAAGGCGATTTAGTAAAAATACTCACAGCAAAGATTAATGAGCAGCGACTGTACCACGAACGTCCATCCAGATTTGACATAAAAACACTGTCAAATGACTTAAATTATTTTATTCATAGAATTACTGTCTGATTTCATATTTAGTTTTAACCTAGAACTTTTACAGATCCGTGTACTCACTTGACTCAAGGATAGAAATCACGTGAAAGTTGGAGATACTAATCTATGATCAGAGGTACGGGATCAGAGCAAGACTATGTGTTTGACCATCGTGAAAAAAAAGCAGAAATATAGCCATAAATAAATCCGCTACAATCTGTGTGACAAGTAAAACATTACAAAATTAAGATATTTTCAATCACTAATGATTAATTATGGTCAAATATATTAATTCGGTTTACATAAAAAGTTTCTGAACTGGACAGAGACCAATGTAAGTTTTGTAAATAGGTAGAAATGGGATGAAAACACCTAAATAATCATCAAAATAATAGCTTACTCTAACATTTGTATCATCACTACCCGCAAGGATGAGATTATTTGATCGATCCAGTGTAGTAACAGCATTTACATCAGCTTTTGATCGTGGATTTACAGCCTTGATTAAAATGGAAAAAAAACTGAACCTATAAGATCAAAATACAATTAACTATGTTAAAATATTTGTTAGTAATTAAAGCTGGTACAAAAGTTTTACACTTACTTATAGAACAAAAAAAGTTAACAAAGAGAACTACTATACAACCGCCTGTACTCTAACAAGTGTAGATCAAAATATGTTAAACAATAATAAAATTCGATTCCCAAAAAACTAATCCATATTTACACACATAACCCAAAACTTAGTAAACAAGACATCACGAATTAGTGATATGCTAATTTGCTTATAATAACAATATAACTAATATACTGTAAAGTTCTATGCATATAGATATGAGCATATGGTAGAATCAATTACATATTTACGTAGATGGGAAACAAGTAAGGAGTTTTCATTAATGAGAAACATAGTTCATTGTCAATTTAAAGAATGTGTTCAGTTCGATATAATGAACTTTTTAACGAGTGATAATTAGTTTTAACTTTTAATACTGTTTATTTTAAGGCTTACATTTAGTGGGAAAACTCATTAGTTTTTTGTGTATGAACCTGGTTCCTATAATTTTATATTAGTGAATAAAAAAAGCGATTTGTTTTATACATCTTTGCCACACATGTCCAAATGATCTAAGTTTTCTTAATGATGACTCAGAACTCGTTTGGGTATAAGGTCCATTCTGTCTGTTGAAAGTATTTCGAGGAGCTATGCACTTAATCAAAAAGCGCTATTAAATACCTCCACGCAGTGAGAAAACTTTTTAAAATAATGACATAACAGTTAAAAATCCACTTCTAGAGTGGGGCAATAGATACGAAATTTTCGCTTAGGACAGTTAGTAAACTTAGCATCTGAAACAGTAGAAGAAATGAGCTTTAGGTTAACATCAACAAATAGTTGCTGCCCTGTATGAACGCGAGGGACAACAACCCCTGTTTCAAAATCCTCACATGTAATGCGTTGTTACAGGCCGATGTATGACTAGGTCAACAAAATTACGATTCACTGGAGAGATGTCACTTTAGTGTATCAACACGTTGTCACCTAATTGACGTTGAATTTTATCATTGGATAGACAGATGATCATGGGTTGCAAGCGAAAAACTAGTTGCATGATTTGTAATAAATTCACTCCGTCTGCTAACTGGGTCAAATGTAATTTGCATCATTCATACCTCGACCTTAATTTGTGGGTGAAATAGGTATGGTGTCACTGTGGTGCTAAAACTATGACATAAACAACAGTGATTTCAACATAATCACGTGAATTTTCCATTACTTGATAACACTATTACTACATCTCTCGTTAACCTAAACCAATTGTTCTCAGACTACTCAACTACACTAGAACGAGAAAGCTAACACAGAAACCTACAGCGAGACAGAGTTTGGATGAAACCATGTTCAGTGAGGGATTGTATTGGAACATGCTGATTGATCATCTCTCAGCCAATCAGAACGGGGGGATATTGGGAGATGATTAGATGATCTTGTAAAACTATGGATATACTCACGTTTTTCTAATTGTGAAATCATACTCCTGTTCAGTCGTGTTTTGATTTGGGGAATAGTCGAGTGAAATAAGGTGTCTGAAGAATACCAAGCAATAAGAGTAGCTGGTTTGTAATGACACAAACTATGGTGATTTCAAAAAAGATATGTACGTGGCATACAAATATGGGAACAAAAAAATAATTGTAAATAATTTGTAAACATAGATGGAAGTGATGCTTAAATATGTCGATTGATACTACGGTTGTGCTTACCAATCAGTGCATTAACTTCTAAACCACTGCTAACTAAATCTACTATCACATCAGTAATTGGTGACACAACTTCACCATCCAACTTTATACTTTATACTGTTTATCAAACCATGTTGCAAAATGACCCAGGAATAACCTCAAGAAAGAATGTCCAAGTCTACATTACTCGGTTCGATCGTTACAAAAGGTGAACCAAACAACATATAGGAAGATAACATTTTGCAGAAGTTAAAGAAAGGAAATCATATAACAATAACATCGGAAAATCCGAATATTAGACGAGTGTTCAAATAAGAATGCAGAGCCGATAAATTTATTTATTTCTAGAAGTTTATCTTGCTAGTCATTTAAGACAAAATATCTCTGACCTATTCTAAAATTCGTAATGAAAAATATTTTAGTCCGAAACAATATTTTACTTAAGGATCACTAATGTTAGTCTACTTTTTCAGTTTGGTGCGCCATATTAACAGCCTGATTCATTACCCACCCACTATCAATTTAATCACCAAGTTTCAGTTGTAAAAAATGGGGGTTCACCATGAGAGTTAGGTAAAGTATGATGCGAAATATGTGTAAGCCTGTTCTTTTATAGGTAGACTAACATTATGACGGTTCCTTAAGTTATTTAAATGGGCATACTTTACTGTAGTATTTGCTGTTTGGAAACATTAAATCATCCCCATATATTGCGAGTTTATTGATCAAGGAAAGGGTTCTATTTGTTTTTATTTGTAAAAGAAGTATGCTATCAGTAGAATGTTGATCTCAAAATCAAAGTAATCTAAAGAAACTTGAATTGAAATGTGATACACAAAAACAAATGAATAAACAGCCGAGTATTATAAGCACAGATTGATGGTGGCTAGCAGTAAAATCCAGGACGCGAGGTCTAGGTTTAGGGTATTCGTACACGAGACCGAAGGTCGTGTGTTCGAATCCCCTCTGCAAACAACACCCCCATAGCCCCCAAATTCCCTGGTACGACCGAGAGTGAAGAGAGTCAGCCCTCCCTCACGAAATGCTCTCACACACCCACGCGTTTACTGTCACTACCAGAGAAGCCTTAGTCACTGGCTTATCATGGTTGGGGTGTTTAATAAATTGGTGGATATGAAGGATCCATCTAGGGAGTTGGAAAACCCTGATTCCATATCAATGGTGTACATGAGCTGAAGGATCCTGAAGGAACAAATGGCATATGAACCAATTATTGGTCACCGGATTCCATGGGACTGCATCTCTTTACGTTGTTCCACTGCCTTATGGATCAGACATGTAAGTCGAAAGCTCCGGGTGTGACCCTTTAAGAAAACCATCTGCTTCGGTCTGGGCACCCGGGCAGTATCGCAGCCCACACGCAAATGATGAACTCTCTATATCTATGGAAACTACTTTTCTCGCTTCGAATAACAATCAAATGATTCAAATTATTATTATTATTATTATTATTATTATTATTATTATTATTATTATTATTATTATTATTATTTACCACATTATTCACCCTCTTCTATACTTATACAGCGGCTCGTCTTTGGTGGAAATTTGACTGTATCTAAACGTTCTCGAGTCACTGTCCGGTTGAAAATTGTATGTTACCACCAAATATGAATACTAAAGCAGTTTTTCCGAAACTACGTGCACCATTCAAACTGGCTGCCTTCAACGTTCGCACACTTATGCAGGTCGGACAACAGATAGGGCTGGCTATGTCTTTGGAAAGTCTTAATATCGATGTCTGCTGTCTATCCGAGACCCATATTCAAGACTCTGGTGAAGTACAACAAATTCGCTCTTCATCTTTCGCTTCGAAAAGGTTGTTTTACGTGCGCTTATCCGGGGACCCTGTGGCATCTTCGTCTGGTCTTGCTGGCGTCGCACTAAGCGCTAGAGCTGAGGCAGCAATAATCGATTGGATCCCCATTAACAGTCGGTTATGTGCTGTTAGATTAGAAAGTTCCATCAAAGTGAGAAGAAATCGGCGTGAGAAACGATGTCTTTTCGTCATCTCCGCCTATGCCCCAACAGATTGCAGCCCGGATGCAATCAAGGATGAGTTTTACCACCAGTTATCTGTTCTTCTCCAGAAAGTGCGTTCGACAGATATTGTAGTACTAGCCGGAGACTTGAATGCTCAGGTCGGGCGTCTAGGCACAGAAGAGAGTCGTTTAGGTGGCCGATGGGGACTCGTTGGTCGCAGGTCAGATAACGGGGACCGTCTACTGCAACTGTGCACAGACCACAACCTCTTTCTGGCTAGCACTAACTTTCGGCACAGTCATCGCCGATGTGCCACCTGGCGTCCTCCCTCTGCATCTCAAGCCTGGACTCAGATTGATCACATCGCGATCAGCTACCGCTGGCGTGGTTGTGTACAAGATTGCCGCTCCTTTTGGAGTACCTATCTGGGCTTTGATCATGCCTTGGTCTGCTCCAATTTGACCTTACTTTTCAATGAACAACGAAGTGACCGCCATCAACGGATTGATGTTAGCAATCTGGTTGCAAATTCTGTTGCTAGTAAGTATCGAACCGAGCTAGTTTCTAGGCTAGCTACCATTCCACCGAAAAGTATAGATGAGCATTGGTTGCGATTGCATGACGCCATGAAAATGGCGGATACAGTCGGTTGTGGGTTCGCGAAACGTCCCGCTTATAAGTACTGGGTTTCTTCAGGTTCCTTACAACTCATTGAAGCCCGTCAGTTTACTCCGGGTGACCGTGAGTATGACCACAAACGAAGGATGTTACGTAAGGAAATCGGGCAAAGCTTGCGTAAGGACCGAGAAGCCTAGTGGTCGGAGCGTGCAAAGCGCATACCATACCTACGGACACTGATTGCCAACTGATTAAGTGCGGATTGCATGGCTTGGGCATTATCGCACAGTAAGACAATATCGTCTGCATACTCAAGGTCGAGAAGTCTTTCTCCAGGCAACAGATCCACACCACCATTACTTACATCCATCAGAGCTGTTTCCAGGATGTCATCGATGGCAAAGTTGAAGAGGAATGGTGAGATTGGGCGACCCTGTCTAACCCCACTGCCCGAATGGAACAGTGGAGAATGGTGGTTGTATGCTCTCATTCTGCCTAAGGGCCTTTAGGAAGCAGCAGCTGCATCTGGTAAATACCGGAATCTCTTCCAACTCATCCGAGTCACTGGCAGTAAGAAGTCTAGTGTGAGCGAAACAATCTGCGAGGATGGTGGGATGCCAATCACTAACATCCATCAACGTCTTGGACGATGGGCAGAATTTTTCGAAGGGCAGTTCAACTGGCCTGCTGCTCCGGCAACATCGGTCAAACTGTCCTGCCCTCCATGGCCGGTGACGACTGATCCACCGAATGAGGCGGAATTCCGCAAGGAACCCCAACTCTTGAAGCGCTACAAATCACCTGGCTCAGATGACTTACCTCCGGCTATTTCTAAAGATGGTGGTGACTTTCTGACTAAGGAACTGTCGACGTTGTTTACCAAGGTTTGGGAGCTATAGAGTGTACCAACGTCATGGAATGAGTCGATAGTTGTCCCAATCTTTAAAAAGAGTTCACGTTGTTCCTGTAACAACTATCGGGAGATAAGTCTACTTCCGATTGCGTCCAAGCTATTGGCTTCCGTCATGCTTTGTAGGTTGTTCAAAACCCGAGAAAGATTGACTCGCGAGGAGCAGGCTGGGTTTCGTTCTGGTCGAGATTGTATTGATCATATCTTCACCCTCCGCCAAATGTTAGAACATCGCCATACTTATCAAAGGCCAACAATCGTAGTGTTTCTTGACATCAGGGCTGCCTTCGATTCGTTGGATAGGACTGTTCTCTGGGATTGTCTATTGAAGAAGGGTGTGTCTGAGAAGTTTATTAACATCCTAAAAGCCCTATATACAAACACCTCAGGCAGAGTGATGGCATACAACTACCTCTGTCCATTGTTCCATTCGAACAGTGGGGTTAAACAGGGTCGCCCAATCTCACCACTCCTCTTCAACTTTGCCATCGATTACATTCTAGAAACAGCTCAGATGGATGTAAGTAATAGTGGTGTGGATCTGTTGCCTGGAGAAAGACTTCTCGACCTTGAGTATGCGGATGATATTGTCTTACAGTGTGATAACGCCCAAGGCATGCAATCCACACTTAGTCGGTTGGCAATCAGTGTCCGTAAGTATGGGTATGTGTTTTGCACCTTGGAAGTGCTAAGTACTTCAACAAGACTAGCAGGATCGTAATCCTGTACTCACCCTGGATGGTGAGCAGATAGAAGTAGTCGAGAAGTTCGTGTATCTGGGTAGCTGCATAAGTGCTGGTGGGGGTGTGAGTGATGAGATCAATGCACGTATAGTGAAAGCCAGAGCGGCTCATGCTAATCCGGGCCATCTTTGGCGCCTTCATGATGTTAGTCTGGCTGAAAAAGGTCGGATCTACAACGCGTCGGTGATAACAATTTCGCTCTATGCTTGTGAAACCTGGCCTCTCCGAGTTGAGGACGTTAGACAACTCTCTGTGTTCGATCATCGCTGTCTCCGAAGGATTGCTGACATTCAGTGGCAACATCATGTTAGTAATGCAGAGGTTCAGCATCGTGTGTTCGGGCGCAGACGATAATGCAATTGGTGTCACCATCTTGCATTATTTGCCGACTCTGGGACTGGTTGAAAAAAGCGGAGAGGTGGTCAGTGCATGACACGGTGTCGTGGCATGAAAGAAAGCTGCAAAGGACTGGCTTGTGTTGGTCCTTCACAACTCCCTGGCTGGGGTCCGAGAGATGGTGCTACACAGTGGCTAGAGACGTTATCAGATATGGCTCAGAATAGAAGCCATTAGCGATCCTGCTGTAACCTTCTTTTACTTTCTTCATAAAAAGTGGTTGTGTCTCCCTTACCTGAAAGATTTCTTCTGATTGTACCTTTCCGTTCCCTCATTATTACTATACTACCTTACACTAACCTCTTCTTTATTGTTCTCTTTTTTTACACTCCTTCGAATTTTCATTGTTTTGTGTGGCGCATATATATTGGCGCTCTCTTGTACCAATATTTATGTGTTCAAATAAAATAAAAATTCATTAAGATGATCGCAACAAATAATTTGAGAGCAACTTTGCAAGCTGGCTAAAAAATAGTACTAATATATAGTATGAAATTATGAAGAATAGAATGGTCTAAGTAGTTTTTAACAAAATGAAACTTGAAGGTATAGTAATAATTATTATAATTCCATAGACAAAGCGTACAAGTCATTGTAAAGGAATCAACATGATTGATTAAATCATACTTACGAATGATTCATACTTGTTTGTCTGCAGATCCGTCACATAAACCATACCTTTGTTATGTCTGATGAAAAAAAGAGACAAAATGGATAAAAACGTTTGTACTGGAAAGTGTGACAAATATAAATTAATCAATACCTATAAGAAGATAGTCATCTGCGTTGAAAATAGTGGAATAGTTAATTTTTAGGAGATAAACGAGGATAAAATCATGTAGCAACATGATACGATGTCCAAGAACTAGTTCCAATAATCAGGTTTCTATTGATTGGAGAGTGAGTGATATACGAAGTAATTTTCTCCAATCGCTTATGATAGTCTACATTTATTTTGTGTCAGTGTTTCCTACATAAGCACGTTAACTTATTACATGATAAGCCTATTCTTCTAGCTAGTGGTCTCCTTTTGAAATCAAATCATTAAGAAGTTTAATTCAATCATTTGTTTTGCTGAGCAGCTGTTATTTACCTACGTCATGTAGTTAGATTTGTCTATCGACCAGGATTCTACAAATTGATTTTGACAAACGAAAATTCTCTCATGAAATCATTAAAAGTCTCATCCATAACCCAATAAGACAGAAACGAAACATTTAATGATATCATAAAGGCTTAATTTAAACAGTATTCACTTCGAAATCCAAGCAACTTGAAAACCACAACATTGAAATTGTATGAATGTATCAGATAGATAGCAAGGATTTGAATGACTGAACGGATGAACGGACAGAAGAGGTAATTGTTACAATTAGAACTTGTTGGTTGCAAGTAGAACAACGCGTACTGCCATCTACAGCTTTTGACACGTAGGAACTTATTTTCAGCGAGTCCTAACTGTGAGTACTTCGCGTACAACTACGTAATAGTGTGTTAAAATATTTTTGTAATCCATGTGTAAAAGCTAATTATGCTTGTGTACTTTTGTTTCAACACTTAAAAAGATTGTCACAAACCAATATAGAGAAGAAAAGCTTTTCAGACATCTGTCAGTTAGCTGGTCAAATTGAGTAAAAGTGTAATGAGTTGCTGGTTTTAGAAAACACCGAAAGGCATTTTAGGCTGTCCCAGTTATCAGCTGACTGAGATTTCAACGGAACTATAAATGAATTGTAAAACTTGCCACTACCCTGACTTTTAGTGAAAGACATCGAACCTCACGTGATAACAAGAAGGAAATGGTCTTGACTAATTCTCAGGTGTATCGGGACAAGTGATCACAGTTTATATCAGCACAGTAAAGCGATGACAAGTGAATGAAACATAGTGTTACCAATAGAAATACACAAAGACGATCCATAACTGGTGATTCTGTATGCTTAACGACGCTTTACAGTAGTATTCCAGGGTAAAATGCAAAAATGTGTAAGACTCAGCTATTAAGAGACATGATATTTCGCTTATGTCTGAAGATCTTAGGGATCCTGATTGCAGCAGCGCAGTTGCATTCGTTCTCCACCTTTGAAATTATGAGCTTTTACATAGTTCCATACTTTTTATTTTGTTTAATTCATTCTATTCAATCGATACTTCCTGTCTGATTTTTCTTGAATCACTGATACAACTAATATTGCCAAGAATCTGATATGTATCTTGTTAATTTCAATTGGCCCTTGTGATTTATACGGCAGCTTAGAAAGATGAACATTTATATCAGAACATAAGTTGCTCATACGTGAAAACCAAATAGGATTTTATTACGCCCAAGTTTTAAATGTAATAAACATATGCATGAAATACGAAGCTAAAAGGACAGATAACTATTAGTAAAAATTAGTGATGGGAATATATTCACGGAAACTACACTAGTCAAACAGTGCGAATTTCCATAACTTAGACATTCATATAACCGTAATCATCTACCTCAAAAAATCTGCATATTACTTGCGGTTAACTAAGTCATAAACTTAAGTATAGGCTATAGTTAAATTTCAATCGCTGAGAATATTTCAAATATAATTTTCACATATAATGATTTCTCTATACTCGGCGCTCAATTACTGTCAAACTATTCGTTCTAATCTTGACGAATATTCGTGTATATTAAGTATAGACTGTTTTTATTTTATAAATAAAAATAATATATTTGTAATATCCCAATGAGTAGAAAATTGGATTTTCTGACGTTTCGTGACTTAGTGTAAGTCACTTCTTCAGAGAACAAATAACCAAATTAAAATTCATCCAAGTTTAAATAGTACAACGGAACAATGCAAGAATAATATTGGATCAATCAAAAACAAGTCTGAACAAGTTGATGTCATGTCATTTCTGTCAAGGTGATTCATAGCTGATATGTTTGTAAATTTGTGTGTATGTATATGTGCATTGTTTAAGAATGAAAACTTGTGTGACCTTTATGGTAAGAAAGGATAGAGTTTAAATTTGTAATAAGATAGTGTGAAATTGTAAATACGATCAGACTGAGTGGTTAGGATAGATGGTCCAAGTAGGCTGTATAGTAAGACCTTCCTTTCTATTGAGAGAAGTAGGATTAAGCATTATATGGAACGCCTCAGCTACCCTCCTTTCTTTGTAGTTAGAAAAGCCTTTTTGCAATATTTTGATATTTTTAAAATCGATTTGGTGGTTGTTGAAAATGGCATGAACTGCTATTGCCGATTTAATTTGAAGTTGGTTCAATTCTACAGGATTGTTAGGTTTCTTTGTGTACCTAATATGTTCTTTGGCTCTGGTCAAGATTTCGCGGGATGACTCTCCAATATAATAGGCATCACAATCGATACAACCTAATTTGTAGACGCAGTTCTGTGTGGACATGAAAGGGATTTTGTCTTTCAGGCGAACTAAAGTATTACGTAGTGTGTCCGTTGTTTTGTAATACACTTTGATTTTGTGATGTTTTAAGATTCTTTGAATTTCTTCTGTTGTGCCATGACGGTATGGTAGAACTACAGTACCAATCCATGGCATTTCATTCGAATCATTATTAGAATGTGATAAACTGTTTTGTTTTAATAAGCTTCTAATAATCTTCATAGGAAAATTATTAAATTGTAAGATGCTAACTATATTCGTTTGTTCTTTTTGTTTATCTTCCTCTGATGTGATGATCTTGTTAGCTCTTCTAAAAAGATTTAAGGCTAGAGAGATCTTTGCACTGAAAGGATGTGCTGAATGGAAGTCAATATAACGATTTGAGTGTGTCGGTTTTCGGTAAATGGAAAGGTTTAGACTTCCATTTGGATTTCTTTTTACTAAGCAGTCCAAGAATGGTAGCTCACCATGTACATTTTCATTTTCATTCGTGAATTTGATGTGCGATGAAAGTGTATTTATTCGTTTTGAAAAAGATCTTAGATGAGTCTTTTTTATAATAACAAATGTATCATCTACATATCTAAGCCAAATTCGTGGTATAATGTTGTGGGCGAAGATATTTGATTCTATGTATGCCATAAAAAGGTTGGCTACAATCGGGGACACGGGGGATCCCATCGCTACACCGTTAGTTTGTTTAAATAACATACCGTTGAAAGTAAATAGCGTTGAATTTAAGCACAGTTTTAAGGATTTCATGATTAGACTGATGCTCAACGGACATCTGTCAGGAAGAGTATTGTCGTTCTCAAGTAAACTACTAATGAATTCTAAGCATTTATCAATAGGAACACTTGTGTATAAAGAAACGACATCAAAGCTTACCATAATTTCATTCTTCTCGATGAATAATCCGGATAATTTTGATTTAAAGTCATAAGTGTCTATAATTATATTATGTGAGTTTAGTTGTAGTGGTTTTAATATGTTGCTTAAATATTTTGATAATGCATATGTTGGGGTGTTTGTGAAGTCTACTATAGGTCTTAGAGGAATATCTGGTTTATGAATTTTTGGTAAGCCATAAAACCGTGAGACATTACATGATTTGGGATGCAACGCAAACCAAAGCGAGACCCCAATGAATGGTTTTAGCTCGTTCAGAAGTTGATTTGTTTGTAATTTGACTTTGTTCTTAATCGTAAGAGAAGTTTTTGGATTTTATTTTAAGTGAGCTTAAATAATTGTGAAAAGCATTTATAACTAAATTACTTTTTGCATTGTACCTATTAAGTTAGTATGCATGTAGAAGATTTATAGCAAACAAAACGTAATATATTCATTTGATTTCATAACATTTGTCAGTTGTACTTGATAACAGTTCATTGGAGATTAATTGTATGAGATCTGACTATAATACTTACAGAACGGAATGATTTGTACTATAACTATAAAGATTTATGATTATTCCAAAAAATTGTTTATAGACAAACTTATACACATATTCATAAGTCAATTAAAAAGTGACAAAAGTGTTGATAAACGAAGAGTTGTAAAAGAAATCCAACAGTTCAAACAAAGTAAATAATAAAATAAGACACTAATACAGATAGAGCGAAACGCCTTACCCACTAACCACTTGATTACTACTCCCGCCAAGAAAATCAACACTAAAAGTCTTCGTTATATTTCTTTCACCAGGTTGAAGTTCGGCATGCTTGAGATTTAGCTCCTCATCACGCACATCGGTTAGACTGGTGAAATACACTGAAATAAATGTGAATGTTAAGATGAGGGTAAAACATTGTTGAAATGAAACAAAAATAACCTAGTAAAATCTCTGTATTTTAAAGTAGGCGTTTTTATTTTGAAGCTTACAGTCCACTCCCGATAGCATTATTAATCGTTACCAATATCAACTGACTTTTACTGATAGTACCTACATGGGTGGACTCAGAACCAGACGTAATGGATGGGCAAGGCTAAATATAAAGAACGATTCGAAAGGAAAAAAATGGGACGATACTATGACTTTAGATACAAAAATTAAGAATTAGTACGAATGTGACATTGTGATTGATTTAAGCCCATATCAGATGGACCCAGCTACACCTGAAAATGAGCACCCGAATCTTAACAGGTAGTAGGTGCCTCCAGATATAACTCAAACCTACTGCCAATGACACGAACTGATATGTCTTAGTTTGATATTTTTAACCAGCTATGTTGTTCGAGACTGAACGTCGGAATAGTCGGTGACCTGGATGGGTGACACATCTCAGTTGAAGTATCTCAATCTCTTAAAACGCGCAAAACCCAAGTTATTAAGGAGACAATCATGCCGGCTGATTGATCAAACATGATGCGATTCCCCAAAAGCAGATGATCCTATCAATCTTCAGAAATGATCACTATGGATCAGTTGGTCTGTGTTAATCTCAGCAGTGATTTTGTGGAAGTCCAGTTTTATCTGATATTTCCAAGATAAAAACGGAATTTAACACTGAGTTTGTACGATCCCCATTTTGATTAACACACTTAGCCGACTAGTTGAGGGGGGATGACACAGAATCCTATGGGAACATTATTAAAATTACACAGGCTAGGGACAAACAATTTTAAAATGCAAAAATGGTTCTGTGAAAATCGGGAAACTACGTTCTGACAAAATGGACATGGTAACTAAACTATACATTGAAAATAAAACATTGCATTTGAAATCTCATTACAAATAAATTGTTACTTACGAATAGGAGACAAACTGCAGAAAACAAGGGTATCCCCCAAATTGCTAGAAAATTTTGTAAGTAATGAAAATGCACACACTTTAAAGAGAGTGACACAATACTCCAGGTATATTCAGGAACATTAATCTCATTCATGTAACGAAAATAATGTCCAGAAGAATCAAATACTCGAATAAACCCATCTGTACAAAAGTTAAAATTAGCAATCACATATTCACCTTGCGAAGCAGTGAAGAACAGGTCCCCAGAAGAATTATATATACCGCAGTAGACATCGTTATAACATTCTAGTGACCACAAAACCTCATTTGGAATAGTTTGACTTTGGAAATATGACTTGAAAGCACTAGAGAAGCTGTTTCCTTTCAAAGAAATCTAAAAAGGATAGAGCATCTGAATAATAATTACATTGTTGACTTCATTTATGATGTTTAACCTTCTGGTATCCAAAAAGTTACAACAACCTTTGTAATCTAATTGCATCCTCAAAATAACACAATTCAACGCCGAATTTATTTCAATTTCGTGAAGTATAAACGAAAATTCGTCAGGACGATATGAAGAGATGGTCAGATGTTAAACTCCTAAAATCTAATTGAGAGACCAATTACATGTGCAAACCCGAAAAAAGATCCGATGTATAGAGCGAAGGACAGTGCGTAAGCGAATCCAGATGAAATAATTGTGGTGTTCAGTTTTGGGTACGTTTCCGTCTAACCTGAAAGTACCTTGTATGCTAAGACAGTGAAAGAGTCTGGAAGGGAAAAGAACAAAAGAAAATGTCAGCCGACCTCTCAGCAAGTAGATAGAATACACTGCCAATATCCAACATCTCTGTTACGGGCACGTGTAAACGACATGGTGGACCTCAAGGTGGGGCCATGCGCACGTCTTAAGAAGTGTTAGGAACAACATTGGGGCGTACAAGCCTGAGATCAAGCTTTAAGGAGACAATAAGGAGTGGATTTACATGGCGAGTGTAAGTGGTTTATGTCAAATGAGGTGGAGTATTCATGACATGGCATTTCGACAGGTTACGTTTCAACCCATTGTCTACTGACAATCCTCTATTGGTGTAAGGTCCTTTTGAAGCTCAAGTGAATCCGTTTTGAGTTTTATGGGCCTCTAGATCATTGAGTCATTTGTGTATATCAGTGTTGTCGAGCTAATTCTATCGTCAATGAAGAACAAGAACAGGAGTGAACCTAAAGATTTTGCATGTGAAACACGATATCGAGGCCCTCCAACCAGTGTGCACTCTATTTACCTTAATTTGAAACTTCCTGTTCTTTAGGAAGTTTCGGAACCAAGATAGAATAGGGCCTATCTAACCCATCTTTGCAACCTTTGCTATGAGTACTTGAGGCACTGTATAAAAAGCTTTGGCTAATTCGAAGAATATTAGATAAATCGGTATCTTTTGGTCCAAACAGGTCTTCCAGCTTTGTCATGATATGAGGAGATTGAACTCACAGGATCTGCCTTTCCTGAGTCCGCATTGGACTTCCTATAGGATGTTGTTTTTATCTATCTATTCTCTCATTTGTTCATTCAACAGTCCTCCTATTACTTTCGATGGTATTGGGAATAACGCGATAGGTCTGTAACAGGTTGAGTCTTTCCTATCGCCTCAATGAAGATTGTAGAGATTGGACTGCTTACATTCTCTTGGCAGTTGGTGTAAATCTAGTGAGTGTCTGAACACGTCAAACACTAGTGTTCTGATGTCCTCCGCACAGTGTTTCAGGATTATAGGTCAGCTGTTGTCACATCCTGATTTTCCTGGGCGCAGGGATTTTAGTCTCCGAAATACTAATCCAAGATCCTAAACTGCCACTTAAATTCGGAGATACTTCGCGCTTCTAGGCTCCTAGTTTAATTGGTCTGTGAAGTTGGAGCTAAATATCTCTGACATCTCAAATCCATTTAACCCTCTACGAGTACAGATCCCTTGGCTTGTGGGCTTCCTCCTGGTTATGAATCAGTAGAGATATATGCGGTCAGTTTGGATTTTGGCCGCTAGCTTGACCTGAATACATATCCCATTACTGCAGACTCTGGCGTCGCATCTATTTCTCAATGCCAAGTAAAAGCTAAGATTAGAATCCTTCACGGAGACTCTCAACTTGTCCCAGGCTCACCGTTTGGTCAGTAGCAAGCGTTTTGTGACTCGTCTAACACAGGGTCTTAGCTTTCCGAATGTATTCTTACGTTGTGGTACACTGTGTTGGACAGCATACTGAATCATACCCCTCACTGTCCACCAGTGGTCATCCACTGTTAACCACCACTCTCATCACCTGATGCTCCTCTACAGACGTATGGGTCAACAGGATTTTAAGGAGAGTGTTGTTTAAACTGTGTTAGTCAGTTGCGTGGGAACTGAACTTTGTAGGGTTTCGCCTGTATATCATGTCCCATTAGCGAAACAGTGTTCTCTGTGATCTAAACTGTCGGTTGTTAATCAAGGTCAGCCGACACTGAATTGTGTTCTATTTGATCTTCCTGCTGTTGCTCTGCCGATCTAGGTTGGCTTTTACAACATTTGACGTGATTAGAGAGATCGAACCTCGAGTACTACCACGTCGTAGGAGCCTCAATTAAGCCCACTCGGTTTCTGAAGTTCACAGCCACCAGAGAAGATTTAATGATAGTGAGGTGTAAAGGACGAAGTAGCCTGGACACGCTAATTATTGTAGTGATGTGAAGGCCTATGCTATGTGATACCTAACGCCACTGTTGCATATCGTGTTTGTGAGCTTTATCACAACTATCGACTACCAGCGCAGGCACTCCGCGAACCACCATGCTAATTGGTTCTCGTGTATTTGCCGATCTACAGGCATCTCTTAAGGTCCACGGCTTATCGTGTCAAACTCAGTTTAAAAGGGTCGCTTAACACATGGTTTCTGAGGTGCAAAATTTCTTCTGTAACGTGTGTTGAATCTAAACTGACCCCTAGTAGAGAGGGCTTACCTTTGCTACGTCTTGGACCTTATACAGGCGGTATCGCTTGGCTGAAGTAAAACATTTTCCTTGTACTGTACAGTATATGCCCCGTCGTTTTTTTTATCACAGGCTACTCTACTTTCTAATACATTACTCTCCAAAATGGAACATTAAATAAAACGACTGAGCTGAGTAATCCATCCCGAGCTCCCAAGTTTGAGGACATTTTGGGGTGTTTTAGGGAAATCCCCAAAGTCAACTGACCCTGACCAAGGCTAAAGGGGGATTTTGGGGGTTTTGAGCCATTTCCCCAAAGTTCACAATAGTGGCTTCCCCAAAATGGGTCAAATTTTCCCCGAAATTGGGAGCTCGGGATGTTGCTCACACTGACAGTGAGGGGATTATCCCAGACCAGGACAAGTTGTATGTTGCACAAAAGATATGTCCACATCATGTCGGACATTATCTTGGTTTAGACATTCATGATACTCCTACTATACCTAGTACAAAACGTTTCGAAGCAGGCGTTGTGTTCCCTTTAGAACCAGGTATTTACTTCAGAGATGAGTTGGCGAAACTGGGCGTTTCGAGAGACTTTCTGGGCATCGGTATGCGAGTAGAAGACGATTTCGTCATGTCAAAAACTGGCTGTGCTGAGAATTTAGAACACGTCAAAGATGATTTATTATTTGGAGAAGCCTAAAATTCATGTCATAAACTCGAAATTGATGAATATGTTGCTCACACTGACTTGAAGCTTTTTTCTGGTGTTGTCTTGAGCATTTTTATAATCCTATTGCTGTAAACGGAGATTGTCTATTCGTTAGTAACGTCTGAATTAAGACCTCTAGCAATGCTAGTCACTTTTGTTTTTAGTATGGCTACTGATGACTGTGCACGTTATTCATTATATTAAAATCTAAAATGTGAGAAAATTTGAGGAAGTACGCGAGATAAAAACTTCGGGGGGAAATAACAGAGATAAGTGAGTATATACGCTATAAGAGAATAGGACTTGAAAGAGTTAAAACCGCAACGTTACATTTGACAGTCCTAGAAACTTCGCATAGATTCAGTAACTAATCCACAAATCCGTGTTTGAAAGAAAATGGGTATTTATATTACAACTGAGGCAACTAAGAATAGAGTAGTTGATCGGAACAGACAGATATACTACAGCGGTCAAATCTTAATATGACTATGGCCAGATTTGTTGTTATGGTTGTTTGACAGCAAGGTGAAGACGGACTACGTATACGTATATATATTCAAATAAATATTCAAATGACTGCGGAAAGGTAGATGCTTACAGTTATCAGTGAAAGATCAACGAGATCATGTCAGCATCGTAGAATAAAAGCAATCGAAAACGATGAGAAATAACAGAATCATGAGATTGGCAGCGCTTCAGGTGTATCGTCTACTGATGGAGGATGCGAGCACTTGAAGGTCAGACTGTCGTGAGATGATTGGTGCGTCAAATCGACAATTCGTGGAGCTTTCAGAAGGGGTCAAACTAATACATTTTTAGATTTGAATTAAGTTCAGCCGCACCATATGTAATAACGTCCGTCTTTCAAGTAACGAAGACGATGTTATCTTGGTGATGCATGTTATAGGATGAATTTCAATGATATTATCTAATATCGACGAGAAAACAGATGTTATCTCGTCGACTTACAAGTTGGGACAATTTTGAGAACTATTTCAAAGAAGTACACAAGGTAATATGACTTCTGTGGTTAATAATTATTTTTGTAGTATACGCTTTTTAAGTACGTTATATCAGTATGTAAAGAGAACAATGGTGACCCAATTGTAAGGTATTTTTTCATGAGATATGTTTGTACATATTGACGTAAACCCAGTTCGTCAGAGTCAGATGCTTGTGTTCAGGATGTTGATGATGATAGTGATCATCAATTTTCCGAAGAGCATACAACTTCCTATCACAGTATCGTTGTTTGTTGCGCAGTTTTGGTAGCCTTGACGACAACACAATTTTCAGACGATATACGCTTAGGCCATGTTATTTCATATAAAAATAGATTATTTGCCTACCGTCAGTGTAAATTTGAGTGGAAATAATTGCTAGTCTGCGATGCGAATACGGAAAAACTTTTATAGCAGCACTTGAAAAATGATTTATCAAGGACTTCGCGATACCGTGTACCGCAAAATGGAAAACCCTTTTTCACTGAATTGTGAAAACGGAAAATAAAATTTCAAATTTGAATTCATTTGGTATTGTTTGGCTTGTATCTTCCCATTAAGGTTTAAGACTGCAATTGGTCAGTCTGTTATTGGCATATGTGCATACTGTGCGTATGCCTCGACATTATCTTAATTCACAAGCTATTTGTAAGCAATGATGGATAATGGGTAGCAGTGGAATCCATGACGCGCGTTTCGTAGCTGAGTGGATAACGCGCAGGCGTTTGAAGCGAATGGTACTGGGTTCGAGTCCCAAAGTGAACATCAACTCCGAGATGTCCTAAATTGGACAGGAAAAGGGATCTCGACAGCGCTACTATCGATGGAGCATGTAATAAAACTAGTGACGGCATGCTGCAAGTCAGCACCGTCATGGCATCTATGATAATAGACTCCCTCAGCATACTCGGGTCCCTCGGCACACGATCCCCTAATGCAACGGTGATTCCCGAAATCTCTGTAAATGATTGGGCGATCGTTAACAAGGTTAAAAATGACCAGGCGTCACCGTCTCTTTGTTTCACAGTGACAGAAAGACAGGAATCGATGGTGGGGTAGCCATATACATATGATCCTGCCTGACGATACATCAAGTGCACAACCAAGAATTGATCAATCTTGATGAATCCATATGGTGCTCATTAAGATTAGATACCACATCGAGGTGTCTGTTGAGGTCATCTACGGGAAGCCCACTGCTGATGTCGAGTACGACAATCGTATGCTGGAAAAATTATCCCGCTCTACTCGTCTCGGATTTTTAGTGTCATTGGGGCCTAACCACACAACCCTGAAAGCCAAACACAAAACAACTGGGAAAATAGATATTCAATATTTATTACGGGAAAAATCCAACGATGGAGATGGCGGTAACAGTGCACTGAATTACTTCGAATTGATCGGATAGCATGTCTCGGCCTTGCAAGCGTGATCTCACTTATGTAACATTATTTTTATCCATATTAAATATATTGTTCTATCTCCAGTCTAAATGCGCTGATGATTGTTACAACGTGATGAATGAGGGTAGATATTGATGTGAATTTCACATAAGATCTTACAGATTAGGCAATTACATCATAACAAATCTGTAATTTTAGGATTTGATCCTTTATTAGAGCAGTACTAATATCGAAGTAGACCACAATTCTACAGATTCTAAGGAAATTCAATCTCCCTAACGTCAAGTTCGCGGAACATACCTAGATTAGAGGTGAAAACTCTATTGAAGCTCAGTTCTTCAACCTTATTGAGGATCTGAGATTATTCGAAAATGTGAGATCGGCAACTCGTTGTAGAAACAGTCTGACGCCGTCGCGCTTAGACTGGGCATTCACAAACGAAGAGTTCCTAATTAATAACCTCTCAATCTAGGCTCTACTGGGGAGAAGCGATCACACTGTCATAGCGTCTAGATTTATTTGCAAGTTTGAACGAAGTTTTCCCGTCAACAACAGGCGCTAAAATTTTGAGTGGTTGAATGTGTCAGCTTTACAGGACAATCTAAAACGAGCAGATTGTCAAACCCACCCTCAATTTGGTGTGGATGCTCATTAGGATTTCTAAGTGCACACGATCTTACCTGCTACAAAGCAGTGTGTTCCTCAAATGGTCCACAAAATCTACAAGCAACCTACAGTCATTAAAAACCGCGCTCACCGTTTGCTTAACCGCAAAAAGCACTGTTGTGCGGAATAAAAACGAAATGATAACAACTGCGCGTACAAGCACTACAAACATATGAGAAAGAGATGTAAAAATGCAATAAGAGAAGACAGGCTTAAGTACCAGATAAAGCTTATCGATAAACTTTTCTCCGATCCGAAAGCTTATTGTGCTATGCATCCTCTCTTCGTCACCCCAGAACCGGAGTTTACCAACTGTTAGGTCCTAATGGTCCGACCAATAACGTTGATGATGCTTGACAGTACTCTTGAACATTTCAACTGACCGACATTAACTTTATTGATGAAAGCGTTATCTGCAACTGCAAAGGACACTCTGAAGTGAATATAAGCGCTGACTTGGTGTGCCGGAAACTGCAGCACATACAAAAGACACATCTGCTGGTCCGGATATAGTTCACTCTGCCATACTGAGGAAAAGAGTTTCAATCCTAGCAACACCACTTAGCGCGCTGTTTTCACACTCGCTAAGCTGTAACACACTGCCAGAAATTCGGTAGCTGGCTCACATCACATCAATTTCAAAGGAGATCGACGTAGCGGAACTTCAAGCCCCTGACCAGTGGCCCTTCACTTTATACCTTCAAAAATTATGGAGTTCTTGATACGCAACGGTATACACAACTACTTATTATCCTTAAACTTCTTTTCATCCTAACAGCATGCTTTCAGGAAGGGTCATTCTTGTATAACCTACCTGCTGATGACGGTGAACAGATGTGCAACCATGCCTAGTCTCAAGGGGAAGGTTGATCTCATTTATCTTGACTTCTCAAAAACTTTTGATAGGATCA
>OX104024.1:12526754-12555361 GCA_944470205.2 Schistosoma margrebowiei
ATCGAGACACTAGGCCGTTCTTACGTGTTTTCCGTGTCACTGAGTCGATCGATAAGTAGCTGCTCCATAATCAGCATTTATCCGTCACAACAGTCACACACGACCTTTCTATGGGTAATTTTTGTGTTAGCTCCGTAGTTTTTGGGACCTTACCGCCGGAGACGGATATCCGTGGGATAAGGCGAGGTGTGCATTTTTAGGGTCGACCTTTCCTAACCCCATCCCTCCTTGTGGGAAGGCAGCATCGCTGTCATGCTGGTTGTCTGAAGGAAACACCTTACTTCTGTCACACCTCTGTACAGTCAGCAGTACGACTTCGCCTTCGGACCTTGGGTTTGTTGCTTTTAGTCTTACCGCTCATCAACCGACCTGTCTGACATTGTGGGACTTTGAGGAACAGTTGTTCCAGCCAGTCGATAAGTTGTGTAAAGAACCCAGTGAAACAGAGCTTTCTGCAAATGAATAACTTCATTCTAGTCAAAACACAATGAGCTTATTTGGCGTACTATCACAGACAAAAAGCTCTTTTTAGATTTATATTTCCGATGGAAAATTTGTAGATCTGTTCATGATTAGTTTTCGAAATTAGTCAAGTCAGTAATATCCCCACAAAACTGAACATTTAGTGAATTTTGGAAAGTAACACAGTTAACATACACAAACGGTTAGTTATTCTATTTGTGATTATCAAATAAATTCGGTTAGCCTAGATAAAAATGAACTCGAGACAAGTATAGGTGTATTTAAACAATAATGTATGAACTTGACAGTTTATTGAATTCATAAAATCTTCAGTTATGAGCCCCACGAATTATGTAAAAACTAATTTTACTGAATCAATGTAGAAACCTTCGTAAAGAGAACAGAGTTGGAACATGAAATAATAGTTGGATATCGGATACGATAATCATGAATCTGGAAATTCGCAACAATGTAAGACAGAAGGAAAAGTCCAATGAGCATACAGTCAGCTTCTGAACATACAACATCAATGATTACAATGTTAGCACATTTAATACTTGAGAATCACACTGCAGAATAGTAAATAGTTAAAAGCAACACTTAAACATGTTAATAATAATATATTAATCTTCACAACGTAAACGCGTTATCTAAAAACAGGCTTTCCTAAAAATGATTTTATCCGCAATATATTATTTCAAACATAAATTAGATTGAAAGAAGGATCATTTATTGTTCATTAAAAAAAAGATCAATGAACTACGAAGATATAAATTTTGACTAAGAGTAATAAATAAGACATTATAAGCCGTCCATAAATTGTGATCACAAATTTACCTAACGAGCATTAAAAGTTGAAAACGAGAATTAAAATTGTTGTACTTACTCGTCCACGACACATAGGACAGGATATGACACGTGAATATATTGTCCGTTTCCAATGAAGAATAAAACACTCAGCTAAAAATTATAATATATATATATATATATATATATATATATATCGGTAAAAACGACATAAATTGATGAAAAAACAGGTTATTCGAAATGCCGAGCATAATCAAATTTTTATTCCACTGCAATGAATTCGTTAGATGGATAAACTAACCATTGAGCTACATCATACTATCTATTTATTTATTTCCTATCTCTGGACTTAGAATTATTTCAAACTTAATAGCTATCATATGGAAATATACACCACAAGTGTTCGCAATAACCGGGTTAAAATGATTACTTTGAAATGACTAGAGTTGATACTAGCCGAAAAAGCTTATCAAATTATAATACATAAAACACACCACTTTGTGGATTTGAATAGGTGTTCAAACTTGAGTGTCTTCTCAGTGGACGTAGTCTGTCCAATCGGGGATTTAAGTACAGCGCTATAATTCAAACATCTGAGAGTCAAACTTTGTGTTTGTTTCCAATCCTAGGGTGAGATACTAACCAAGATTTAGTTTATTACAACCTAACAAGAGAAACATATATTTTCGTTACTCATCACTGTTCATAGATGAAGGCCAAACTCCATTTATACATTGATCTGATCAGGTGTGCTTTACCAAGGGGAATAGACAGGACTGAGGCGTCACTGTGGGTTGTTGTGGAATAGCTTGGCAATTACACTAGACCTAAATATCAATAGTTTATAATTCTCCAGTGAAACTACTCATTACTGCTGGCTCCTATTGTCTTGAAACACTAAATATATCGATTAACCAGAGTTATGTATCATGAAACCTGCGTTTCATGAGCAATATTTATGGTTTGATGGCGAGATTATAATTTAAGGACGAACCAATCAGAAACGTCTAAAGGATTTCAAGATCATAGCGCCAATTTCAGTGCCTGATGCTAATGTACGATGGGTTCGTGGTGGATCTTAGAGAAAATGTGATAATTGGGCGGTTACAACAAATGGGGATCCTAAGAAATCCCTTTATTCGTGATTGTGGTAATCAAATGATTTGTGGACCTTGTGTAGATTACCATGATGTTGTATTTCGAGGTAATATGTGTTGGAGGAAGAAGTCTGCTAGAATAGGATTTTTCCGCTCGATCCAGATTGAGATTAAGGTAAATTATGATAATTGTTGCAAACTGGATAATAAAAGCACCAGTAAAACTGGCTGGAGCCAGGTACTACAATATATACAGATGATTGGAGAGCGTACAGATGCTTGCATAGACTTTGTTATGTGCATCGTGTCGTTATCCAGAAGTGGCAACTTATGGACCCAATAACCGGAGTGCAAACAAACAATATTGAAGCTATGTGGTCGAGGCTGGAAGAGTTTCTGAGATTTTATCATGGCTCCAGATGCCGGCTAATATACAGCCATACGGACGATTTCCTCTAACGTATGCATTGAGATTTTAGAACCTCTGAACCTTTTTCCAACCTTGACGAGTTTTTGAACCATGTAAAAGAAGTGTATCCACTTTAATCCCTTGCTTTTGTATAATATAATATATATTAACTGTTTTGTGATTGATCGATATTCCTCAAGGACACTTAAGATTCGCTCAAAGGTCGTCTATAAACTACAATATCCCCGAGACGCCTATATATTTGGTGCCTCCTTGTACCAATGTTTGTGTTTAGATAAATAATAAAAAAAGGTTTGATAAATTTGAGGACCCTTATCTTACCATTCACTTCCCCAGTATAAAAAGTAATGGCAAAGAATTATAGCTTAATTTACACAAAATGTATTTTGGACTACAACTGCTTTAATAATGTGGTATAGTTTCAAGGCTGTACGGATGGAATGAAAAAAATCAAGCACATCATATTGAAAAGTGCCTATTTTTGCCGTTTTTCAGACTGGGACTTCACAAGACAAGCCGCAAGATTTGTATATTTGAGTAAAGACACCTTAACGACTATACTTAGGTTTGAACTATGAATGGACAGATGATCTTAGTTACCACTATGACTTTGGTATACCTAAACCCATGAACGGGCACTCTAACCAGTTGTCCACGGTATAGAAATAGTTTGTCGATATGAAGTTGTTTTATCTGTAAACCAAGCTTCTTTAGACAATAGGTTGACAAGTGGTCGACCGGTCAGTTTGTCTACTAACTCTTGATGATAGTGAACTTATCAATTGCTACAGAAAAGACGGATTGCAAAAGCGACTTTGTATGAAAACATCGAGCTGCTAGTTTCTCAGTGACTATAATCTACGAAAGAAACAATTATATTTGGAGTAGTATATTTTGGGTTTTCGACAAGAAAGTATTAGTTCACACAGTTAAGTCGAATTAAAGCACTGACTGACGTCATTCCCTGAACGAATCCCTAATTTCAATTATATTTCCCCACACTAGTTTATGACTCTATTCCGATTTTAGTAAGTGGCTAGAGTTTCTCAAGGGTAATTTGTTGCCTTTAGAACATTGTCTATAAACAACGGACGAAAATAAAGATAAATTATATACAAAAATGAATGGTACGGAACTAAGATCTGAACTAAAGCCTTACCACAAAATCGATGACCACAGTTCGTCTCAATCATGAGTGACGGGAATTCCATACATATCGGGCAATCATAATCCGAATTACTCACACTTCTAATTCTCGTCGAAGACTGGGTACTTTGTCTAGGACGTGTGGATGGTCGAAAATATCCCCTACGGTCGCATAATTAATCCAACGATTATTAAGACGTGCATACCAAACGCATCCAACGACAATCAAAAACAGAACAATAGCGGGAAGTGACATGAAAACGGCGACATGGTCGTCTATTCCTTCGAGGAGAGAACCCATTTTACAATGCTAGTGCATCTACGACTGAAAACAAACTCAACTCCGGTTCGTAATATCGGCAGTCAACCTGGCGACCAATCACAGCGAAGTGGGGATTGTCATTTCCGCCATCTTCGCAGGCAGTGCACAGTCCAAGGTCACGAAAGCCCGTACCCGGCGCCGTCTTGTAATCAGCGTCCAATATCTCCGTGTGTGTCGAAAAATTAAATATGTGCTTTACTCTAGTTTCTTCGAGTTGAAATGCTTTTTCAGGTCTTTGGCACAGTTCAATGTAAACAATCTGGCTACTTGATTTTTTCGCGCTCTATTTAAAAGGACAGCGATATTGTTTCTCGTTGAGTTAATTAACTATTTTGATCGTAAATTACGCATCAAAACTACTATTTACACTTTAATTGCATCTAATCCAGTTAAAGTGATATTGTATTGAGTGTTTCGACTTTGCTTTTGTGTATTTATTGCATCGAAGTATACTTGGTCGACTTTTACTTGATTTATTTAGTTAAGGTTTGAGAATCCTTTTACATATCCTGTTTATGTCACCGTTGTAGTTGATTTTCAAGATGGCTAGATCTGCTCATAGATGTGGACAGCCTTATTGCTTATTTCCCGTGGAGGAAGGATGCTATGTTGAATGCAATAAGTGGTTCCATAAGATATGCACCCAATTAAGACCCACTGCATAGAAAAGGTGCTCAAAGCACAACTGTCATTGGCTTTGTAGTTTTTGTTGCTTGAGCAAAACATTACTCGTCCAGGAAGCAGTTGGCCTCTTGATGTTGGCTAATAAGAAAGTCGATGAGGACTGTACTGGTAACATTGTCACTGATGGCGGAGACTGAGTCATTGTCGTAAGTGCTCTCATGGCTCAATCCAGACATCTACCTGTGCAACCCGCAGTTAAACGTTCTCCCCGAAACGATCAGTGAGTGACACATCATTAGACGTTCGTGGCCATATTGCTACAGCTGCGACTAGTGATCCAGATAAGACAATTACTGTCCCGAGTTGTTCTAATGTAGATGTTCAGACTGATGGAAAATGGACGACGTGAAAACGCAGAAGAGTGGGAAAGACAACTAAAACTAATGACTGTTTACTTGATAAGTCCTTGGTGGACTCTCAGACCAATCCACCAAAGTCCAAAAGTAAAGCTTCGTCTAACATTGTTGTGAGTCACTCGATCGACTCTCAGGACTCTGTTGAAATAAAAACTAATCGTAAGATACCAGTAGTTAAAATACAGGATCTAACGTCACGGTCGAAAGGTGTGAACACAGTTTCAAAAGAAACTAAACCCCTCCCTAGTTTAATTATTTGGAATCTAGAGGAGTCGAAAGACAACGACTTTGCTAGAAGACATGCACTGGCCTGCAGTTAGTGGAGTCTGTGGTAAGAAATGTACTACTTGAAAAGGTTTCAGGGGTACATATTACAAAAGTAATACGACTTGGTAAATGGGTTGGAGGCGAGACCCAACCAAGAAGAATCCTGAAGCTGGTTCTCGGGAGTTTTGAAGAAAGAGACATATTATTGAAAAACGCACTAAAAACTCGTGACTCAAATATCCGTATTCGACCAGATTGGTCGCTTGAGGATCGAATCAAGTGGAAGAATACTCTTACGGAGTTGAGGACTCGCAAATTAAATGGCGAAAATAACCTTACCATTAAGGTTTTTCGGGTAGTCAGGTCTTGGAAGCCAATGCTTCCGAGGCCTGTATGGGTAGAACGATTGATTGCCAAAACACCTTAAGTGTGTGTTACACGAACGCTCGTAGTCTTAGAAATAAAACGTCCGAGCTAAGTCTGATGGTGGAAGTATTATGTTCCGATATAATCGTTGTTACAGAAACTTGGTTCACCGTTGATATAGACTGTCCTCCTTTCATTGCTGGTTATATTTGTATCAGAAGTGATAGAGTTTCAAGTCGCAAAGGGGGAGGTGTAATATTATACGTTAGGGATCACTTTCGTATACAAACAACCATATCGGAGGCTCATATCAGTGGCACATGTGAGGTTGCATGTTGTAAGATTAAATCTGGAAAGGGGTTAGTGACTATAGGGGGAATATACCGTAGTCCGTCTTGTCTTGCTGACGACTTTATCCTAAGAGATATCTGTTCTTGGAGTATGGCAGAATGTTGTCTCATCATTGGGGACTTCAACGCACCGCATATCAACTGGATAGAGCTTACAGCTCCAGGTAGTGGTTTCGATAGCGACATTTTATCTACCGTTATTCAGTGTCCACTTGTACAATGTATCACAAAACCGACACATGTTGATTTGCAACATGCTCCGTCACTGCTGGACTCGCCCTCACCCACCACTGTGAGGATGTCTTTGATGTTCAGCGCCTTCCTCCACTAATGAACAGTGATCGCGTTGTAAATCACTTTAAGCTTAGGATATATGGTATACAATTTGTATCTGCTCCACCCCGTCCCCATATCTGGCGAGCTAACATTCCGGCAACCAGAAACTCTGTTATCTCGACTGACTGGTCAGTCGACGCGAATGGATTGATCGAAGATGAATGGAATGAGTTTAAGGCTAAATTCGAGTTCGTAACATCGTCGTTTATTCCATGGTCAGTACGTAAGCTATCACATTGCCCTCCATGGATTAATAAGGGGAGAACCGAAAGCTGTTAAAGCGTAGGAAAATTTTCTGGGACTTATTCTTGTTGACAAGTCATGCACCAATTACGCGTGAGTACCAAAGGGCGAATGAAACGTAATGATGGTATTCCTCCGTTACTGTTATACGAAAATTCAGATATACTAGCTGAATCAGATCGAGCAAAAGCTGAGACTTTTTCAAACTATTTTAGCGAAGCCTACTCTACGTTTATTGTAACGAATACTTGTCCCACTCACACCGAGATACCAACCATTGAATCTGTACAGGTGACTGAGGAAACTGTCCTTCTGTTGATAACTAACCTCAAACCTGGCAAGATGCCGGGTCCTAACGAGTTACATTCACGGTTGCTGTCATCTTTTGCGGACATTATTTCAAAACCGCTCGCGACACTCGTCAACATGTCCCTTCGACTCGCTCAACTCCCTGGAGATTGGAAGGACGCTATAATCAGTCCTATATTTAAGGATGGTCAGAGACAGATAGTATCTAACTACCGGTCTGTCAGTCTAACTAGAATAGTCGTTAAGTTACTTGAAAAGATAATTCGGGTAAGGTTGCTAAGCCACATGGATTTACACAATCTGTGAGCTCCTGAGCAACACGGATTTCGTAACAAGCGTTCATGCTTGACTAACTTGCTTATTGCGAGGGAGGATTGGACAACGGCCCTAGATAACGGTCTGTCTGTCGATGTGATATTCATAGATTTTAGCAAAGCGTTTGACAAGGTTTCACACGTAGATCTTATGCAGAAGCTCACGAGCTTCGGAATAATGGACATTGTACATGAGTGGATAGGAAACTTCTTATGTGACCGCAGACAGAGATTGAGGGTCAACGGAACGCTATCCGATTGGAAGCCGGTCTTAAGCGGTGTACCTCAAGGCACCATATTAGGCCCTCTGCTCTTCCTTCTCTACGTCAATGAGTTACCGCTAATACTTAGGTCGTCGACATTATTGTTTGCGGATGATGTAAAAATCTGGAGAACAATAAAAGCTGACTTAGACGATTTAGTTAGATTTGCTCGAGATCGGGGCTCAGAAATCAATGCCAGGAAGAGTGTACTAATGCACATCGGTCACGGTAATAGTTACCGTTACATTATTGAGTGTAAACATATTCCATGCGTTCAAGAACATAAAGACTTAGCAGCAGTATTAAGTAATGGTTTAAAAACAACTAGGCATTGCAAAGCATCCGCAGTCAAAGGTTTACGTGCGTTATGATCACTTCGCCGAGCGTTCAAGTCTTTTGATGAGGAAACTTTTCGAATTTTATATCCCATATATGTTAGACCACATTTAGAGTACTGTATTCACGCAGCTAGCCCGTGTCTGTTAAACGATACTGACTCCATTGAGCGTGTCTAGCGTGTGGGTTCGAAATCAGTGAAGGGTCTTTCTAGGCTCCCTTACGATGAGCGTTTAAAACGCCTAAACCTTTTCCCTTTGTCGTATCGTAGGACACAAGGTGACCTTATACTGGCATTTCGTATATTTAACTATGATTTGGGTGTTCAGGATGACTATAAAGGACGTGAGAACCAAGAGAGGAGCTGATATAGCATCAGATCATCAAGATAGTCCTCAGCAATAAGTTCCAGTCCTTTTATGATCTACTCAGTGGAGAAGGAACTCCTATGTAGAGCAACTAGAAGGGGATGAAAGAGGAAATCAATTCAACATGTCATGAGGTCCTGGGACACAAGAAGCACCATCACAAGGAATGGACCACTATTGATACACTAGATAAGATTCAAGAAAGGAGGAACAAGAAGGCAGCAATCAATACCAGTCGAACAAGAGCAGAAAAAGCCAAGGCACATGCTGAATACACAGTACTAAACAAACAAGTGAAGAAGAGCATCAGAACCGACAAACGTAAATATGTGGAAGATTTAGCAACGACGGCGGAAAAGGCTGCAAGAGAAGGAAACATGAGACAACTGTATGACATAACAAAAAAACTCTCTGGAAATCGCCGCAAACCAGAACGACCAGTGAAAAGCAAGGAAGGCGAGGTAATCACAAAAATTGAAGAGCAACAAAACAGGTGGGTAGAACACTTCAAAGAACTCTTGAATCGACCAGCCCCACTGAACCTACCCAATATCGAAGCAGCACCTACGAACCTCCCAACCGATATTGGCTCACCAACAGTTGGAGAAATCAGCATGGCCATCAGACAAATCAAGAGTGGCAAAGCAGCAGGACCAGACAACATTACAGCAGAGGCACTGAAAGCAAACGTAGCGGCAACTGCAAAGATACTCCACATTCTTTTCAATAAGATTTGGGATGAGGAACAAGTACCGGAAGACTGGAAAGAAGGACTCCTAATCAAAATACCGAAGAAAGGAGATCTCAGCAAGTGTGATAACTACAGAGACATTACTCTTCTCTCGATACCGGGAAAAGTCTTCAACAGAGTATTGTTAAACAGGGTGAAGGACTGCGTAGACGCCCAACTTCGTGAACAACAGGCAGGATTCCGTAAGGATAAGTCGTGTACAGACCAAATCGCAATTCTACGGATCATTGTGGAACAGTCAATTTGATGGAATTCATCACTCTACATCAACTTCATTGACTACGAAAAGGCATTTGACAGCGTGGACAGAACAACACTATGGAAGGTTCTTCGACACTAGGGTGTACCTCAGAAGATAGTCGATATCATGAAGAGTTCATATGATGGATTACACTGCAAAATCGTGCATGGAGGACAGCTGACAGACTCGTTCGAAGTAGAGACTGGTGTCAGGCAAGGTTCCTTACCATCACCCTTTCTCTTTCTCCTGGTGATTGACTGGATCATGAAGATGTCAATATCTGGGAGGAAGCATGAGATACAGTGGACAGTTAGGATGCAGTTGGACGATCTAGACTTCTCAGTTGATCTGGCTCTTCTATAGCACAAACAAAGACAAATGCAGGAGAAGTCGACCAGTGTAGCAACAGACTCAGCAGCAGAAGGTCTCAACATACACAGGGGGAAAAGCGGGATTCTCCGATACAATAAAGCATGCACCAATCCAAGCACAATTGACGGGAAAGATTTGGAAAATGTAAAATCCTTTACATATCTCGGCAGCATCATTGGTGAACAGGGTGCATCTGATGTGGTGTGAAGGCACGTATCGGCGAATCAAGATCAGCATATTTACAACTGAGGAACATCTGGAACTCAAAGCAACTGTCAACCAACACCAAGGTCAGGATTTTCAATACAAATGTCAAAATAGTTCTACTGTATGATACGGAAAAATGGAGAACCATGAAATTCATTATACAGAAAATACAGGTGTTTATTAACAGTTGTCTAGCAGTTAAATTAGCACGAAAAGTGGTCACTAAAACACGAATACCTTAAGATAAAAAAAACTATGTATATACCCAACTTAATTTACGGATAATCAGAAGGTCTAATTTTACGATCAAGTAAAAAGTATAATATTAATAACAAAAATGAGGTTAAATTTTTGTTCAATTGGGCTCACCAGTTTCGTGCCTCTTGGTAACCCTCGTGCTATTGATAGAAGAAACCAGACATTAGTGAATTTGTCTTTATTTGGACCTCCGTGCAGTCACAGTGGAGCGTGGGATTTTTTGTTCAGACAAACAAAGCCTCTCAACATTCCGTATAAGCTAATAGGAAATATAACGCCTATACAAAATAAGGAAGTGAATGAATACTTGAACTACACTGTTTTGACACATCCTTAGTTGTTTGACGTGAACACTTAACCAACCAACCTAAGCTATTATAATCTTACCGTAGAATGCGAGGTGATCTAATACTGGCTCATCATATACTGAACGATGATCTTGGTATTAATATGTCTTATTTTTTCCTTCCGTTTAGGACTGAGCATGTGAGAGGACATGCGAAGAAAATTCAAAAATGGAGACCAAATCATCTGAGTCTGGAGTTTTGTTTCTTGCATCAAGAGGCGGATGACCGGAATTCTCCACTAGATTTGGGGTTCACTGTAGCCGATTCAGATCTGGAAATACTGTAGATGGACTTTCTAGAGATTCGGATTTCTAGTTGACACTAAGAAAAGACGCTTAATACTGAAATAGACTTCGAATTACACAAAAGGCAAAGAAAATCACATCACATCTCTAAACTTGATTCAAACTCCTCTAGTAACAAAAGCTGAATTCCATGACATACTCGCGGAATTCCCAAACGTAACCAGAACGAACCCACAGCCTTCTAAAGACAAACTAAAAGCAGGTCACACTATCAAAACCGAAAGTCCACCTGTGTTTGCAAAACTCAGGAGACTAGCACAAGATAAGCTCAAAATCGCCAGGGCCGAATTTGACTTTATGATACAACTGGGTATTATCCGTCTTTCTGATAGTTAATGGGCATCCCTTTCACATATGGTCTCAAAGAATAATGAAGGCGACTGGCGACCGTGAGAAAATAACAAAGCCTTCGACCGTCAAAACCCAATACCGCATATCCAAAATTTCACAAACGGTTTTCATGGTATGAACATATTTACTAAAATTGACTTAGGGCATATCACAATATCCTTGTGGCTGATGAAGATATCCACAAGACAGTTATTACTACACCTTTTGACTTGTTCGAGTTTGCAAGCATGCCATTCAGCCTAAGAACTGTGGAACAAACATTTCAAATATTCATAGATAGCTTACTTCGAGATATGCCATTTGCACAAGGATATATAGAGGATTTGATAAATGCCAGCCCCAATTTACAATCAAACGAATAGCATGTACGATCAGTGTTAAAAAGACTGGATGAACATAGAATGAACATACATCAACGTGGGTTTTCGGTGTTCGAACTCTAGAATTTATCGTTCACACAATAAGCTTAGGAGGGATTACAGTGATAAAAAAAGAAGTGGACACCATCAAACAATACCCCATACCTAGTTCTTTACCACAACTGAGAAGCATTCTAGGTCTAATTAACTTTTATCGCAGATTCATACCTGGTTGTTCACAATTAATGCAACCTTTGACAGATTCACTTAAAGGAAAACCAAAAGAATTCAAACTGTCTTCTGGCGCCGTCGAAGATATTAAACAGCTTAAAGATAAACTGGCTCAAGAAACTACGTTGACGTCTCCGAATTCTCTTTCCCCACTTGCTCTGATGGTGGATGCTTCAGATAAAGCAGTAGGCGGTACCCTTAACCAAGTGGTTGAAAACGCCTGGAAACCAATTGCTTTTTTCTCGAAAAGACTCGCTCCAGCTGAGACAAGGTATACAACCTTCGGGCGAGAACTTCTTGCAATCAACCTGACCATTAAACACTTCCGACACATGTTAGAAGGTAGGAAATTTATAGTCTTTACGGATCACAGACCACTAACGCATGAGTTAAAAGCGAAAACCGATAAATACTCACCTCAAGAAGCCCGTGCTAGGGTTGATGCCATCACAAGTTCACTTAATCTGCGAACGAGAACAAGACTCGGTGACCAAAGGCCAGTAAGCTAGCCATTTGTCCGTCCCAGCCCCGCTAACTAGAGGGAGAAGTCCAAGCTTGAAATGGGGAATTATATTCTGCAAAAAGCCAGAAACGAGCGATAACAACAAACGCAATTCAAAACGTATATATATACAGTACAAAACTATCCTTGGGTAGAGTTACAAATAGCATTTCAAAAGACGAAACGAACCAATAGAATTTAAGATATTTTTCAGTGGTAAATACGACATGAAGGTGACAAGAGTATCTTTGGCACGAAAACGAAGAAATCCAAATTTTCTTAATAAAATTACAAAATTAAGTCCTTTTCCAATTGAGTTCTGGGGATCTAACATCTCCAACAGTCCGATACCTTGACGATATATCACATTTCACAAGAGATATCCGACATGTCAAAGGTCAGGACAATCAGGCGGCAGATGCTTTATCTAGATTAGAATTGAACATGCTACAGCAGTCTACAGTAAACTTCGAGACATTGAGACGCGAACAAAAGCAGGATCTAGATTTACAAAACCTACTTAAAACAAACAATTCAAGTCTTATTCTTAAACAGTTACCATCACCTATAAATGGTATTCTAATTTACTGTGACATGACTAAGTCAATGCCGCAACCTTTCGTTCCCAAAAATATGCAAAATCTGATTTACAATAATTTTCATTCTGGCGCAAAGGCTTCAACTAAACTAATCAATGCCTGACATATATGGCCGAATTTACAGAAGAATGTACACAAGTGGGTTAAAGAGTGTTCAGCACGCCAACAATCGAAGGTCTATCGTCACACAGATTCGCTCATAGGTGTTTTCTCGCAACCAGATGCACGTTTCGCCCATGAGCATATAGGAGATTTTCCTCACCGCTTTGTCGACGGGTTTTTAGTTCAGCTAGTGCCATTCCCCTTTTTATTCTATCTTCAAGAGATATATCATGTCGTACTCTGACGTCGATATTGTCATGAATACGAGAGCTACTTAAAAGAAGATCACGTTGCTTCTTCGACCCTAGGATAATCTTATGGAGTCTATGTGGTCAGATTTCAAAACTGTCTTTGCTTCTCTTAACTTTTCTTAACGATTTCTAACCTGAACTCCTTAAGAGTTATCTGGTAAGATGCTACGGAAGCATCATCGATGTACAGGAAGGATCGGATGCAGACGTAAAGGTGAGGATTGGCAAAAGAATGACAACATTTCTACATTTGAAGAACACATTGGACGCAAAACAACTAAGTAAATATCAAAATGAGGATCTTTAATACGAACATCAAGATAATTCTACTGTACGGATCTGAAACTTGGAGAACTACCACAACCATCAAGGTGAAAGTATTTATCGACAGTTGTCTACGCAAGATACACGATGTCCGTTGGCCAGAAACCATCAGCAACAGTCTGTTGTAGGAGAGAACAAACTAACTTCCAGCTGATGAGGAAATTAAGAAAACACTTTGGAAGTGGATGGGACATATATTGCAGTAACTATCAAACTGCATCACGATTCAAGCGCTTACCTAGTATCATAAAGGGATACGGCAGTGAGGAAGATGGGAGAACACACTACGTTGAGAATTGAAAGCAGACATGAAAAGGATGAATAGCAACTGGAAAGAATTTTCTAGGACAGTTGAATGGATAATGCTGGTGGAACCTCGAAACGACTGATTAGTCGATGTAGTTTTGTAACTGTTCAGCCTGCAGTTCGATGTTCCATGAGAAAAATTTCTGCCCACTTGCTATGTGTCAACAACCAGAAGGTAAATTTGTCCATGACGTGGATCAGCAAAGTCCATATGCATACACTGCCACGGTTAATGATATTGAACATGATTGCAGCTGTTTCCTGTTGTACTTTCGTTGGTAGCCCCCATTTGTTAAATGAACGGGATAGCTGCTCCAGTTGTGTCTACGTATGACCAGTATACACACTTCATGCTGTCACTTTCATGTGACTTATTCCAGGATGTCCTGCATAGGATTAATGAAACACTACTAGACGTAGCTTTTTGGGATTATGACAGACTCGGCTAATGAAAGGCTGTAATCGACAATCTGAAGAAATAGTCTGCTCTTGTATGGCACTTTCGAATATCCAATGCAATATGAAAGATTAAATTTACTGAACTGTTTTTCAAAAATATATATATTTTTGACTAATAATAAATGTTATGCGCAGAACATGAAGGCTTGAAAGTTTTAATTTCAAATTAATAATGAATTATGTTTTCTTACTTAATGGTATGGTGATAAGTGTTTTTACATATATCTGTATGTATACATAGATGTTTGCATCCATGCATACATGCATACATACATTCATGCTCACAACGAACTGTCAACAAGGTTTATGCCAACATGAATAGGCACTGCACATACGGTTACATATTCTGATAGAAACGAGTTGACTCTCCAACGCAGAAGGCGCCACAATCGATACAACTTAATTTGTAGACGCAGTTTTGTGTAGATATGAAACGGATTCTTTCTTTTAAGCGAACTAAAATATTTCGAAATGTGTTTGTTGTTTTGTAATATACGTTAATCCTGTGTTGTTTTAAGATTTTGTGGTGTTCCATGACGGTATGGTAAAACTGCAGTACTAATCCATGGCTTTTTATTCGAATCATTATTATAATGCATTGAACCATCCTGTTTTAATATGCTTCTGATAATCGCCATAGGAAAATTATTGAATTGTAAGATGCTGATTGCATTCTTTTGTTATTTTTGTTTGCCAAAAATAATGAGTAATAATAAATACTCATTGGAATATTACGAATATATTATTTATTTATAACAATCTACTCAATACTCAATTTATTCGAAATTATTAAATCAAACCTTGGTATTGACACCTATTGACGTAGTAAGTTTTAAAGCGCCTGTAAGTATATGAGAAATTGAAATAATACGAACGAGTAAAACGCCGTATAGGAAGCTAAGTATCCTGCGGTGGGAGCAAATAAGTTCCTTAAATCAATTGTTTTGCAGACGCTCAAGAGTGATTTCGCTCCCCTTGATTTCAAGAATTATAGTGATTGAAGAATCTTGGTTAATCATTATCATGTAGTCACAGCACGGAACGGCGTAAAAAGTATTATACCTTTAAGTTCTCAATCTGGAAGTTTTCCTTTCCACACTTCTACATACTAGCGATTATATAAACCTCTCAAAAATGGTGGGTTTCTACCTCGGGCTATCAGTTGTAAGTTAAGTTGAAACTGATATCGTCTAATTCCATTTTATCTATCATATCTTCACCACTACAAGAAAAAAATGAAAATGCTAATCTTTATCCATCCGAATCCTCGGTGTTAAGTGATATATTTGATGTTGAGATCTAAACCTCATTCTGATAATATTGATTTGAAGTACGGAAAGTTTAAGCGACTGATAAAGACGTATTTTTATGCATTCTTAAGACAGTTGTTCGAAATCTCAGTCAAAAGTCAAAATTTTGTAATTCGTTTCACAGTTGATGTAAGAAATCTGGATCTTGAGGTCATTTACTTTGTTTGATAGCATAGATGTCTAACGGAGGGAAGCTTCTTGACGTAAAAATATGTTGTATCCTGTAGATTGATCGAATTGATTGTTTCTTCCTTTTATCACATGCAGAAAGTGTAGGATTCAACTTGTCCTGTAGATATAATACTAGGACCGTAAACGCGATACTAGTGAACCCAGAGTCTATGTGAAAGCCATAATCAGAACAAGGATAACTTGGCTTTTAACCCTATCTGTTTCTAGACGTAAAAACAAGTAAATTATTACAATAGTTAAAGGGATAAAAGTCATTAATTGAAACACACAAACATACTGAACAGTATTGCATGCTTTATCGAAATGAATAAAAATTATGAGTCAAACTAATACAATAGGATAATAATGTCTTTGAATTGGCAGGCCACATGCAACTTGGATAGTTTACAGACACACAGACTAGATCAACCTGATGGGCGCTTAAACAACGGTTTGATTTGTTAGTCATAGACATAACTAACAAGAGGTTTTGTAATACTTTGAACACACAACGAACTATGGCACGCTAAAAGTGAAGTTAGGCCGGAGATCTATCTTCTATTTTGATAAAATTTGAGGTGTAGAACTTTCATGCTGGTAGTCACTCTTGTTTTTCATATCGGAAAGGCCGGACTAATGGCTGTAGTAGGTTTTCATTATAATCGTGGAACTTAAACAAACACATTTTTCAACATTTAATACGAGATAACAGGAAATGTAATGTTTGTGCAAAATAAGGAAGTAACCAAATATTTCGATACCACCAAAAGGTGTTCAACTAACTCGCAACTACTTGACTTATGCTGTTACATCAGGCTCATCTTCCGTGATAATATTCCTTGAGTCAATTTAGTAAATAAAGTTACATTAGTCCGTTCGCAGCACCCTTGTGGAGAACCACCATTTAGTCATTCATATTGAAGATGCCACAGGTATCTGGGGTTTGACAATGCTTTAACCAGTAACATCTAATATAAATCGTAATCACCAAGCGAAATCAAAAGACAGATAGAGAATGTTCGAAGATATATTTGATAGGCTATCAATATATCGTGGATCGACAGATTTAATCTGGTTAGAGATTGCAAGGGATGTTGAACACGGCGTTCCCAATCGTGATCTGGTGCGGATGCATGACCGAGCGCCTTCAGCTAGGCGAGTCCATTAAAACTAATGTGGTCGGCATCCAATGTCGAAGATTTACAGAGCTATTTATTTTGGGGATTTATTTACCACTACAACATATTTGATTGACTGGGTCATCCAAATGTTAATGGTAGTGTTATGCCTTTGTGTCATAGGGCATTCCCTAAAAATGGAAATGAAGTTCGGGAAGCTGATATTTAGTCCTTCTTGCTTGTTCTGACATGTTTTATGGCTGTTGAATATTGATAAATGCTGGCGGTATTTATGGTTTTATGCGGTGTGGTTGTGACCTTTCTATAGATGGAAGTCCTGATGAGTTTCTGTGACTAGTTGCTGGATATAACTTGTCTAGCTTGTATCCTGCTTCTGTAGCAAATCTCAAACCTAAAGTAAATAGTTTTCGTATGAGTGTAGGCATGGCCACGCAAATTGTTCAATGTTTTGTGCGCTGTCTAGTTTGCCTTATTAAAATTTTGGTAGTGATTAGCGAGGTATAAGTATCTTTACTCATGCTCTTTCGGCCCACTTCTCGTCATTTTTTTGTTATTCCAAGGTAACAGTCACTTCTAAGTGTCGGTTCCACAACTTATTGATAAGCTTCCAAGAATTTCTGGTATAACTGATTTTCCATTTTTTTGAAGCCGAAATCTATGACAGTTCATATAGGCTATAGACACTCATCGGAAATGTGGCTGAAAATATCGACTACAGAAGGTGTAACTGAGAATTTTCAAGACGTTTGACTGCTGTTTCATTCTGCTGTTTGGTATAAGTTACATCCCATGCATGTTTTTTCTTAGTACCCTAATGGCGACCTCAATATTCATGTTACGTGGGTATTTATGTTCAGATAACATGACATTTACCCTGCTGCGTACTTATGATGGCCACTAATAAAATGCTAGGGTCGCCCACATTAATTTATATTTTGAACCATTTTTACTTCTAATGTAGAATTTCGCATGTTGTTAATGAGTGATTTTTAATCGATATCCAGCTTTCAAATGACTGTCTTTAGGCTATTATTGATATAAGTTACCGAGTCCTTTTTTAGTCTTCAACTGAACAATCTGGATCAACATTTCGAACAGCACTTCAAGTAGTTGGAATTGTATTCTTCAATTCTTTCGAATAACACAAACGTTTAAGACAAAATGAAGTTGGTTGAAAGTGCATTGTACATTGTTGGCTGGCGTGATTTATTGTTATTTGGTGCATTAACTACAATATAGGAATTTAAATACCAGTTATATATATTTTCTCCTGTGTGACAAGTTCTTTTAACTGTGTGTGACTCCAATTACTTTACGTTTTTATTAAAACTTTGTACGAAACCGTCCAGTGTATTTTGTTACCTCGGAGCCAAAGAATATTACTGTTTTGGTTGGAATAATATCTAGGGTTTTCATTACGAACTGACATCAACTATAATGCCAAAACTCTATTTTACCAAAAGTCCGAGCCCTGTTATCTTATACCTCGTATATGTGCTGTGCTTCGACGGAAAAATAATTGTCTCTTATATTGTTTAATTGAATGCTAAACGTTTTTTTATTTAATTCAGGTGATATTTTTAGACTTCAAAGATGGCTTATGAGATCTCTGTTCCTGATGCGTATAGGTATAGAACGATTTTCGATCAACTTCAGCCAACCTATGGGAAATTATCTGGGGAAAAAATTAGAGAGGTTTGTGGAATTTTGTTTGCCGACTGCCATTAGTTTAGATTAATGTGATTCTGTTGAGCAACATTTTTTAACCTAGTGAAATTGTTGCTTATTATATTGATTACAGTCCTAGGAAAGCTGGGAAACTATCATCTATTGCAGTGCTTTAAGAATAGCTATTCTGTTATTTTTGGACGTAATCCTTTTTTCTCCGAACGCTATTGACTCCATTTGTCTTCATTTATATGCTTGAATTAATTTTTAAATTAAAGTGTCAAATACTCCGGCATATCTGAAATCACTTACAATGTCGAAGACAGGAGTTTGAACATCATTCACATACTTAAGTCTCAGTCACTAGCTATCATACCCAGCTGTTGCGTAACGGATTTAAATCATAGTCTGGTACATGAATTAGCACTTCTTGTGGAACTACTAATTTATTCCACATTTCATTTATAATCAAGTATTAATTATTACTGATATCCTCTTAAAACATCTTGAATATACAATGGTTTGCTCAAGTCGGTCTGTACTCAAAGATAGCTGTTGTTGTATGTAATACTTCCACAAGACATCGAACTTCTTTATTTTCAGTAATTTCCTTTCAAATGGGCATTAGTCCATCAACGATTAGATAGTTTAGTTAAACTAGTTAATTCAGTCTCCATAGGTACATCACCTAAAAAGGAATACTGAACTTCCGTAAAAGTAGAATGTGTGTGTGGATAGCGTGCATATTCCTTATCCTATTGCTATAACCTTTTAACGTTTAAACAGTTTTATGATATTAAAAATCCATTCTAAACTAAAATTACTTAATTATTTGGCTATTCTAAACAGATGTTTCCGAACTACAACTGGCTACAATCAATGAAATAACGATAGTGATTAATTGAGAACAATTGATATGTTTTTACGCTGTTTCATTTATACACCGTCAAATACACAAAAGAATAAACTTATTGAGACCCGTGACTAAACTTTTTGTCATCAATATGCTATATATAGTTCCTGATTTGACCATTCGTTTTTTCCCAGGTATTTTTAAAGTTTCAGTTACCAGTTGAAACTCTTGGAAAAATATGGGACCTTTCAGATATTGATAATGATGGTAGTCTAGATCAAAGCGAGTTCATTGTTGTAAGTTTAAAGTGATATTCGTAGCTTAGTTTTTCATGCCTATAATCGTTATATTAAGTTTCAGTATAATTTTAATGCTGAGTGGTTATCTTAGGATTCTCGTCAAAATTTCACTGATTATTATTAGTTAGTGCTACTATGTCTGATATTTTTTTTTACGGTAGAGAAGCGTGTAATAACACTTATAGGTCTTAGTTCTCATCAAATAACCCTACTGGTTGGTTACTTATTGTCATCATTTTTATCGCCCCGGTGTGTTTTACTCGTGCCATTACTTATTTCAGTGGGTTCGTCTTCCCCAGCATAAGATTGTTTGAAAGGGTCCCGAGAACCCTCAAAACAAATGGTTTCCGCCTATGAAGTCATTGTTCTTTAGTGCAAGTCTTCTCAGAAAGCTCAGACTTCCTTATGTGTTACATAATTATATACTCTGAATTGTCCTCCAATCATTTAACTAGCATTTGCTGCAAAGTTGACCAATTTGATTCGCATCAGCTGAATTAATTTTTTTCTAGTCAGACAATTGTGTATTAAATACTTCTTAGGTTGTTGAAATAACATCTAGATAAAAGTATGTGAAATAAATCATCAACCATCCAGTCATAAACAATGTAAGAACCTGATGTAAATGAATATCGGCTCAAGTTGACGCATAAATGACCAATCTTATTGAATGTGGACGGTAATTAACTGTATTTCATTCTCTTACCTTCATCATTTATTATTTGTCAGTTTGAATCTTTAGTAATTCAGTTGTATCTCTGATATTCTACTATATTGTGTTCTAACCTTCACTTCCAATCTGCAATTTGTATGAATACAGTCTGCGTTATTCATACCTCAATTCCAGTTACTTAGTTTTAGTCACATAAGTCAATCATTTGCAACGTAGAACCTTGTAAGTGTGTACATTGGTTCAATTTCATATACCCTATCAGCACAGCGCGATAAAATCATCAGGCCGAATCCCGGAACAACGTAGTTAGTAACAGTATCAGTGATAATAAAAAAAGATTACTCATCGAAGATACGATTCAAGAAGAAAATCTAAGTTGGTGAATTGAAATAGATGATGAGGCATTCCGAAGCTTAGAGTCTGGGGGAAGACAAAGAACGGATGCACCTGTGTCATTACAATTGATTTTGAGCCATATCGTTCTAAGTCTCTAAGCACTGGTTACGAAAATCACGTGGGCTTCAACCAGGTATTCTACACCTGTTAACACACGAGTCAGTCCAATTGTCAGTGACTTCATGGAATGATGCGATGTTTTGGTCTGACCGCCCCTCGGATTCCTCCGGCTCACTCTTACACCAAACATCACCCGTCGAGGTAAGCAGTAGCTGGGTATATGTAACACATGTCCCAACCACCTCAGTTGATGAGAATTCGTTACCCCACCAACCGAATCGACATCTTTAACTTGTACTCTATGCCTAACCCAGGCATTGCTTACTTTGTGTTTCCGAAACACGAACAGTGCTTCGAAGACAAGCGTGATTGAATACTAGTGCTATCCTTAGTGAGTATACTTCACATCCATAAAGTGAAACGGAGAAAACTGGTGCACAGTAAAATTGTCCTTTGTTGGTAGATGAATATCTCTCCTACGCCACAAGTGACGCAAGTTGATAAATACCGATCGAGCTTTCTGAGTTTGTGCTGAAATTTTTTCAGATACCAGAGCACCAGGACTGATGAGGCTCCCAAGATAAGTAAAGCGGTCGGTACGTCCAACTACTTCACTCCCTAACATTAATTCAGGCGCCGACACAGGCCAATTCCAAAGCAACATTTTTCATTTGGAGGGAAAGAATCGAATTCCAAACATACTTGCCTTGTTGCTTAACGGGGTCATAAGACTCCGGAATTAGCCATTCTGTTAACTGAATAGCAGTATATCATCTGCGTATTCTAAGTCAACAAGTGAATCTTCTGGTAAAAGATTAAAGTGTTATTTCTGAAATTATTTGTTTGACAGAGTTAAATGAAGATGAGGAAGGCGGAAAACTCTGGGGGACACCGCTGGAAATAATCAATCTGGGTAACAGTTCTCCATAAGCTTGAAATATTCGTGTCAAACTACACTTTTGGTGCGGGTTACCTATATTTATATAAGTAGTATATAAGGGTGGTCAGGCATAGAATGTATTTCAGCAGAAGATCGATGAGGAAAGAACAGGAACGGAACGCAATTGGTATGAAAACGCATGAACAATGAAATCTGAAACAATGGATTGATATTTGCGACAAAAACGGTCAAGTTTGAGATGATGGATTGATATTTTGCAAATTAACGATTTACCGTATGGTTCTCAGATTTTATTGAGATGCTCTGTGGTTTTGTGCTCAAATACATTCGATTGTCCTCACTCGTGTTCTTATTCACCACACACTGAGTATTGAAACGAGTTCGAATTTTTGTCAGGTTGTCAGGACACGGAAACCTTATTCCATACATCCTAAGTTTCTATACACCTTTATATCTGTACAGTTGTGTTTAGGATAATACAGCTTTTTTTACTTCGATAAATATTCAGTACGATTTTGATTGTAGGCTATGCATTTGGTCCATCAATCACTGGAGGGTAAAATATTACCGGACAAATTACCAAAGAATTTAGTTCCTCCTGACAAAGAACATTATTTTTCAAACTCTACGTCTATTAATAATTCCATGTTGTGTTTACCGCCTATTACTAGTGATGCTGATTTTAATTTGGCATTAGTCCCTGTGCAGTCTACATCAGAATTAAATCCAAAACAGAGTACTGGATATTTATCAGCGCTTGTATCCGTGAGTAATTAAATATTTCAATCTTCATTATTGATCCAGCTTAATGATTTCACTTATCATAGATATTAATTGATCCTTTTTTGATTTTACTCACTTAAATTTCTTTGCTTTTACTAGTATAAGGCAAACTGGTCTTGTAGTACTTTGAAACTTCGCTTTAATAATTCCATACGTAATATAGTACAGTAAATGCAGTTTACATTTCTACATATTGCCCAGACTATTGTCTTATATAGCTGTTGTGTTCTTTTACTGTTTAGTGTTCCCTGACCACGATGGTTCCAGTTAACTCCCCCCAAATCAACACCATGCATATTTCAACAAACCTGAACAGCAGACCTACAGAATTAGAAACTTTAGACTATGTATATAATTTACGTAGGAATATACCATCGCGATCCAACCACTAGTACTAATTTGTTCTGAATGGGTCAGTCAGTGTATTTCGATTTAAGTCTGATCAGTACCTGTAATAGTCAGGATTCTGTCATGTTAACAGTGATAACGTCAAACTGCATAAACTCAAAGAAATTCGTCGTTTTTATGTTAGTGACTGTTAGAAAAAAGTTCTATTGACGAGTTCAAAATTTGATTGAAATTGAGTGATTAGTTTATCTGATATATGGATTGTTTAGCTTACCGGCAATTGTATTGTAAGTTTTTGGACAATATAATCTCATTCACATTATTTTATTTTTTTCAAACTGTTGCTAATAGTGTTTATGTCAAACACAGTGTTTGGGCTCCTTAACTCTTACTTCTAACCTGACAACGAGAACTGTTTCCTTGAGCCTATATCGTGGTGGGATTAGGATGATCGAAGGAAATTTAGTTCACATTTGACACTCAATATATCTAATACTGAGAAATCAATTTTTCCATATTTTTACTTAAAATTTGAAGAATAAAAGGGGTTAGGACTATCACTTACTTCTCGACAAACCATAAACTAACCATTCTAAAGTACCAGAGTGGATATGTAACTATTTATCTCCTTATTCACAAAATAATTCGTGGAACTAAGTACTGCTCTTTATTTTGACCACTAGTCTATAAAATAATCTTTTAGATTTAAAAGTTGGGAACAATGGTGGTCGTTTGAATCCCAATTGCTTAGAGGAACCGCTAGTCTGCAATTAGACTTCTAAAGTTGGGTTTTTGTGATACATTGTGTCGATCAGTTACTGAGATTGTATATTTAGTGTTTATTTTATCTATTTATTTGAACATATAAATATTAGTACAAGGGCGCACCGAACACGTATGCGCCACACAAGTCAGTTGATTTGTGTATGGGTTGTGATACTGTTCGGGTGCCCAGACTGAAGCAGGTTGTTTCTTTAGGGGGTCACACCTAGAGCCTTCGACTTACAGGTCTGATCCATAAGGCAGTGGAGCAACGTAAATAGATGCGGTCCCATGGTAGTCAGTGACCAACGATTGGTTCATACGCCATTTGTTCCTTTAAGATCCTGGAGCATATGTGCACCATTGATATGAAATCAGGGTTTTCCAACCCCCTTAGGTGGACCCTCTGTTTCCACCAACCCGGTTAAGGCGCTGAACATTCGCTTTCCGTCCTCTCAACTCCGTAAACAAGACATTCGCCGCGAGAAGTCAGTCACTAGGAATTCCCTGATAGTGGCTGTAAACGCGTTGATATGTGAGAGGATGTCGAGAGGGAGAGCTAACTCCCCACTTTCGGCCATACCCAGGGCATTTGGGGGCTATACTCAGTGTATTTCCTATGATACGTGTACAACATTTATTTTTAGTTAAAGCAAAAATAAACCTATCTACAAACGGAAACATGAATAAAAATCTGTAAAGCTATTGGTTATCAGTCCGCACCTACATGGGAGAGGTTATAAATGATCAGTGATATAAAATTATCGGCTTTTATATAAAATGCTAATCGATAGATAGTAATGAGTGACACTAAGTGTGCTGCATTATGGCTGCTTACAAGAACTGATTATTGGTGTAGGCAACACCACTGGCCAGATGAGATTTTTATGTAATAAAATAAAATGCTTATTTACAGAATATAAGAACGAAAAAAAACAATAAAATATCAAAGGTGATGAAAAGGAATTAGCTCGTAGGTCTCATTCTGCAGTCAAATAGGACATCACTGTTAGGCCTGGACATCGTATTAAAATAATTTATCAGTTCGAATTAACTTGGCTCTCTGTAGATATTCTGGTTTTAGATTATTATTATTATTATTATTATTATTATTATTATTATTATTATTATTATTATTATTATTAATGGTTTTATGCAATATAGTGGTAGTCTTAATCGTGATGATTTCATCAAATACACATTTGCTCCTCCCACCGATTTTTTTATTCAGAGAAACTTTATTCTCATTGTAACGTAACTATACCTAAATTTCTACTCGTTTTGTTATGACTAACTGTTTCAAAAGGTACCTAGTCGTTAGGTGTGTTGCTACTCTCATAAGTAATTCATAAAGCTCGGGCTGAAATCAATAATGATATTTTTCTTACATTACTAGCGAATGAACATACGGTTGACCTTCAGAAAAAGTATACAATTTAATTTAGATAATGTTACTGTTTTTTACTGCAAACATTAGGCTTTTCCAACTGGTGAAACATTAACTACACAGTCAACTCATACAACTCCCACTGTTTGGGCTCTGTCTGGTCATCAACCTTATCTTCAGTTGTATAATTTTCCAGAATGGGCTATTTCAGCAGACGAACATGCAAAAAATCTGAGAGTTTTTGCTGCCCTAGATATGGATGCTGATGGGTTAGTTTCAGGCCCTGAAGTGAGAGATATTCTGATGCGATCCGGTTTACCTCAAGATATTCTCGCTCATATATGGGAGCTGGTTGATATACAAAATACTGGTTTGTTAAACAGGTAAATGTCTTTCAATTCAATTACCATTTCTACATTATGTGCGATACTTTATTTGTCTTAACTGATAAGTAAATATTGTAATTTTCCGGTTGCTATTACAGTTCGTTATGATGCTGTATTTCACTTTACTTCTATGATTAGTTTCTATTGGTATATTCTGCTACATATTTAACTATCTGAATATTTCTCTGTTAATTATATGACAGTGTCCTTTTTAAATCCAGTATTAGATAATTTTTGAAATATACACTTACATATGTATGCATACACAAGAACTATTATTTAATGGTCGAAAGCAATCGATTCCCAATTACTAGGTTGTAAATCTGTTCAGGCGACTGGATTGTGTCACTAATCCTCATAAAAACAGTGGTTCAAACCCGAAAACATAAACTTGCACCACGTAATGTACATACATGTATCATACATGTATCCGTCAAATTATGTCTTTAGCTATATATTACTGCATGTATATTATATCTTTATTTTTATTGTATGATCTGTAGCTTTTTAGGCGTAATAACGATGTTTTCATTATCTTACCAGGCTTCAGGATCCATGGTTGTAAATATCGAACACTTTATCGAACCATTAATTGTAAATTCTTAGTCATTTTGTCCATTTTATTTTAAAATAGAATTTGAGCTGTATTTCATCTTGTAAGAATTTTATTTGTATTTACAGTGAACAGTTTACAGTGGCCATGCATTTGGCAACGGAACAGTTATCTGCGGGCTTATCTAATCGTACCCTTCCTAATGTACTTCCGCCCGCTTTACTTCCACCAAGTTTGCGCCCTATTCCTCCAGATCCGTCTATTTACGAAGAATCTAACAAACTAATTGTAGAAATAGAAACATTAAGCCGGTATGTTATTATTATTGCGTTCAATTTTTGTACCATAGGTTTTTCTTGCTCAATTATCGTTTTGTATTTGTTATTGATAAAATATTTAGTTTGTGTTGACCATCAAACTAAGTGCACTAACTAGAATTATCCTGGTGGGTTTTAATGAATATTTTTTTAATAATTTGGTTGTTATTTGTGTAAGCTACTAAGTAATTATCATCTATGTTATGGGAATTCTATCTGTAGACCTATTGGTCAAGCGATTTCATTTAAAGTAAAATTCCTTAATTTCAACAAACCTGATGTGTAATGAAGTAGGTGGCGGTAACATATAGCTCGAACTAGAATACCTTTATACTTCATTTCTTCTTTCTCTCCTAACACGGAATATTGCAACAGACTATCACTTTATTGACAGAAGTCAGGGTTAACAGATCTGCGCAAATAATATATGCATATAAATTTAAAACATATGAATATAAAACGCTTGAAAATAAGGTGATTATTTCGCGAACAAAAAACGGGCAAATAAAAAAGAGCGTTTTTAGTTGTAGTTTGAATAAAGGGTTTATTTTTTTGGCGGTTACTGGGTGAATTAGCGGAATTTTATATTTAGTGAAATAAAAAATAACAGGTAAGTAAATTGTTTTATACTCATATGAAGTCCTCGAAAAAACTTTTCGCTTGTCACATACACGAAAACTAAGTATTTGCCCTGAAGCATTACTGAAATTCGAAAACCTTTTCGATTGTCAGTGAAGTGATGCAATATGTGAACTGTGTTAGAGGAAAGCTATTGTCACTATAATTAAGTTGTCTTACCACGAACTATTGTTAACTTCGTCACATGATGTATAATATGAAGGTTGGATAATCAATATGTGTGGAGCTATGCTACTTTTTTGACCACTGATATACTTCAATTACTTTTTTGGGGCTTACAGCTCATAGCTTGAGTCTACAGTACTACTACTACTACTACTACTACTACTACTACTACTACTAATAATAATAATAATAATAATAATAATAATAATAATAATAGTGTTGATGCAGCTATTTGATCGACAAATGATTCATTTATGGGGGATTCAATGGACTTCTGTTTTAGTAACTGAACTGAGCCATTTAACATTTATGCAATATAAATTATTTTAGTTGCTTGACATTATGAGGACTTATTGAGAACTGGATCATTGATAACTATATTTTACTTTACGGGGCAATAAATTGACATTTGAAAAAATCATGGACATCACATTCTTTGCCCAAACTTGACTATATTTGTGTAGTCACATTAAAAATTAGGTTTCTTATTTTCTGTTTCTTTCTCTTAAAGGTTTTTAAAAGTATGTATGTCTGAGGTTTATGTGCACTAAGAAATCTTGTATTTACACATTTTCATATTGCAGTTAGTTAATAAACACTTTATTGACATTTTGTTTTCATTTTTTTTAATAAAAAATTTCAGTGAAAAATCTGCAGTAGAATCTGATTATGTTTCTATGGCCAAAGATTCTCAACGTCGAGCATCAGAAGCCACTGCAAAACAGCGTACAATTGATACCCTTAATCATACAATTCGTAATCTAGCTAATCAACGTGTGGAAGCCGAACGTCGATTAGGCGATTATAGTCGTGAAAAAGATACGTTAGAAAATGTGCTTAATGAAATCAAAAGTCATGTCGTGAATGAACGTCAAAAAGTTGAAGAAATGCGTATTAAAATCAATTGTCAACAAGCCTCAACGAAAGTATGTTTTTTAATTTGTGATGTTTTAGAACATTTTATGTTGTCTTATCACCCCTCAATTTCGTTCATTATTTTTATAAACTTTCAACTAGTTTATAAATTCTGATGAATATCTATATGGTATGGGTGTTCTATTTAAAAGCTCCCATTCTTCTATCGCACTTTCGTGTTCTCGCTTATGGCACAGCACAGTATGTTGTAAATGAGTGATTTATACTACAAATAGATAATATTGGAAACGGTATGTACTTCTCTCATGATTAATCAGTTTGTTTTTGAAGTTATGTTCTGTACTACTTGCGAACGAGATTTCTAATTTAATGCAACTCATTATTAAGTATCTGCAATACGGTTAGCTGTTTTTAAAAAAGACATCATGGATTTATGAGCAGGTGATGACAATAAATGAATCTAAAGAGGTGTGTAATTGATTCCTAATTTGATTTCACCG